>CM062817.1:927901031-928439328 GCA_031772625.1 Pinus tabuliformis | reverse complement strand
TCAGGAAATTAAGCAAAGTAACCTATGGGAAGGGAGTCATAGTTGGACTAAATCGACCCCTCAGACATCTCAAGGGTGCGAAAACTTGGTTCCAGCATCCCCCCATACTGCTTCGGGTGAGACCTCAGTCTGCGCTCTGTGGACTGTTGCCGAAAGGACCAGTAGTATAGGGATTTTTTTGGCTAAACAACTCTGAACCTGGGTCAAGCCCCATCAAGCCAACAAATGGTTCTATTGTTGGGACCGGAATCTGTGTAGAGATCTCTCATGTCGTATCATTGGAATCCAACTAAGAAATAAATTGAAGGTTGGTTGGACAGGAGAATTCACGAGTTCGCGGCGCAGGAGAATAGGAATCCGTGGCTATCAAATGAAAAGTGGTTAGACTGCTACCTATAAACGGAGATCCATGAAATTTTCTTTGCATCTTTCCCTACTGAGTTGTACGAGTGGATTGCGAAGCTATCAAATAACCAAGGAAGGTGGAAACTCAACAATCCTATTGTGTGGACCCCAAAGCTGGTACGCAAATTGGAAGTATCGGGGGATAAGATTGTGCATGCTGTTGATCACTGGCTCAAACGGATTATAGGAGGATTCATTACTGATTTCACGGTAGATACTTCAGTCAGTTATAGCGAGGCAAAACGACGCTTTCCCAAAGGACCATGAGGTAAGTACGTAAAGTATCTGAATACTTGGATTAAAATGTTATTGTGTGAAAAGAGGATTATGCAATTACCTTGATGGCTGAAGCTACGCGAAGTGGAAAAACTTCTAGAAACGAAGGAAGTAAGGGACCCGAGAATAGCCCCTTGATTTCACCTTCGCGAAGGGATGAGGAAGAGCTCGCAAAGGTCTCGTTGAGGAGTGCGATCAATTTGATAAGGCAAAGGATTCCACACATACCACCCCCACCCATGCCACCACCATCTTCACCACCTTCACCCCTATCTTCACCCGTACCACCTCCGCCACCACCACGAGTCAACATGGAAAGCGTGATAAAGTTGTCGGTGCTCAAGGGAGTAGGAAATGAAGATCCAGACCAGTTTTGGTTTGCGATAAGGGTTGTATGGGAAGCGCAGGGAGTTACAAATGATAACATCAAGAAAGAAATGTTGGTAAGTGCTCTAAAATATCATGCGTTGACCTGGTATATTAAGCATTCTAATGAAAATCCGAATGCAGGGATTGCAGATATCCAAATTGCACTAAACAGAGAATTTAGCAGGCTGAAGTTAGAGGTGTAGTCGATCATTGGATTCAAAAATATCACAATGCTACTAGGTGAGACTCCTTAGGATTTGGATCAGATACTGAAGTGGATAATTCGTGAAGCTAATATGACTTTGACAGATGGACAACACTGCAAATGGTTTGTAGCATCGCTAATGCTGCATTTGAGGAATGCGCTGTCACAAAAGAGGTTAACAACTAAGGCAGAGGCCTTGGAGATCGTGATGAGGCTACATGAGACCTCGATACAGGATCCTAACCTGGGAGTTTAGCAGATCCATGCGCAGTTGAAAAACTTATGCCTTGAGATGCAGAGTCTGAAATAGGACAGAACAGCTCACCCGAAAGTGCGCGAAGAAGTATGCTGCGTAAAATGCAAGGGTCAGGGACATGACAAGGACCACTACCTGGTGTTCACGAATTACCTCATGGCAGGAGGGTCGATGCTATTAAGACAGGAAGCACAAGTAGGACCTAGCACGACACCTACTTTGTGGTGCGCGATTTGTCAAATAGGAGGAAAGCATGTTACAGACAACTGTCATCTGCCACAGAAGTACATGCAAAATTCGAAATAGTTGTTTTGTAATTTTTGTAGATAAGTGGGACATGATGAGAGTACCTGTAGAAGCTATGAGCTGATGATGGATAAAACTCCCACCTACAAAGTTTAGGCTGAAACGCGGCCCCTTGACTAGAACGCAGGAGTGGCACGAACCGAATTTCAGGGGTGCAGATGAGGCCGAGGTGGAGCAAGACCTGGAAGAGGTCGTGGACAGCTGATATGTTACAATTGCAGGGGGCAGGACATTATGCCAATGATTGTACGAATCCAACGCATCCATCATGTTTGTATTGTACATTTTTTGATCATGAGATGGAGGATTGTCCCACACTAATAGCTAGGTTGCATGACAAGGGAGCGTTCCAACCTCCCCTGACTCAGAACCTGCAGATGATGAGGTCTGAGCCGCACGAGGAAGACCCAACTATGAACATTGTGCTCTGAAGTGAAATTACGATAGGAGATGATAAAGGAAAACAACCTAAAGATAGCACTTGGGTTCGCAAATCTCCAGAAAAGGAAGCAGAATTTGATTTGGAGCGCGCCCGAGAAACATTTATGGAAGCTAAGAATAGCTTCGTTGGTGCCTCCACTTTAGGAAGCAAAGACAGACCGGAGCCAGAATGGATCCATCGATGCTCATGACGTTCCTAGAAACATGCATGAAGCTACTGCATGATAGTAAGGCTATAAAGGGATTGCAGGAACTCATTAATAGATGCGCTGGGACCGCACCAGGAGAACTGCGCTTAGTCCGGAAGATTGGAAAGCATGCGACAAGGACAGGAAGAGAAATGAGGTTGACCACGTATATTGGATAATATAATATGGACCAAGTAATTCTGGACCTAGGGTCGGATTTGAATGTTCTGCCAAAGCAAACATGGGAGCGCATGGGAAGGCCTACGCTGCAATGGTCTCCTATCCAACTGTGAATGGCGAACCAGCAAAAGATAATACCCATGGGGAGATTGCAAGGAATCATTGTGGATATTGAAGGGGAAAGCATACTAGAAAACTTTGAAGTGATAGAGATTGTTGATGACAACAATCCCTATCCCGTGCTCTTGGGAATTGATTGGGCCACTAACATGAACAGGGTGATAAATCTAAAGAAGTGCAAGATGATTTTTGAGAAAAAGCCTCTGCGTGTAGTCATACCTTTGGACCCTGCAGAAGGATCATGCTACATAGAGCCAGTGCACGACTATGAAAGCGACAAAGATTTGGACTACATCTACAAGATAATTTCACAAGAGAAAGACTAGGTAAATCCCACTGTGGATGGACGGATCTCATGGGAGTATTAAAGCTCCTGTACATCAGATTCTGATGAGGAGATAAAGCAATGGCATAACTGGTTGTACGAGGTGACCACGCTGAACTGTAATATGATCACAAGATTGTTTCACTGCGTATCGACAGAAGTGAGGGATCTACCTATTTATGATGGGTTAAGTGAGGTATATGCTTTCTTGAACATATTTGAAAGGGAGGTGTCGAAAAAGCATTGTTTCGAGGCTTTGAAATGGGTACTACGCACTACGCCTGCGAGGTCGTGGGGTACGCACCATTGAAGCTTTGAGGACTGGCATGAATACAAGAGAATGATGCACATGCATTTTAGGAAGCCTTAGATGTGGCTTAATGTACGGGATGGTCCACGCGCACATCTGTCTAGGTGGGTATAGGCATATGTTAAACAACTTGTGTAGATGCACATGGACTTCACATTGGGGAACATGGTAAATAAGCATGTGTTGGTGAGGCAATTACGCAAACAGTCCCTCCAGTTGGGATGATAGAATGTGGAAAGAACGAGTGTGTAGAAGGTTACCCACGCAGAAGCCCTTAACAAAGTGTGTGAAGCACTGAACAGGTTATATAATGCGTAGCAAAGTGATTGGTACCTTCACGTACTAGCAATTTTGTTGGCTTATAGGACAACGTACAAGAAACTGATGGGACAGGCGCCTTCTAGGCTAGCCTATGGAGCAAATGTTGTAGTCTCAATAAGGTATATTATGCCTAGTCCGTGCATAGCAACACCCGTGGATATGACAGTTCGCGGAGCCTTAGAAGAAGGGATCTCACAGTTGAACGAAGAAGAACGTTTGGGACCTGATGAAGAAAACCAACAGGGTGATCTTCAACTCCAAGAACTCATGAAGGAAAGAGTGTGGTTAAGAGAGAAAAGCACTCTGATGGAAGCGGAAGTCAAGATGCTTGAGGAAGAAATAAAGAAGGATTTTCTCCATAAGAAAATTGTGGTGATAAAACAGGGTGTGCATGATTACGTTGACAAATTTGGCGACCACCGCCAAGAGTTAATCAGCTTGATGCCTTGGAATGGACTGTATATTACTAGACAGATCACCGATGATGGCACGATGCAGATGTTGAAGTGCGCGACGCAGACCGTAAAAATAAAAGGCGGACTTTTCCCAGGAAAAGTGAGTGATGGTCGGTTGAAGCCATATAAAAGTGGCCCTGCCACCTGTCTAGCTGTGGGAAGTACAGTATTAGTGCTCCAAGTAGTTGGAAGGAGGTGCCGGACTATAAACTACTCTACTTGAGAGTTGCGCGATGTGAGGGTTGCATGCAAGTGTGAAGTGTCACGGGGTCCGCGAGTGCAAGGGTGTCTGCGCTGCTACGCAAGTTGGCTGGAAACTGACGGTTGTAGTCACCATTCACGATGTGATGCTTGACTTGAGACCAAATGGAGTGGGTGGCAGGCATTTAAGGTGAGTTTTATGAGCAAAATTTGGGAAAATTTTCCACCAAGGGAGCATTAATGGACCAGATTTGGGGGGAACAGTTGAATTCGAATTCAAAAGGTGCTATAAATTACAAAGGACTACCCAACACACAACACTACGTCATTTGAGAATTGAGTTGTTGCGTGCCCCGAGTAATCCAAACCGAGACCTGTTTGTCCTGTGGAGAGAATTGTTTGAGCACTTGATTAAACAGTTGAGAGATTTCTAGACGAACAAGATGGCAGCGTCTGAAGAAGCCAGGGAAATCGCAAAAATGACCGTCGAAGAAGCCACGCAGGCCATGACCATAGAATATGCCCCTCAGAGCGCTAGGATTTTTGCAGAAATCCCTAAATCATTGTGCATGCCGAGACCGAAGAAAGACAAAGAGCCCATGATTCTGGTGCGTGTGTCCCCTTGAAACTTGCTGTGAACTAGATTAACAATGGAGGAAAAAGGTTAAGCGGTTAACCTGGAAACTGATGAGGAGGAAGAAGACCTTGAGGATATCATAATCGAAGAGGACGAGGATGAGGGCATGGAGGAAGAAACCGAGGGTGTGGTCCCTCTAACCAAGCTGCCCACATATGTCCCTCCATGGAAGGGGAAGGCAAAGGTGCCCAAGGACCTAGACGATAGTAAAAGCCCTCTGCAGACTCCGTTGTTACCTGATGATATCATTTTCGAAGGAGCGCACTTGGGAAGGGTGCCGAGCTTAAAGTTTGAAGATTGGGATCTCGTTGACCATGAGAAATTCCCTCACTTGGAAACCACGCACCTCATGAAGCCAAATAAACACACCGTTGTGGGAGTTATAGAGTTGGAGCCACGCAAATGGTTGTGTGGGGTCGAAAAGGCAGGGTTGTTGAACCTGCTCTAGGTGCCACATTACCATCGCACCCCAGTAACTATCTTTATCATCAGGAAGCTTCTTTGCCTAGTGCATTATGGGTTCTTGTGGCTAGACGAGCCTGTACCCATCATGGACCACCTAATCCATCAAATTACCCAACTCTTGTGTAAAGGAGAAGACCCCGCAGACATTTCAGAGGGTAAAAGCAATGATTTGGCCATAGAGGAGGCCGTGAAAAAGAAATACAAGCTGGAGAAGAAAAAGAGGGGCTACACAATCTCTAATATCAATAACAAGGCAGTCAAAGTTGCGATTCGGATACTGGCAAGTAAGGTCATGCGGAAGTGTCGCGCGAATGAGGTGTCCACGTCGATGGTTGCACTTGCTGAACAATGCGCAAAGGGGGTCCAGTTTAACTGGTCCAAATTCTTATGCAAGGAGTTCCTGGAGAATTGACGCGAGGCACATGAATAAGGGAAAATTTTCCACTATGCATGGATTCTATTTTCGATAGTGCTGGTGGCTGGGGAATTGCCTGAGGACAGCCAGTTCCCCACAATTATAAGGAATCTTCGAAAGCCGTGAAGTATGCTTCGATATGGGCTACTAAAGATGTGCACCGCATCCGTGACAGTAAAATATTATGGGTGTTCATGGAGATGAACATCACGATGGGGATTAACTGCAAGCCATGATTATCACCCACTGTCTACAACAGCCTACAAAGTTTCGTAGAGTTTAAAGCAAACTTTCATCACATCTACCTCAGGGCACACAAGGACCCTGCCAAGAAGTGGAACGAACTACCATATGTGGCCACAGATAATGTGATCTTCGACATACTTGAGATGTGGCCTTGGGAGTGGCGCGCTCCAGACATCTCCGCGGTGGAAAATTCTGTTGTGCAGAAAAAGAAGGAGGAGGCAAAACTACTCGTGGCACAGTTGATGAAAAAGAGAAGGAAAGAAGCAGCAGTAGCAAAGGTGAAGGAGGCACAGGACGTTGCACAAACAACAGCAAAATAGCAGAAGGCAGCAGAAACGGAACGTGAGGGCCGAAATTCATCTTCGCTTGAGCAAGAGCAAGAGATGGAAACAGGGATAGAGGAGGGTGGTGCGGACCCATAGACAGCATCGACACTATTGAAGCGCTAGTGCCTGAGAGAGCAGATGGGTCCGCGTAAGAAGGTAGAAACGTCTAAGATGTCTATTGACCCGATCACCCTTACTGAGGGGGATCTGCATGATAGAGGAGACAGAGTGTGTGATGTCACACATAGGCCCTCCAGAATTTTGCAAAGGAGAATCGGATTGTGTTGGGGGCTCTTTGAGCACAGATTCAGGAGTTGTAGGTGCGCACTCCTCAGGCTAGTACTCTCTTGACTAGCCTCACAGTAGGAACAACCGTAGCCAAGGAAATGCTGCGCTCGTACGACCAACACAATAGTGCTGCCAGAAAGGGCACTGGTTATGTCAAATGAGGCCGACAAGCCTACAGTCAGTATGTTGAAAGGAATAGGGATTAACATGGCTGCGTTGCCTCGAGAGACGCTCTATGTTCTGCAAGATGGGATTACTCCAAAACTACGGGCTAGGGAGAGCCACGCACTGCAGGTGTTGAGTGAACAGAGAATCAACATGGAGCAGTTGAACTTGCAGCGTGATGAGGTCGTATCTCAGAACAGGCAAATGGTACAGGTAATTGAAGAAGCCTGCCAGATGGTCCCTAAGCTGGACATCCCAGCAGAAGCACCAGCAGAGGCACACATCCAGAGGATAGCAGTAGGGGCGCACGAGGCACGAGAATAAATGGCCAAGGTTCAGCTGGAGTTTAACCTCCATATAGTAGATCTGTGGTTGAAGGCGTAGCCTTCAACTCCTCCAAAGGTAAGGGAACAGCGCGCCAGCACCATTACATCGCGGATGGAGGAGATCAGTAATGCAGTGAGGGATTGCAACAAAACATTGGAAGAATCATTCGAGGTCCTCACCACTCTGCAGGAGGACCCGAACATACAACACTTAGAAACAGAGGCACGTGAGCTACAGCAACAGTATGACAATGTCAAAGGGACCGTGTAGATGGTGGCCCTCACACAAAGGCTCCCACGAATGTAACAGGCCAAAGCACTTAAGGAGCAAGTAGATGCAGCACGACACAGAGAAGTGGTTTTCAAGGCGTGTGTTCAGCCTTGGATCGACGAGGCCTTTCTAATCACAGTAACAATTGAAGGCAAGATCACGTAGATGCAGGGGATGCAAGAATAGATATAGGGGAGCAGTTCCGACACCGCGGTCTCGGAACAACGTGTACAGGAGATACATCAAGCAATTGCTTAGTGCATTGCCAACCTTGCAGCAGTCCAACTAGAGTTGGGAGGTCTCCACCCAAAGATCTCCACACTGATAGAGTGACTCGAGGGTGAGTCACGATGTTTGTGTTGGGGGTCTGTTGGGCGTGGGATCCCCCCAAGGTAAGTTCTGGGGCTTAAAGCCCAAGATTTGAATAAGTCCGATGTAAAGACTCTGTGATTTTTGTGCGCGGAGCGCGAAGTTGTAATTGAGTCATAGGGTTGTCTGCCCTTAGTATTGTAGATATAATGTCGGCTTGAGAGTTTTACCCATGGTTTGCAGACCATGAGATTGTATAAAAAGAGCGAGGCTCTAAGTGTAAAGGGAACAAATCAATCCATGGAAGATCTAATCAGGAAGCATTAAGTCTAAGTGTAGAGTCATGTCTTTAGGTCATAGAGTAAAAGAAGGCTCTGCGGCTGAGTGCGCAGACCTCTGCAGCTAAGTGTGAAGTGCAGGTTGAGTTTGTAACCGATCGAAGCATTAATAAAGAGAAGTTTTACATTATTTCTAGGTATCATTTCCTGTTTTATGCATTGAACTATATTGGGTAGGAATTGCAAGTTTATTGTTTAATTGTTGCATAAACTTATATGAATATGTTGAATAAATGAATATAAGATAAAGTATCTCTTCACACAAATATAACTAACTGTTATAAGAAGATAAGTAAGATCCGCAATGTAACTTGGGGAAATAGCACAAATCGCTGCTCTAGCAACACGAAAGCTTCACAGCCCCTGGTTAGGGTTGCGTGAAGGCGAATATACCAGGGCACAAAAGCCTCGTAGGTTAGGAAAGTGCGTGAAGTAACCTGCGCGAAGGTATTCAAAGTTGGACTAAATCGACCCCTCAAACATCTTAAGGGTGTGGAAACTTGGTTCCAACATCCCCCCATACTGCTTCAGGTGAGACCCTATTCCATGCTCTGTGGACTGTTGCCGAAAGGGCCAGTAGTACAGGGATTTTTTTAGCTAAATAAATTTGAACCTGGGTCAGGTCCCATCAATTCAACAGCGTAATAATACATCACAAACATCAACGGGAGCAACGTCACATAATACCTCATCCGTGAACGGCCTGATGTTGTATGGAAGGCGACATTGCTGGCTCATGCGAAGATCTCATCCTTGGTGAAGCCACCTGATGGTGTATGGTTGTGGATGTGTTGTGGTCAGTAATCCCAGCCGCTTCACGACCTCTTCCAAAATGAGGTTCTTTTGTCTCCCGCTGTCAACAATGAACTATAGCGGGGAGCCCTTTACCCACATCTAGGAGTGGAAGAGATGCTCGTCGTCCTTTGGATCTTCGGGTTCCTCCTTCAAGATCTTCGTGGTGGCAATGGTGGTGTTTGGATTTGCATTGATAATATGCTTCCCTTTGTCATTCCCCTTATCAGGTTCTAACTCAGAGTCTAAACATGCATCTGATTCCAAAGACTTTAGCTTGGCTACCAGTGACTGCTTGGCCCGACACTCACTTGTGTTGTGAGTGGAGATCTTATGGAACTACACTACTTTCCTGTGTTCTTCTTCGACTTCACGGTGTTGTTCTTTGCTTGTGGCTTTGGTGGGTTGTCCTGGGCCACCCCTACTTGGCTTTGTCCTTTTTTCAGCGGTTTGGGGGCAGCTTTCCCTTGCTTTGGATTTGCAGATCCAAAGTCTCTCTTCTTCTATTTCTGCTCAATCTTGACAGCGTATCGGTACGCCGTGCTGAGCGAGGAGATGTCCAGGAACTCCATCTCATTCTGGATGTACCTATGTAGGCAGCCGCGGTATTTGAGTACCAAATGCAGCTCAGAATCCTTGATACCCAACTTTGTGCAAAGGGTATGACAAATATTGGTAAACTCTGGCATGTCTTGGTCCCTTCACTTCTGCAACATGGTCCACTTTATGTGTTTGTCCTCATAGCTTTTGACAAGGTAGTACTACTCCTTGATGGAATTCTGGAATGAATTCCAAGTGGGTGCGGATAAAAAAAGTGAAGTCGTACTTTCATCCTTCTACTCATAGTAGGTTTCCCACCAGCCCTTGATGTGAGGGGCGGCTTTGAGAAGAGAAAAAGCAATCTTTTCTCGACCGAAAAAATCATGAACAGAAAAATACTCTTCTAGCAGATTTAACCGTTTATCTACAGTGTCTGCATCTATCTGACCCTCAAATATGGGAATGTCAAAGTTAACTTGTACCTTAAAGGGTGTGGTGCTTCCAAAGTACCTACTGGAAGTAGATGTGTCGCCCCTGGGTAGCCGCTGAAGGATCTGGGCAAAGTTGTCCATCATCGCGTTCCTTTGTTACTTGAGGGCCTCTTCGAGCAAGATTTTGATAAGGTCTACAACCCCCTCATCTTTCTTTTCATCCGACATGGGAGGCCGTCAGGATTTTCAAGGCTGGTCTTGCAAAGGTTCGACCAGTTCAATCCCTAACTCCTTATATCCCAACCTCATTGGGGACATGCAATGAGAAACAGAGAAAGAGCAAACTGCTTTGATACCACTAATCTAAATTTAAATAGGAACACAACAGATTACAAAGATAACCATAAATACAGAGATACAACAGAAATAATACTTCATTTCATTAATTTAAAACACTGAAATATGCTTACAAACAAAAATGGAAATAAACTAGCTTGGGCGATGGTAGCTTATCTCTGAGGAGAGATGTGGCGGCTACATGCCTCTAAACTTTCTTACAATGAAGCTGAAAGGCCTATTTATTGTTGAGAAACAATGGAAAACCGTAGACATCCAAAACCCTAACTCTAGGAGATGAAGCGCCAAACTATGGACCCCATTTTTGGTAAATTGGTACATCAACTTCCCGGGGTCGTAACTTTGGCATGCGATCTCCATTTGATGCACACAATACCTCGTTAGAAAGATCTATCCAGGGAATACAACTTTGGGATGAGAAAAATCAATCCATGGACCCATGTTCCTCCCAATTTTCCCAAAAAACATCGTTTAGGGCCTCAAAACAGCTCCAGAAGTTCAGGACCCAAAAAATTGCCAAAAATAGTAAAGTGTGCTACAAATAAGGAAACTGAAAAACTGAAAGAAACAATGGTGGGGGTCCAAGTGTAATTGCCGGGTGGCCACCAATATCCACCAGGATCAGTATAGTTAAATTATTTTCCGGTGGGGGGTTTCCCCCCAGGTGAATAATAACCAACTGTTGGGTTAGCTCGTGGATTACCAACATTACTAGAAATCATATTAATGTCTTGTTCAGATGCCAAACCTTCATTGGTAGGGTTAATTACACTAGTTGACATGTTTGAAGATGAGTTCGAGGAAGAAGCTCCTGAATAAGCTCCTGCGAGAGAGTGATATCTAGGTGGTAAAAAACCACCATACAATGTGGCCTCCGGAGAAGTGGAATACATCCATGACACTTCTAAGAATCATTGTGGACCAGTCAAAACTAGGTACAGTAGAATAAGGAGTCGTGTAACGTGGAATCCCCTTGGGCCTAAAAAGTTCAAGGGTGTAAAACACCAAGGGTTAGGGTGAAGGGATCAAAACAAAATTTCTGAGATATCTACAGGTTCACTGGTAGAAAATAGAGGTTCTTCCTCTTCGTTTGAAACAAGTTCTTCAATGGCAATAAGACCAGGAGGAATACTATCAGTAATGATAAGTTTCACACGCGGTGAAAGTGGAGGATCTAGAATATGTGTTGTAGCAGATGTATGAATTTCAGGCTCAGAAATATCAGACTTAGGTTCGTCAATATCTGGTTCAGAAACAAGGTTTCTATCGGAAGATTCTTTGGTATCTGATTCAGTTTGAACGATTTCAGTAATTTGTAAATCAGTTGTTGCTGAGTGTGATGTTAAATTCTAAGTTTGATTAAATTCAGTTTTTGTTACTTCAATGCCTGAAATAGTAGATGTTATAGGTTGATTAACTTCAGTTCCTCTTACATCAGAATCTATAATAGTAGAAGTTTCAGTTTCTGTTGCAGTTCCAGTTTCATATGATTTGGATTTTTTCTACTTTAATCTTTTCCCCAATTATCCTACGTGATTGTCTTGGTAGTTCTGCCACAATGAAAAAAAATTAAATTATTAATCACACAATATCTAAATTACACCTAAAGTCTCTAAAAAGTAAAAAAAACAACACAGAAAGTAACATGCGCTAAAAATATAGGAGTTCAAACCACACAAACTTACTCTTCACAGAGATCAATATATACTAGTTGGTGATGAAATCCAACATCGAAGAGATCAAGGTGAAATTTTTTATAGAAAATGAGTATTTGGACCAGTTACCCTAACAACCTACTTAATGAAACGGTCTAGTGCAAGTAACTCTACTATAAACCATCCCGAGAAAATATTACCCTCTAGAGAGTCCAAGTGAGTCTAGTCAACATTTGTTCCAAGTACAACGAGACCTTCCCTCTATCGTCACCTTAGGTAGAACCCTAGGATTATAGTCACTATGTTCACCAAATACAACAATTTTACCTGAGGGGACAGTCGTAGATCGGACGTACATGCAAGGGCAAAGTAACAAGCTCAATCCCCTTGAAGGCTCCTCCACATGATCAATTGGAGGTTTACTTTCAAGTGACCCCAAGTACCTTTCAACACCATTGTAATACATGTAAATCATTGTATCTAGGCCAATGAAGTGGGTTGAATCACTTCACCAGATTCGACGCGAGCTCATGCTTAACTCATGTCTAAGAAGAGCTTCCCAAAGAAAAATGGAAATACTTGGATTTTCTCTCCCTAACTCAAGATTCTATTGTCTGTTTGTAGCTTTGGAAAGTTTACTTCCTTCCCTATTCGAAATCCCTACATCTACGTTACTATAGGTAAAAAGATCCCTAAAAAATATTAAATATTAAATTAATTTTAATTAGCGTTGTATTATTAATCTATTCTTTTACTCAATGGGTGATGGAGGTGAAACTTATGATGTTGTGACACAACTTGAAATCTTAACGCAATCTAAAATGCAAAAGCAACTTTCAATTTTCGATGAAATTCTATTTAGGGAAAATAAAGCGTTTTCTTTTATTTTTGAGAAATATAATGCAACAACTCACAACTTTTCACTTTTCTCAAAACAACCAATTTCACTATTTTTTAATGAAAAATGCAATCAATAAACTAATTTCTAGATTTCCCTAATTATCAAAATAAACTAAAACACTCTTTTCTTCTAATCACTTGAAACTTTCAAGCACACAGAAATCAATCAAGAAGATGGAGAAAAGATATATTCCCCTATGGCTTTGATTTGATGACAATAACAGTGGAATCGCAAAAATTTTCCAAAGATGAAAGCAACAACTTCTTTTATCAAGAAAAAATAACTATGATTTTTTCACAAAAGCACAAGGTCTTCAGAAACCCTAACTTGTAATTCAAAGTGATTTTGACTACAAATAAACAATTTTTAAAGCTTAACCAGTGTATTTGACAGAACAAAATAAGAATATCAATGACAAAAATACATTCAAACTTGTTTTGATCAATCAGCAAATCAACCAGTCAAAACCCTAAGGTATTCTTCCAAAAATACCTAATCTTCAGAAAATCATCAACAAAGCAATCAACTGAGTTCAGAAAAGACAACACACAGTCCAAACAAATAGAATGACACTTTCAGAAAGACAAATTCAGGTCTAGGTTGAAGCTATAATTAAATTTTTTTTAAAAATCAAGGCCTTCGCAAGTCTCCAGTAGGCAACAGCGTGCATGCGCTCAGTTGCTACGGAAAAAGGGCACAGAGATGTGCTTTGTGTACAAACAGAAACAGCGCAGGGAGGAAAACTTAAAGAAAAAATAAATAAAAAACTCGAAAAATCAACCAATCAAATCTAAAAG
Organism: Pinus tabuliformis; assembly: GCA_031772625.1. Lineage (NCBI taxonomy): Eukaryota > Viridiplantae > Streptophyta > Pinopsida > Pinales > Pinaceae > Pinus > Pinus tabuliformis. The sequence goes on along the minus strand of CM062817.1, from coordinate 928,425,711 downwards.
GCCATTAATTTATGAAGACTTAGGACTGGATAAATCAGAAAAAATCAGAAAGTGAGGCTAAGGAAAAAGGCAAGAACAGAGACATTCCCTAGTATGGTCTCCAGTTTGTCACACTGGATAATCCCTCTTGCGGACAAGAGCGATCTCCCTAGATCCTAAATGGAAACTCGAAACAATCATGACAAATGAACTGACTCTTTCCCTAAGTTGAACTTATTCAAATTACAAGAAGTCTAACTAACGAATAGACCTCTTACCAGTTTCATGAAATTCCTGATGAAGATCCCTGGTTGTGACTTGATGCAACTCTTCAATGCTTGGTAGAACCTGCAAACATAAACCATAAAAAGGATCAAAAGCACTTGTGATATAGTAATTCAAACAACTTAGCCTAATGATCAAGGAAATTAGTGATTGAACTTGCCTTAATGAACATAATAAATGATTGCAAACTATTCATCATTCACAATTACAAAATCAATGGGAGAAAGTGCTCATTTGTATTAATCAGAAGATAAGAGGACCTTCGCCTTGATTCCATGAGGTCCCTCCCAAATGCCTTCAATCTCCTCCTTAGATAACAAGCTCTCCAATCTCAAACTAACAGGATAAGTTTGTATTCTCTGAATTCTAGCCTCCTTCATCCCTCAACCCTCTAGTAATTTTATAGATCACTACCTGGGAGGAACTGGAAAATTCTTTCACACAAAAATGGGGTGAAAATAGAAATCATTAGTACCTCCTCATGGATTTTAACGCTATAAGGAAGAAGCAAAAAGAGGATATCTTTGAATTTATAAAAAGGTTCAATAAGCAAGATAATAACCTGTCATGTGAGATAAAGCCTCCTCCAGCCATAGCTCGAGTAGATTTTTTGGGAGCCTTTGAATCTGACTTTAGGTTTATTCTAATGCAAAGGAAGTCTCTCACTTTAGACCAACTCCAAATCGATGCGCTTGAGGTAGAAGCAAATATCACCTCAGTCGGGAAGTCAAGGGGAAAGTAGGAACCTACTGAGAATAAAAGAGGGAAAGAAGAGGCATCCTCCTCTGGTCAAGCTAGAGAATCACCAGACCTGAAGTGGGATGAGTTGGATAAACTCATCAAGATTTTATCACATAAAGTTGGAAAGCTTGAACTTGAGAACAAGAGACTCTTCAAATAGAACGCTCAATTCAACAACCAGGGTTATAACCCACAGTATAGAAGGCCTCCATTGAAAATACTTCCAACAGAAATAAAGGAACAACTCAACCAAATCCTTCATACTTTATATTTAGAAGATGATCCTGATGAACAATCATTGGATACACATAAGATGAAAGGAAACTTATATTCCACTTTCTCTGAAGAAGAGCATGAAAATATGGCTCGCCAGGAGACCATTCATGATAAAGCAGCAACAAATGAGGTGGATATAGATTATTATTGTAAACAGTTTGCATATTTCCTGCAAGCACAACCCCATCGAAAGTATGATTTAAGATCTTCAAAAAATAGGTCAAGGGAACTAGAACAACAAGAGGGAACTACTCCCCAAGTTATTCCCCTAGTACCAAATAAAGGGAAAGGTGAGCTAAACCCTGACTCTTCCATAATAATAAAAGTCCCCTCAAATAAGGAAAGCAATATTTTGGAGGGACACTCAGAAAAGGAGGCACCTGTTCTGCAAAAACTATCAGTGTACCTAAGGAAGGAGAAGCAGAGCCAGGAGGTATAGAAAAAGTCAAACCTACATTCAAGCTTCAGAAGGAGCTTGAAAAGGTAAAGATTCTTGTTTCTTTGATTGAGCTTCTAAAGCAGCCTGCTTATAAAGCTCAAGTCTCTCAATTCATGCATTTTCCACCTCAGCACCAACCCATGAAAGTTTAAATCTTCAAGAGGAGAGGCCAATGGATGTTTTTGGGCCTTATGTGGAAAAATTTGATCCTTCTATTGCACCCTTCTACATGACCATAGTAATCCATGACCTCTTGTTGCATAATTGCATGCTGGATTTCGGAGCCTCACACAACCTCATGCCATTAGCAATGATGGAAAAACTGGGTTTGCATATCACCAGGCCTTACAAGGACCTATACTCCTTTGACTCTAAGAGGGTCAAATGTTTAGGAATGGTAAAATATCTGGTGGTAAACTTGGCTTAGATCACTATGAAGAGCATGGTAATGGACATTATGGTGGCAGATACTCCCCTTCAGTTCGACATGCTTCTATCTAGATCTTGGGGTTCCAAGGGGGGGGCTCTATCAAGTTAGATCTAACTTATGCCACTATTCCCACTTTTGGAGGCTAGAAAGGAGGTTGTATAGAGAGTCCAGGTTTGTAAAGTTGTGACCCTAGAAAAAGGCTCAGAAAACTCCCAGTGCGTGGAAAAGAAAGCGACCTCTCCTGCCTATTCTTAGAAGAATAGGAGACCATTTTAGAAGAAACATCACTACACCTAATAAGGCAGTTAGAACACTAGAATGAAAATGAAAACAAAGTATGTAAATTATACTTTGACGAAGCAAATTCCAAAGAGGGAAATGGATCAAGAGTATTTTTGGTATCTCCTAAGGGCAGCCTGATACCCCTCTCATTCAAGCTGGAGTTTGAGGCAACCAACAACGTGGTGGATTATGAACCATTTCTCCTTGGGTTACAAACGACAAAGAATATGAATACTTAATTCCTAACAGTCTATGGAGACTCTGAGCTGGTCGTAAGGAAGATCAAAAATCAATGCCAGGACAAACACCCCAGACTAAGGACTTACTGGAATTAAGTGTGTGATCTAATTCATAATTTCTTCCTAGATTTTAATATCCAAATTCTACCCAGGGAAGGAAATAGAATGGGTGACTCCCTTGTTGTAGCTGCAACAAGTTTTAGGCCCCCTCAAAATCTGATCCTCAGGTATGAGGTAGAAGTCAGATACAAACCCTCTATACCTGATAATGCCAAGCACTGGCAGGTATTCAAGGATGAAAAATAGGTGAAAAGATTCATAGAATTCGTTGGGGAGTTTGCTAACTCCACCATCTATCAAGAAGAAGAAGAAGCAGATCAGGAAGCCACTTCGTGGAAAGACACGGTGGTTGGGTACAAAATTATGCAACTAAAATGGAATACCATCCCTCATGGACTAGTCCCACTAGAAAGGATTTTTAATAAGGATGGCATAGCCTCCAAACCAATGGCTCCAGAGATAGACGATAAAGTAGAAGACTGCAATATCGACTCAGAGGAGGAACCCCAGATGATCAGGTTATCAAAAGGAATCCCCTTGCAATACAGACAAAGGTATTTAAATCTATACAAAATCTACAAGGATGTATTTTCTTGGTTTTATGAGGATTTGAAAGCATCTTATACTAACATCATTTAGCATAATATTCTTTGAAGAGTGGAATAAAGTCATGCAAGTAGAAACTCAGGCAGATAAATCCACTCTTACTCCCCTCCATTGAAAAAGAAGTGAGAAAGCTATGACAGTAAAATATCATAGTGCCTTTAAGGTACTCTGAGTGGGTGGCCAACTTAGTCCCTGTTTGGAAAAAGAACCCCCAAATAAGGCTATGTGTATATTTTCATAATCTAAACAAGGCATCACCGAAAGACAACTACCCATTGACTAAGATGGATCATATATTGCAGAAGGTGGTTAGCGCAGTCAGAATTTCCATGATGGACGGGTTCTCTTGTTACAACCAAGTGGTAGTCCACCCTGATGATCAGAAGAAGATTTCTTTCACCACCCCATGGGGAACATTCATGTATGCTCACATTCCTTTCGGTCTTATTATTGCAAGGGCCACATTTTAGAGAGCTATGGACATAAATTTCGTAGGGGAGAAAGACAAATTAGTGTGGTTTATTTAGACAATAAAATAGTATTTTCTAAGACTGATGAAGAGTGCATCCTCCACTTAAATATCACCTTTGAGAAATGCAGGAGATATGGTCTTTCTTTGAATCCTAAGAAATCTCAGTTCGCCCTGAGAGAGGGGAACCTACTAGGACACATAGTAACACAAGAAGTTGTGAAGATCGATCATAAACGATTCGAACCCATCAACCATATTCCTTTGCCCAAGAATAAGAAAGAGGTCCAAGCCTTTTTGGGGAGAATAAATTTCTTGTGGAGGTTCATACCCAACTATTCAAAAATAGTCAAGGGTATTACGGACATGCTTAAGAAGGAAAATGAATTCAAGTGGAGCCCTGCCCCCCAAGATTCTTTCATTAGAAGTAAAGAAGCTTTGGATGAAGCCCTGGTACTAGTCAGCCCTGACTATTCAATGCCCTTCTATATCTTCTCTTTTGCTTCCCAGCATACTATTGCCGCAGTATGTCTACATAAAAATAAAGATGATTATGAACAGCCCATTGCCTTATTCAGCTAACTCTGGGGGATGCTGAGATGAAATATAACATCTTGGAGAAACAAGCCTATGAAATAATCAAGGCTTTGAAGGCATTTCGTATGTATGTGCTATAATCAGGAATCACAACATTTATCCCAACGACAGCAGTCAAGGACATCCTGGTGCAAGGAGACAGCGAAGGAAAAAGGGGTAGGTGGATAGCAAAGATACAAGAATATGAGCTAGACATAAATCCCACTAAGCTCATAAAAGTCCAGAGGTTGGCTAAGGTCTTATCCGAATCAAATTTCCAAGCTTTAGGGATAAACCTGATAACAGAGGAAGGCAGACCATAGGATCATCAAAACGAGATTAAAACATCCTAGCAGAAGATTTATGCTAAATATGAGGGATCACCCTGGTATAAGAACACCGTTCATTATCTCTTATTCCTTATGTTCCCATTGAGGCTAGATAAATCCAAGTATCAAACTCTGAGATTGAAAGCGTAAAAATATATCATATCCAATGGCCTACTTTACTGGAAGGACCCGATGGGGATATTACTGTTATGTTTGGTGGAGGGCGAAACCCATAAAGTGATTGAGTATTTTCACGGAGGAGTATGTGGAGGTCACTACAGCTAGAATACCACAGCACATAAAATCCTCAAGGAAATATTCTACTGGCCTACACTCTTTGGGAATGTTCATTCCTAGGTCAGGTTGTGCCAGAAGTGCCAAGTGTTTACTGAGAGGAAAAAATTTTCTCCTCTCCCCCTAATTCCAGTACATGTGGAAGAACCTTTCAGACAATGGGGATTAGATTTCATAGGAGAAATAAACCCACCATCCAGTGGCCAAAACAAGTGGATATTGATAGCCACAAATTATTTCACCAAGTGGGTAGAGACCATCCCAACCAGAAATGCTACATACTCAGTGGTAATCAATTTTATGGAGGATAACATATTACCTTTCTTTGATTGTCTTATCAAAATTATCATTGATAATGCTCAGGTCTTCAAATCTACCAAATTCAGCAAATTCTAATAGAAATTCAACATCATCATCGGGCACTCCACTACCTACTATCCTCAGGGTAATGGCTTGGCTGAGTCCTCAAACAAAGTTGTGGCGAGGGTGCTGAAGAAGACCATCACCAAGAATCAGAGGAACTAGGACTCCTAACTAAAGTTTTCCCTCTGGGCCAACAAAGTAACTCCTAAACGATCCATGAGGAAATTGCCTTCTAAGCTGGTGTATGGTAAGGCTACAGTCTTCCCGATCCAATTAGTGATGCCGGTGGTGATGTTACTATAGAAAGCTGAGGAAGAGCCGAGTGCCTTGACATGAAGGATAAATTAGTTGGTCAAGCTTCATGAAAACAAAGAATAGGTGGGGCCAAATTGTCAAATTACCAACAAAATATGAAATCCTTGTTTTACAAGAAGGCAAAGGATCGACCTCTTCAACCAGGAGATTCAGTTCTCCCATGGGACGTCCAACGAGAAGACAAAGGAAAACACGGAAAATTTGATCCGTTATAGTTTGGCCCTTTCAAGATTGTAGAAGAGAGAGGAAATAACACATACATGCTTGAAAATCTGGACGGTGAATCACTGGAAATATTGGTAAATGATTAGTTCGTCAAATTTTATTTCCAAAACTAGAGCTACCTGTCTTGCACTCATTGTAAATACCGGTGTGTGTATTGTAATTGTTATATGAAATTTCCATTTTATGTTGAAAATTCCACTTTCACAAAATTATCATTTTTTTAGAAAAGAATCCATTCCCAAAGGATAAGTTCACATTTGGACGTTCTCAGCACCTTTCTAAAAAGGCACTATCCCCAAGTGGAGCCAATGTTGTCACCTTCTGAAACATAGTTTCAGTTGTACAAAGAGTACCAAAGAGCATACAAGTTCACATCCATATTCCAAGCCATAGAATACCTCAATGCTAAATCAGACCCTCTCCATTAGATAGTGTTCAGAATAAGATTTCCAACGGTAGGTGGAAGTCCAAAAATGGACTCTGGGAGCAGAATTTGGAACAAATTGAAGATACCCTTTTAAAGCCAGAAAACAAAGGAAAAATGGCTAAGGGTCAGGGTCATCGCAATCGCAGTTTCCTAGCAGCAGCAGCAGGGGAGGACACAGAAAACTTGTGATGGAGTGATCGTCGATATCATTGATCACAAAAGTCTAAGATCGAAGGTGTGGCATATCGGCATATTAGTGATCAACGGGATTTCAAAGTGCAGTACAAAGCGGTAGAGCTCTAATATCGGCAAATCAGAAAATTAGAGATCGGTGGGTCCAAAGGGCCATTCTTAAGGAATCGCAGGGTAATAAGTCGATAGTGTTAAAGAAGCAAGAGAGGGTAGACACCGATTTACAAAGGAAATCAGCTTCAAAACCAGAGACAGGTGCGCATTTTCTCTCTCCTCTAGCAAGGCCACAGGGCATAATATTATTAAAATGAATACACATGGAGGCTGATGTCAGCATGACATGGCAATATGAAGGACACATGGCATGCAGATTCACCATTTTCAGAGGTCCTATGGGGGTGTACCTCGGTGACACGTGTCACCACTCAAGAGGTGCCACCTGGCATTTATGACATCATCAATCCTAGGATCCCTCCTCTGCCATCAAATAAACGACCCCCATCTCATGACGGCCCAGATTGACTCCACCAGATCAACATATCCCAAGCCTTTTTGGCCACCCCCGCCATGTTTCCCTTTATCAGCGAAGGGGGGGTCCAAAAAAGCAGTTTCCCCGCCGAGCCTCGTCGCTATGTGTCCCTCTCATATCATTTCACCACCCCCCCCCCCCCCGCCTCACCTACCACTTACCGCTCATGCCCCCCTCTGAAAACCACTCACCCTCACACTCTCTCCCGTATTGCGATTGTGATACATCGGTTGGGCCCAATACCGCAGATCGGTGAACGCAAGGGTCAAGGGGAGACATCAAAGGCAAAGCATGGTAAGTCACCGGCGTGTGGAATTTTACGTAACAAAGGAAGAAGACCCTTGGAGAGGATTCTGAAGTCCCTAGCACCCAAAGGACTGAGCACTTGGTCATAGCCCTAGGTCACGTGAGGAAAAAGGGGCTAAGGTGGATCTAGAGGCCCTGTCTTGTAAAATCTTTTCGGTGAGAAATCCTAATATCAGAACTCCAAGACCTGGAAGTACAAAACTTTAAAGGCACGGTGGGTCGGCAGCTGTGGCATTTAATAATGAAGAGGGAGCATTAAAACCCAAAATGGGTTGATCCAAAAAGGCCCTCTGTGACACGGAACTAGGTCAACACTAACAGAAGTAAACAAGGACTTGGTAGCTCAGGAAGACTTGATTATCTAGCATGGTTCCCCCATACAGAGGGAAGACAAAGTACCGCCCAAGGGTCCTCTGCTCCAGTGTTGCGGCATGAAATTGAGATTACGTACTCTCATCTTTGAAGAATGAATGGTTCAAGCACTAAAGGTAGAAATGACGAGAGTCAAATGAGCAACATAGGAGGCCATACCACGAACAAACTACAACCTGAAACAGAAGCGATCACAGGGATGGGCATGAAGATATTTTGTTAACATTGTTCATCTGATTGACTAATTTGTTATCCTGTAATGTGTTTCCCTTTAATGAGGCAAATAATATTTTGTAATGCTTTTGGCCCACAAATCCATCTCTGACCGAGACAGCTAGTCAACCTAACAACTGAGACTCGGCTGAGAAGATATTTTTATGTAATGGATGTTCAACGCTCCCCCTCTCCAGATAAATAGGGGAAGAAACACTTCACAAAGGTTCATAAATCCTAAAGAAAACACTACATGTTATTTTCAGACTGTATGACTTTATAATACAGATCTTTCAGAATATCAAGGAAATGGTGGTGATTCCCCCTTCAAGTATTACAGTATGTTATCCCTCTGTTAAAACCCATTATGTTCATGTTTCTTCTCTGAATTCATGTAATCATAGCTGCTAGAAATATTTCATACTTCCTCACAGATTCATTTGTATTGACTTATTAATGCATGTGCCTGTATGGATTAATGAAATTATATCTTTAAATGTGCACTATATGAATCATAGTATTCAGTCCCTCTATTATCCATCATTTCTACCTGTAACTCAAATAAGTGTAGAAATCCTTAATGCTTTAAGCTCTATTTGTTAAAGGTAGAATTATTGATGCTTTAAGCTCTATGTGATGAGTTTCTCTTTCTTCTTATCTTCTCTCAATGCTCTATAAAATCTTATTAAAATGCAAGTCCTTGAACTACTCGGCCTCCATTATTTTATGCATATATTTCTGTGATTTGTACATGTGAAGAAGTACCAGAAATTCATGTATTACTCCTTTAGATGAATGATCCAACCCATTCCATTTTATAGATACATATAGAATACATGTGATGTCTCCATTTTACTGAGAATCATTTGAGACATACAAAATCTAGATGTGCCCAGGCACTGGTCTTGTAAGCAGTCTAAGGCTGTCTCTGGGAGCGACAACATATACAATATAAAGTATAAATATAAATATATAAGTTTTTTTAAGTTATATGATAAATTATTAATCTTTTTTAACAAAGAAACATATAGACGTAAGTGCATATTTCGAAAGTCAAATGTAGGTATAAAGCTTGGAAAACAATTATAGTAATTGTTAGACTACCAACAATGTGTAACTTGTAGACCACAAAATGTGGGAACAGATATATGTGTTTCATGGAAAATAATGCTACATTTTCGCCTCCTATTTCTCAACCGTTTCAAGCTACAATGAAATGTTGTTCTTTAGCTAAATCCATCTCCACTGGTCACTCAAAAAGTTTGATTACATAGTCAATGATGATTCCTCTCGATCATCTGAATCAAAATTGACAATGATTGATTTGGATGACTCACAACACAACATGAGCGAATATACGACACCACCCTCCAGGACCCTGGAGAACAGTGATGCAAAATCATTTTCTTTAGGTACTCCCAAGGGTGGTTGTATGAAAGGGACAATCGTTAGTTAGTTCCACTATAGTACTTCCCTTCAGCCAATCTGGAGAAATGGGGAATTTATCAACCATTACTCTATCCATTCTTCCTTCCCACTGGAAAGGGATTAGAGTTCATCATTTTTTGTAAGGATCCTAAATGAACTTAAACATTACCATTATGCTACTAGAAATGTAGCATAATCTTATTAACATCCCAATCCATCCATTCTAATCTAAAACTAGGATCGAAACAATTTCTTATTTTCTATAATTAATGGCACAGAAACTATAGAATCACGCATGGGGATGATATTATTTCACTATGGAATTGCTCATGAATTTAGTAATATATGCACATTATTTCTCTATGGCGAATAATTACTAATCGTAGTTTTGCATATCTTTATTCAATCTTCTTTTGTTTTGCTCCTCCTAATGATTCATCCACTTATTGGGTCCCATTATTTCCCACCTTTATGGTTGAGTAGAAAGGAGTGCTCAATCCTTTAGGATAATTCAAAGTAATCATCTTTATTCATAAGTCTACCATTTATAATGTGTAATTCCCAAAACATTCTAACAAAGATACATTAAAATAACTAACTAAAATATAGATGTGTAATCTAATGCAATTTTATCCTATTGATGAAACCCCTTTCCACATCTCAGTAGCTCAAAAGAGGATCACTTCATTAAATAAAAACCTATATATGGTAATATTAGGCTATATGTAATATTATTTGGAGCTAAAAATATATTTGGATGTGTGATCACAAGAGAGCACGATCGAACCGCGCTGTGATCTAGGGTTGGCGACTGCTGATCACCACCTCGGCCCTCTGCGCGACGCAGTCCCTTTCTTTGGTGATCCAGATCCAGTCCCTTGATCGATTTGAGTTGATCTGGGGGTTATGCCCACTGCTCAAGGTTGAGCTCGGCTGGAACAAGCAAAAATTTGATCCAATGGAGCCTCCTGTAGCCCCTTCTGAAGCCGAGGCTTTTGTCAGCCTGCTGAGATCCCTACCTAAAAAGAAAACGACTGAGGCAGCGAAATTTGTAAAACGCTTGGATGACATCCCTGAGATCTCGCTTCCTCCCGAGAAGCCGATCCAGGTTGCCCTCTCTCTTGCTGAGCATGCATTAGTTGGACAGTTCACTGGGCTCTGGCCCTCTCCCAAATCCACTGAGAGCTGGGTCGCAAGGAACTGGGCACCACTCATTAAGAGTAGAGTTACCTCGTATTTTCTGGGGAAGGGTTTCTTCCTGTTTGAATTCGCTGAAAAAGAAGACAAGGAGTTGATATTCCGCAATGGCCCTTATTTCATGAGCCCTCAAGGGCTGTATTTGAACAAATGGATGCCTGATTTCGATCCAACAGTGGACGTCCCCTCAGCCGTCCCTGTGTGGGTTCGTTTGCCAAATCTGCCAATGCATTGCTGGAACTGGGAATCCCTCATGCACATCAGAAATACCCTAGGTAAATTCATTGACCGCGCCAACAACAAAGATCAATTCGACTGCGCTAGAATCTGTGTTGAAGTTGATCTGGAGATCGGTCTGCCGGAGGCGATAAAGATTAAAGTGGGCAGCTGGTCGCATGTCCAAAAACTAGACTATGAGCAGCTCCCGTTTAAGTGCAGGAAATGCCACGTCTACGGCCACTTTGCTAGAGGTTGTCCGAAGAACAGTGATACAGAGAAGGGTAAGGAGGAAGGATGGACTCAGGTTAAAAGAGCCAAAAACAAAGCTCCAAGATCCGGCAATAACAATACCAAAGCCCCACAGGCCGGCTCAGGGCTTCAAACCCCTCACATGGAGGATCAAGGAAATAAATTTATTCAATTAAGTTCAGCAACAGAAAACTCCCAAGGAACAGAGATACAAAATGAAGGACCATCTCACAATGAGCCCCCGCCGAAGTCAAAGCAAGTCGAAAAAAATACAGTCATAACGGAAGAGATACCCTCAGAAGAGACTGAGGATGGGCAAAGTTCGGAGGATTCAGAAGAGGAAGGAGAAATAGCAGGTGCACAAGCTTCGCCCAGACGGTCAATGAGAGGCCGAAAATCCGCCCGAGAAAAGAGAGAGCAAGAGACATACAAAGACAAAGTGCAAGGAAGCCAGCCCACCCTTGAGAAACTCTTGGCTAAAACTCCGAAGATGACTAGAAATCAGATCCAGAGCTCCAAAGGAGCTCCCCACTCCAAAAGCAAATGATGAAGATCGTCTCCTGGAACTGCAGGGGTATGGGGAGAAAAATAAAAGAAGAAGCCATTAAAAGTCTGATAAGATTCGATTCTCCTGACATACTCCTCATCCAGGAGACTAAAATGGAGGATAAGGCCTTCCTCCACATAGGCAAAAATCTATGGAAAAGAAGTGAAGGGCAAGCAGTCTCAGCCCAGGGTGCCTCAGGAGGCCTGGGAACTTTATGGAACACAAACAAATTCACGAAGGTTCAAGAGATCGCCAACTCTCACTGGTTGTTCACAAAGTTGAAGCATGTGGGCTTAGATGAGACCCTTTGCCTTATTAATGTGTATGCTCCAGTCAGCGATGGAGAGAAAAATATTTGCTGGGAATCCATTAGAGGATTGGCAGATTCTGAAACTCCGGAAAACATCATCATTTCCGGAGATCTAAACCTCACCTTATCCTTGGCTGAAAAATGCGGAGGAAGCATAGTAAGGGATCCAGTGCGAGAATGGGTGGAGGACTTGCTTCAGGATTGGGACATGATCGACATCAAACCCTCATCGGGCAAATACACCTGGTCCAATAGAAGACTCGACCCGAGTCACATTACTGCAAGGTTAGACAGATTTTTTGTTCAAAGTTCTTTTCTTCTTCTTGGTTTAGAATCTAGAATGCACATTCTTCCATGCAGTGTGTCTGATCACAGACCCATCAAGCTAGATCTCGTGGCCCATATGGACCAAGGCCCCATTCCTTTTAAATTCAGCCCCTTGTGGGTCAAGGAGCAGACCTTCATGCAGCTAGTAAAAAATACATGGAAGCAGCCTGTCAACGGCTCAGCCTTCTTCGTTTGGGAAGAAAAGCTCAGGAGAGTGAAGGCTGCACTGAAAACTTGGGCTAAATCCCTTCCCAATCCAGCAATGGAAAGGAAAAAGATTCAAAAATGCCTAGAGATCCATCAGTTGAATGCGGAAAATGAAGTGATCACAAAGGAAGTCTTGGATAAGGAAGCTGAGCTCCAGCAAAAGCTTCTAAAAGCAAGCTTGGCCGAGGAAGAGTATTGGAGGGTCAAATCTCGTAGGCTTTGGCTCAAGGCAGGAGATAGGAATTCTGCTTTCTTTCACAAGCAATCCCAGGCTCGGAAAAATTTTAACTCCATCTCTGAAATTAAGGAAGAGAATAACACCCATAGAGATATCCAAAGCATAAAAAATGCCGCCTTCCGTCATTTCAAAAGCCTGTATAGTGAAAAAGAGGACCAGGGGCAGATGTCATCCTTAGTGGATGAGGTACCAGTTCTGATTTCGGCCAGAAAAAATCAATTATTGGAAGCAGATGTCACTAATGAGGAAATTAAAGCCGCCCTCTTCGCCATGGAGCCCGACAAGGCTCCGGGCCCAGATGGTTTCACCGCCAGATTCTTGCAAACTTGCTGGCAGATTGTGGAAAAAGATTTAGGCAGAATGGTTCGAAAATCTCAAGCTTGCCAGAAAATAGGAGGAGGTACCAACTCGGCTTTCTTAGCCCTTATCCCTAAGGAAAAAGGAGCCAACACTTTCTCCAGATTTCGCCCTATCTCCCTTTGTAACATAGGTTACAAGCTGATAACAAAAGTGATTGCCAATAGGTTGAAATCTATCCTTCCGTCCATCATTCCAGAGAACCAGGGAGGCTTCATTCAGGGAAGACAGATTGTGGACAACTTTATCCTGGTCCAAGAGGCGATCCACTCAAGCTTGACCCGAAAAGAGAAAGGCATGGTGGTCAAATTAGACCTTGAAAGTGCCTTTGATAGGGTAAGGCACAGGTTTCTGCTAGATGTCTTGCACAAATTTGGGTTTGGTCCCAGGTTCATCACCTGGATCAAGGCTTGTATCAGTGAGCCTTGGATCGCCCCTTTGGTGAATGGAAGGGCCACAGACTTTTTCAAGGCCTCCAGAGGGCTGAGGCAAGGGTGCCTTTTATCACCCTTGCTCTCTGTGATCCAAGCCTTCGTCCTTAGTTTCCTCTTGAACAAAAAGCAGGCTCATCAAGAAATAATGGAAATAAACATTACAAGAGGTGTCAAAAGTATAAATCATGCTCTGTTCACAAATGATACTCTTCTCCTGGGCGCTGCCTCCCTTCCTTCAGCAAAAAATTTCAAGGAAGTGCTGGATGACTTTTGTGAGGACTCAGGAAGTAATCTCAATAAAGGCAAATGTCACATCTACTACTGGAATATAAAGGCCAGAATGATCCAAGCCATTTCTAACTGTTTTGGTTTTGCAGCCTCCTCTGCCTGGTCATCCTTCAAGTACCTGGGACTCCCTATCTTCCAAAAAAGAGCCCTCAGCAAAGACTGGTTGCCTTTGCTGGAAAAAATCAAGTCAAAAATCTGTTCTTGGGGATACAACTGGCTCAACCTAGCAGGTAAGACTGTGCTAATAAAAGCTGTTCTAAATAGTCTTCCTATCTATCAGGCTGCAGTGATGATGGCTCCTCTTGGCATCACAAGGAAAATTGAGGAGTATATCAGGAATTTTTTCTGGAAAGGAGGGAAAGCTAATGAGAAGAGAATTCCTTTAATAAGCTGGGATACAATCTCCCTGCCCAGAATGGAAGGGGGTCTGCATTTCAAGAACATAAACAAACAAAATATTGCCTTGGGCGCAAAGCTGCTATGGAGGATAATCGCGTCAAAGCCGGGCTGGGCTCAACTTGTGTTGTGGAAAAAGTACTTCCGTGGGCAGAGAACCCGCTGTCTTGACAATCCTATCACCACCTCTGGAACTATGATCCATAAACTGTGTGACAGAGCCTCTGCTTTAATCAAACAGCACATGCATTGGATCCCTGGAAACGGGAAACGTATTAACATATGGGAGGACCGCATTATGGGCAGCGACCCCATTGTGGATGATTGTTCTCTGACCCTGCTAAAAGAATGGATGGACAGCGCTGGAGTCAAAACACTGTGGGATTTATCACAGTGGGAAAGCAACAATTGGCAGCGCTGGAGAAACATTGAGGTGCCATCGCACCTGACTAAAGACTATTCCAATCTCCTTAATCATCTAAAAGGAAAAGCTCCTCTAAATATCAGCAAGGCAGATACACGAGGTTGGGGATCGATCCCAGGCAAGTATACTGTCTCACAGGGATATAAGCAGCTCATTCAGAAACCAAACGCGCCGCCTGACCCGAGACCCTGGCAGGGGATTTGGTCTCATCCTACGATCCCCAAGATTGATGTTTTCTGTTGGCTTCTTGGTCACCATAGGATCCTGACGGAAGACAGATTGCGCAAAAGAGGATTCAATGGTCCCTCGCGCTGCTCTCTGTGCGAAAACTATGAGGAATCAGCCGCCCATCTGATGCTTTCATGTAATTTCGCATCTGTTCTCTGGAAGGCGGCGTTAAGTCCCCTGAACGATGAATTTAACATGCCTAATCATTGCTCAGATCTATTTGCTAATTGGTTACACAGGTATCCTGGTGGCACTCAAAACCAACAGATTAAAACAGCTTGGCTCGCTCTGCCAAAAATCATCTGTTGGCACATTTGGTTGGAACGAAACAATAGGATATTTAATGACAAAAAGAGTGACCCTGCAATGATCTGGATCAAAATCAAAAGCCACCTGAAGGACTGTATGGGAGATTAGATGGACAGAGAAGGCCTCAGTGATCAAGACGCAGCTTGGGGAAATTCTCTGGGCCTCCAATTCATTGACAAAATCAGGCCTCCTTCTCCCCTAAAGCAATGGCAAATCCGCCTCAATACTGAAGAACTCGATGAATTATGCAAAATAAAGGCAAGAAAAATATTGTTCTTTGACGGAGCCACAAAGGGAAATCCCGGCAACTCTGGAGCTGGTGGGGTCATTAAAAATGCAGATGGCAGAATCGAATCTAGATATGCCTGGGGAGTGGGCTTCAACTCCAGCATTCAAGCTGAAGCCTTGGCTCTCCTTCAGGGACTCAAGATGCTCACCTCTCTGGGCATCAAAGATGCAATCATCTTTGGAGACTCTCAGTCCATAATTAAGGTCATGGTGGATAAAACCACTCCATCAGATTTAAGATTAGCAAGACTCCTCAGCAGAATTAGAGTTCTGATAAACACTTTCCAGAATCTGGAGTTCCTGCATGTTAAGAGAGAAAACAATAAAGAAGCCGATGCAGAAGCCAACAAAGCAGTGTTTCTCCCTCCTGGAACGCTCCTAAGAGATGGAGAGGAAAGCTGGGACCCCATACCTTAAATCAGTCTGTTTAAAATGTTTTATTGTCTTTTAATGAAGCAGTTTGTCTGTATTAGCAGTCTAGGAAAGATAGATAAAGTTGTAAGAACTGCAGCTAGTAAAAAATGCAAGCTCAGTGGAGGGGAAATCAAATGGATTCGGATAGAAGAGAAACCTGATCATTGTGCATCTCTATGTAAACCGAATTACGGCTTTCCAGCCAAGAATTAATACAACAACCTACTCGTTTCTGTCAAATATATATATATATATATATATATATATATATATATATATATATATATATATATATATATATATTTGTATGTGTCCCCTAAAATTGGAAAGTCCAACAGGAGAATCATCATACGGAGATCAATGATTGAAAACATAGTTTCGTTCTAGATATATATAATCAAACCATCCAAAAAAAAGTATTAGAAATTGATGGTATAACCATTTATTGTTTGGAATATAAGTACTTTTATTATTCCCATCGTAAGTGAAAATTGACAGATATTATTTGTCCAATAATGCATGTGACTATTTCTCGTTCTGAACCAACGACCTTCATCACCCTAAGAGGGCACATTACTAAGCTACACCATACTTCGTTATAACCATCAACCAACATAAAATTGATTCAAATGTTAGTGCCCGAACTTATATTTTATTTGGACTTATATTATATTCACAAATCACTCCCTCTAGACATGTTTCATAACATTGATGATCTAGTGTAAATAAGCTAGTATGGTCCCTACGAAGCTGCTATGGTGAAATTGGTATGCATGTTTCTCTTAGGAAGCACTGTGAGAGCATCTCGATTCAAATCTGAGTGGCAATATTTTTCCAGGAAAATCTCATCAATCACTTCTTCCTATATAACAATATCTATTCATGATGGTTGTGAAAGGTAAAAAGAGAAAATGAAAATTATATTAGAAATAATTTATTTACATTTGAATTGCACTAAAATAAAATGATTAAAGATATGATTAGTTGCATTTGTCTAAAAATAGAAAACAAAAATGATAATTACTTGATATTCATTCTACCCAATGAAGAATTGCATTAAAAATAAAATGGTAGAAGAAAGAATTCAATATTTGAAAGGAAATGAAATAAGTGAGTTATGGAAGCATATGAAGTATATCTTTTTTCTATTTTAATGTTGCATATGCTAAGTTGAAGAGTAAATCTTTATTGCATATTAAAATTTTCTCTATTCAACAATGTAATTATACAAATATAAATATATCAAGTTATATTTCAAGATAGGAAAAAATAACTTGGAAACTCAATATTTTATTTGAGCAAATATCTCAACCTCACACCAAACTAGGAAGCTAATTAGTTGGAGAGAATCTCTCAAACGCACGAGAACTCAACAGCCTCCTAAATTATAGGAATAGGCTCTCGACATAGAGAAAAAACTCTAGCTAATTATGACCAATAATCTCAACAAATCAATAAACATAATCTCACACGCAAAAGACAAGTAGGATTTATATACTCGAACACTCCCCCTTAACGACTACTTGTCTTAATTTTCATCAATTGAGGTCTTCAATATCTTATCCTCTATAGAAAATGCCTCACTATGACTTGAAGATCCTCTTCAATAGTAGATTCTACCTATGGTCCAACCTAATGCTTTCACTTTGTACCTTGATCAAGCAAACATCACCAAATTATTGACATCCATATAAAGGAACAACCATCCACCAAAATGCATGGGTATCTAACCATTGCAATAGTCAGTGTACTAGGAAGTCCCTTTGTATACATGGTTCATTTGACCTATTAATGAACTCCCCATAAATGTAAAAATTCACCTCACTAAGTCTACAAGAAACAATACAATCCACACATAGAGTATGAAACCAACATAAGATCAACTCCTCCAAGTGTTAAAAAACTCCCTAGAAAACACTACTAAACTCAACTATGCAAAATCAAGTCATTTTCAAGGCCACATGATAAAGGGGTATGCATTCCTTTGTAGGTCTTACAGTAATATGTAATTTTCATGTTGCACAAATACGAGTACATACAACACACTCCAACTCATGGAGATACTAGGTACATAATCAAACATTTTCATGGACCTCTACGCCAACTTAAACATGATATATAGACTTGATACAACTACAATGAGTGGATCACATTACAATATGGTCATGATTATGTTTTATTCGACATGAATTTACCTACCTTTTCCCACCATCATCTAATCTCTAACAACTACAAGCTAAAGTTGGGAAGATTCAAGATGAAGTCACTAATGATGACACTAGGCATGTGCATAACTCCAAAGGAGGATGGTATTCTCATTATTGTGTCATTTATGTCTCGTTGGTATTCTATAGTGTTTCAACACTTTTGCAATGTAAAATTTATTCCTAAGTCTTCTTAATAGAAGTGTTGTATCAGAAAAAGAGTTCTAGCTACATTTTTTTCTCCATGAATTGTTTTTCAAGTGGTGCACTATGAATCTTGATTGGCATGTGCATAGAGAATCTAAGACTGAGATGGATACATCTTGTATCTAAATTACTTTCCTAGAGAAATGACAAGTACAACGGATGTCACCCATGTACCTTCTTAGATGGAAATAGGTCCATAGGATAGTCAATATATCAATCTTCATGGTCATATTAATGTTATAACTTGGAGTACAACATGTTCCCAATTGATTTGAGGTATCAATGGTATGATTGGTTTCCAACTAGTACATGATGGTAGTTATTTAAGTGAAGGGAGGAGCATGGATACTTTTTGAGGTGGAAGTGAGTTGCATTGTTATCACTTGAGAAAACCAAGTGTTGATTACAAGTTGAATTTTTGGAGTGGAATGACAAGTTTATAGTAGGAAGAACAAAGAGGTCCTAGATACAACATAGCTATCTTTGGATTTTGGTCAAGAGAAGCTAGTGACAATGCATATGGAAGTATTATGGAAATAGCAACAACAACAAAATAAGATGCTCAATGGTGAACTTGGATGCTCATTATGAAATTTTGTTGCCATATGGTGAAAGAATCTTGGAAGTAACTAATGTTAAGTCTAGGAAATTCAATATTAAGTGTAGTGATTTTGTTAGAATTGGATACTCTAACTAATCACACATGTTTGAACATGAAAATCCAAGACAATTATTGGATAGTGACATTGAAGCCACCAAAGACAAAGATTCCAAGTATATTTGTGATTGCAAAGGAAGAACATGGCATCAATCAAGATGCACATCATTCTTCACGTTGTCAAGCCTAGCATCACATTTGCAATCCTAGCATGAGTTGTTTGATTTCCTTCTTCCAACATGACAGCTTATTCACATGGTGGACAAACAAAGACTCACAACCAACTACTCTAATCTTATTGATCATGGGCCCTCCCATGAGGGAGTCGAGCCCAAACCTGACGGTCTGATACCATGTTAAGCCGGAAAGTATATCCTTATTGCACACTAAAACTCCCTTGGATTATCTATTCAACAATGTAATTACACAAATATAAATATATCAAGCTATGTCTCAAGTTAGGAAAACTATCTTGAGCACTCAATCCTTCTATTAAACAGATATATCAACTTCACACCAAACTAGGAATCTAACTAGTTGCATAGAATCTCTCAAACCAACCAAGCCTCAACAACCTTTCAAATTATAGAAACACGCTATCTTTGTAGAGAACAAACTCTACCTAATTATAACCAATAATCTCCAGAAATCATAAATTGTAAAATCAAATCCATTAAGTTTAATAACTTAAAATTACTTGTAAAAGTATATATATAGATTATCTCCTGATCACAATGATCAAAGAACAATATGCAATTTCTTTTTTTCTAAAATATATAATAATAAAAAATAAATTTAAATCCATATTAAATTATTATGTAAAATTTTAATATAATGTTATTATATTTTTAAAAGTAAATATATGTTTATTTGCACATAATAATAATATCTATACAATCAACCATCATAAATAACTATTTAATTATATATTTTTCTATATAATGAATTTCAATTTTAAAACATATGAAATTTAATATGGGGATGAATAAAATATGTTTACATCTTTTTGGATATATATATATAATATGTCGATTTTAATACTCTCATAAAGGCTAAAACGGGAGGAATGGACATAATAATTAGTGAGAGAAAAGGTTAACGGGAGGAGAATCAGAAATAGTGTATGGATGGTGTAAATTTTGTATTAATTACTAAAAATTTAATTAAGATTATTTGAATTTAATATTATTTTTTTTATATGGTTTATAGATTTTGGAGATTAATGACTTTTATGTTGGAATATTGGTATGAAGAATATTCATCTAAATACATTATTTTTTGTTGATTTAATCATGAAATCTGATCCCCAAAATGTTTAGATAATTGAACCTGTGACCTCTTAATACTGAAGGTGCTTTAATAATAAAGACTTGACCAATTGAGTTAACCCTCAAAACTAATATTTATATTATTTTTAATTATTATATGTTTTAAAATTTTAATATATATTAAAATTTAGTTATATAATATTTATAATATTAATTATGTGTATAATTTGTTAATTTATAGTTCATGGGTAAGTCCATTAATGTAGCTCAATTGACAATTTTTGTGTTATGAGATATTATGTAAATTGTGAGATATAAGGTTCAATTCCTCATAGGTGTTTGCTCTAATTAAAAAAAAAAAAAAAATTTAATTCATAAAAATTACATAGAAGGCTAGTTGACATTCTCTGCATGTAGCAATTGGCATTTGTTTTATGTTTTGTAAATCTCATGCCCACCACCTTGTGTTAGGCTGAATGAAGGTCATTAAATTTTAGGGGTGGCATGGCAACCCCATGCGTGTATCCACATGCAAGGTATTAATTGGCATTGTTTGAGCTTGGAGTGTTTTATACAGGAAGGGATGCAAAGAACTTGGCACCATCTCTGCGTAAGGGAATTGCTAACCCTCACCATTGCCAATAAACCTAAGTCGAGGTATCATAATATAATCCCTTAGGCAATTAAATTTTGTATCCACCAGTCTAGCGATCTCATGAGTAGTAGCACCTAGAGGAATGGAGAATCTTAGCCATGGAAACATGAAGGAGATTTAGAGTTGAGTCCCATCTTCACATCAATATCTAGAAAGCTAGTTGACATTCTCTACATGTAGCAATTGGCATCTGTTTTATGTTTCATAACTCTCATCTCACCCAACTTTTCTTCCTCTATAATTGTTATGTGGCTTAAGGTCTAGTTTGCTAGATGGATTCATATCTCTAGTGATGACAATGTTAGCTAGCCCATTGTGTGGGTGCTTTGTTGTTACTGTAGCATTTGGAAAAAATTAGTGTTCTAGTTTAGATTTGGGGAGGGGTTTCTAATTATATTACTTGGAGCTTGGGAGATTTGGGGTCTTTTTGTTGCAGGTCTTGGCTTCTCCTAGGGTTCTTGTAGAGTGGGTTTACCTGACACGTTAGGTCCTAGTGCCTTGTTGTGGGAGGGATTTATTTCTCTAAGTCTTAACGTCTATCATGGAATTTATGGTTATCCTGTGTCCTATTTGGGTATGTGATAATTTTACACAGTGTTGTAATCAATATCTTAGAATTCTATATGATAGCGGTTATAGGATTTTGTTTCAATGGGGGTAGAAATTGTGTATTTTTCCTTGGGATATTGGTAGTCAGAGATAAGTGGTGGTTTGAGCACTAGTGTTTTGTAATATATCTTCTACATCTTATTAAGACCTAGGTTGTTCCTTGTTGGTCTATTACCATGCAACGCCAACGTATGAGAAGTCGGAGAGGCAGGGGGGAGGGAGGCCAAGGCTAAGGGCATAACCAAGACCACCAACAAGCGAGAGAGGTTGCGGAAGCCTTTCATGAGACCACCCTTGTTGATGTTTTCAGTGAATTGCAAAATTTAGAGAGTTTGATTACAAGAGATCGACATGTTATGACAGACACAAAGTTATTGGAGGTGTTTAGGCAGCTGATTTCGGGCCCTCATCACAACACGGGCCGAAGAAAGTAGTGCATTCAATCTCTCTTCCTCTAATGGAAAATGAAGACTCTTATGGGTATAATTATTATGGAGAGACAAGCAAAATAGTATAATATCTTTTCCAAACTAATGGACATCAAAAGAGAGCAGTGCAATATGAGATAATAGATGGAGAGAATGGACAATCGGTTGGCTCAAATTAAGTGACACATCCCCTGCATTACTACTTCATCAGCCCCACCAGGATCCAATGTGAGGGATTCAGCACCAGTGAACTCTTTTGACTCATAGTTGCTTTGATGTCTTTTGTTGATATTTTTTGGTTTAATGTTTCTATAGATTTTTCAGAAATGTTGCAAATAATGCTACTATTACAATTTTGGACTTGTTATTCTATAGTAAAAAGTATTTGGTTTCCCTTTAGACAAGTTAAGACCATTTGTCGTAAAATCTTGATAATAGTGATAAATTGAATAATATAATATATTTTTATTTATTAAAGGAAATACATATTAGCTTTAAAAAACAATATTTTTTCTACTTTACAAATATTTTAATAAACAAATAGAAAAAACAATATTTTAAAAATATGTTCAAGCAGAAATTTATAATAATATATTTAATAATATAATTCGTAAATCTTTTTAACGTATAGTTACTTTTTCAATATTTTCCTAGTACATACTTAACATCCAAACTCTATACATGGATATCAAACCTTAAGTGAATTACTTGTACTCATAAATCAAAGTCAAGTTCAAAAGTTTGCGTGAACATCCAAACTCTATACATGGATATCAAACCTTAAGTGAATTACTTGTACTTATAAATCAAAGGTTTGCGTGAATAGAACACATGATGATCCAAGTTACTTGGAAAATAGTTATATAAGAGAGGATGAGTGAGTGTTTAGCAACGTGTGTGTTATATAGAACAGTTATATAAATATATGAAAGTGATAAGAGAGGATGAGTGAGTGTTTAGCAACGTGTGTGTTATATAGAACAGTTATATAAATATATGAAAGTGATAAAAGTTTTGATGTGTAGAATTCTTTATTTATAAAATTTATTAAGAATATAGTTGAATAGAAAAATACAAAATTTAATGATGTAATTAATAATATAATTTAAAGGAATTTATAATTTATTTACATTTATATTAGATAAATATGCATTACAGTGAAGATTTATTTTAATTTTGGATTTATTTATTATGAGGATCAAATCTTTGAAAAGAAGTCTGTATTTTAAGAGATTTCATCTTTCTCAGTTTGGTAGATTCATAATTAAGATGGATCTAGGCTAGCTTAATTATCAGTTTTTAAATAGGTCACATTAGAGAAGAATGTTAGGGGTAAAAACAATGGGTTAAGAATACCATGGGAAAAAACCATGAGTTGGAGGATTTTATGTTTTTTATTTTATTTTATTTTTACTAAGTCAAAATGTTAAACATTATGTCTCCCCATATTGGATTGGAGTGTTAAACATGTTCGGAAAAATACTTAAAGATCAGTATTTTAAAAACTCACAGTAATAATTTTCTTTTCTGAAATATGTACGCGAGTTTACTGAACCCAACTCGTGTATGTACGCGACTGTTGTAAAAGAAACCAGTGTATGCTTAGTAAACTTGTAAAACAGCTAATTCTTTATTTGTTAAACTTAAACCAGAATGTAAGAGATTTATCAGGCATTTGATAAGCAGTAAGAAGGTGTAGTAAGAAAAGAATAAAGTATCACACATAAGCAACACACATGAACACCAGGATTTAAGGTGGCAACCAATGTGGGAGAAAACCACCACTGTTGTCGTCTCAGTCTTCAAACTTATTAATATCAAAAACTTCTTACATTCGTGTATTGGTGCAAACTCATGTCGGTACGTAGGCACCCACCTTCTGAAGGCTACAACCTTCACTCGTTCTCCAGCTCCCACTGGAAGGGAGCTCCAACCCCCTTATTTGATTACCAGCTACTACTGGCAGGAAGCTTCGACTTCCTCACTGAAGGCTCCAACCCTCAGCAACATTTGAGGACCGCGTTTCATAAATTTTCACACTAGATCCACCTGCTTTAATACATCACAACTTGTAGATCAACTGAAGCAAACACTAACTTAATTCAAACAAAACAGTGAGATCATTGTAACTAGAACATAGAAGTGAACTCAAAATACTGCATCGATACACAAAATCAACTACAACCATGATCATTCATATGCCAACATCTATAAACTACTTAACTTAAGGAAACCTGCGTGTATACGCGCTTTTTTGTGCAGCAACCTGCGTACAGATCTCAATATACTAAAAACTTGTAATTTTGAATCAGACACAGAGTTGACCAGAGTTATTCGGAAATATTTTGTTAACTTACAGAACCCTCATATAGTTAGCAGCATCAATAATCTTTTCAACCAATCAACATGTAACCAAATTCAACTTCATCATTCAATCAATTCTACTTTAGACATTATCACTCAACCCAGATCAACATGAGGAAATCATTGACAGACAGCAGAGATACAGCAGCACTAATCAGGTTGATTAGTCATTTACGAATAGAAACCCTTCCTTTATGTATGCAACTTTGAAGAAACGAACCTGCATGTATATGTGACTTAACCAAGAACAACCTGTGTACATTTCTGCAAAATTTTTACCTAAAATTGCGTAGCTCTTCAAAACTTCAGAAAGACCCAGATCATAATATTCAAAGATAAAATCATGCATCAATACTTAGATCTAGTCAATCCATGAGCAGCTCATACAATTGAAATTCATTTCAGGTCTCATGATCCTAATCCATCATTGTATTCATCGGAGCATAATTATTTCAAATTCATGTGTCAACTATGGCCCTTACAATGCAAATATACTTCAGATTGAAGTATTCAATAAAAACCTTTCACATGCACACTTAGCACTTTGATATTCACCTCCTTATATAGTTAGAGCCTTAGCCACTACCATGATTCAAAACAACACTAATGTCGGTGGTAATCTTGGACGGGATCAATTAACATTACTGCACTCAATATTGTGGGCTAATACCATGGTAAGGACCCTTGGTGTTCTTAAATCAGTGTTACAACATGTGCATGACTTTACTTCTTTGTACCTGCATGTATACACGACTTGGCCTTGACGAACCTGCATACAGATCTTCAAATATTCACCTTTATCAAACTTATGATTCTGATCTGTAACCCTTTGTCCCATCATTCTATTATTGTGTTCCATCACTATGTCACCTCTAAACTGACCTGTGGATTCATCTAGTTACCATATACTTGTTCTATTACAAGTGATTTTCCATCAAGGACAACACATGCATCATAATGCCAACAATCTCCCCTTTTGGACTTGATGGAAACCATGTTGGTGCTAATCACCTCAACCTATATAAACCTATTAGATACATCAAATAACCATTATTCAAACACCAGGATCCTCTCACCCTTTTATATCAAGGGAAAAGGGCAGATCAAAAGCTTCCCCTTTGGATCTAATTTGCATTATACTTTCCATGCTCCCCCTAAGCACATGCTGAATCTTCATAAAGATTTTCAAATGAAGAACATGACTCTATAACTCAACAGAGTATGACCTTCCTATCACCAAGGAATCATACTTATATCAATCACCCAACCAAGTGAGGATACATATTTGACTCAACTGCCCAACCAAGTGGGATTACATTTTTTACACTACCACCCAACCAAGTGGGATTACATATTTGACATGACCTCAAAAGTCCATACATCACTGAATATGACGATTATTACATCATAGGTATCCACATGACCTTTACATCAAATGACAGAAATGACATTAATGACTGAGACCGAAAGATCTTAATAGTATCATAATTCAGCAACCATAATGCCAACAATGCATTATATTCTGCAAGGCTAATGCTCCCCTAAACCTGTGCTACATGTTCATTGTCAACAACTCATTCATCAAAGAATCTTTATCAATCATATAAATATCAATGAGAAAAGAATCACTCAATACCATATCAGCAGACTGTACGCATCAACACCAGACCAAGAAAAAACAAATCATAGCTGCCAGTAGCATGTCAGAGGTTGATGTTGAGTCTGTCCCACTATTTTTCTATCATAGAAAAATGCACGCGAATGTCTACAAAGAAAACTCACGTATATACGCGACTATACTTCATGAAACCCGCATACAGAAAGAAACCTTCTGAATTTTCACCTGTAGACTGAGCAGACTAGATTAATAGCAAAATGAGGCAAAGACAACTCCCAGTTTCTATATGAGATATTCAAATGCTTCTCTGGGAAGAGGTTTAATAAATATATCAGCAACTTGTTCTTTGGAGGGAACATATTCCAATTTAACCTTTTTCTCAAGTGCTTGTTTTCGTAGAAAGTAATACTTAATTGGAATATGCTTGGTCTTGGAGTGCATAACAGGATTTTTCAAAACACTAATAGCACTTGTATTATCACATAGGATGGAGATGGGTGGAGAACATTTTATTTGTATTTCTTGTAATGGTTGCAACATCCAGAGAAGTTGTGTGCAACAAGATGCAGCAGCCACATATTTTGTTTCCACTGTAGATAAGAGGCGATGGAACTTTGTTTCTCACTAAACCAATATACCAATCGAGACCCCATGTAAAATGCACCTCCACTAGTGTTTTTCCGGTCATCAGCATTTCCAGCCCAATCCGCATCTGTGTATGCATGAAGGGTAAGATCTGCATCTTTAGAATACCATAGACCAAAGTCATGGGTTCCTTGGAGATATTTGAATATTCTCTTTACTGCCTGAAGATGTGATTCCTTTGGATTGGCTTGGAAATGTCCAACGATCCCAACTGCATGCATGATATCTGCTTTGGTGTCTATTAGATAAAGCAGAATTTCAATCATAGACCTATACTCTGGTTGGTTTACTATGGGAGAATCATCATTAGAACTAAGGCTACATCCTGTCATCATGGGAATAGATACTGGTTTGCAACCTTCCATCCCATGCTTCTTCAGAATCTACTTGAGATATTTTGTTTGTGAGAGAAAGATGCCATGTATTGCTTGTTGAGCTTGTAGACCAAGAAAATATATTAGTTCCCCAAGTAAAGACATTTCAAATTCTTGTTGCATAACAGAAGCAAAGTTTTGACTCATAGATTCTTCATTACTGCCAAAGATGATATCATCAACATAAACAACAATAATTAGTAGTTTATCCTCCTCAATTTTTATGTACAAGTTGTTGTCTACAAATCCTTTTGTGAAACCTTTTTGTTGAAGATATTTGTCAAGACGATAATACCATTCCCGCAGAGCTTGTTTTAGCCCATATAAATCCTTTTTGAGTTTTCATACAAGGTTTTCATCATTCCCCAAAATGAATCCTTTTGGTTGTTCAATATATACTTCTTCTTCTAGATCTCCATTAAGGAAAGCAGATTTTACATCCATTTGATAAACTTTGAAATGTCAAAAACTTGAAAATGCAAGAAACATTCTTATGGCTTCAATTCTGGCTACTGGTGCAAATGTTTCTTCAAATTCTATACCTTCTTGTTCAGCATAACCTATACAAACAAGTCTAATTTTTTTTCCTAATGACCTCTCCATTTTCATTCAACTTATTTTTGAATATCCATTTTGTCACAATAACATTTTTATCATGACGCCTTGGAACCAATTCACAAGTATCATTCTTTTCAATTTGATCAAGTTATTCATTCATGGCCTTAACCCAACATTCATCTTTACTAGCTTGATTTACATTTTGTGGTTCAATGGTGGATAATAAAGCTAGATAACTAGGAGATCCTATAAGGGTTCTTCTTGTTTGTACCCCAAATTCCTTGTCTCCTAGAATTTGAGTTTCTGGATGATTCTTTTGAACATACCTGGATGGAGCCTTTTCTTTGTTTGATGTATCTTCTTTTGTTGTGTCATTAGTTTCTTCTTCTATATCATTGTTATTTAATGTGGGAAATAATTCATCATCATCATCCTCTTTTTTGATGTTAACTTTTTGGGATCTGCACATGCTTCATTAATCACAACATCAATGCATTCAAAAAATTTCTGAAATCTCTTATTGTAACATTTATATCCTTTGCTTCTAGATGAGTAACCAAGAAGTATTCCTTCATCTGCTCTAGCTTCAAACTTACTAAGTTTTTCATCATTATTTTGGATGAAACATTTGCTACTAAAAACTCTATGATTCTTTGTAGTTGGAGGCTTACCATACCAAATTTCAAACGAAGTTTTATCACTATTCACATGAACATGAGCCTTGTTGAGAATATTTACTATGGTATGTACAGCTTCACCCCGAAAGGTTTTAGGAGTTCCAAACTCATCAAGCATAGCACAAGCCATTTTTTGAACAGTTCTATTCATTCTTTCTGCCATACCATTTTGTTGAGGAGTTCTAGCTACGGAAAATTGTATTTTTATGCCATGTTGTTCACAGAAATAAAAGAATTCATCTGATATGTGTTCTCTTCCTCGGCCAGATCTAAGAGATTTTATTTTTAGATCTAATTCATTTTCAAATAAAGCTTTGAAGACTTTAAATTTATCAAATGTTTCATCTGTGTTTCAATAAACTGATCCAGCACATTCTA
Organism: Pinus tabuliformis; assembly: GCA_031772625.1. Classification (NCBI taxonomy): domain Eukaryota; kingdom Viridiplantae; phylum Streptophyta; class Pinopsida; order Pinales; family Pinaceae; genus Pinus; species Pinus tabuliformis. Next base: position 928,397,261 of record CM062817.1, on the reverse strand, counting down.
GAAAAGTCATCAATGAATAAGATATAGCATTGTTCTCCACGAGGTGAATTTTTCCTTACTGGTCCACACAAATCAGTATGTATAAGTTTAAGAGGCTTACTTGTTGATCCTTATTTGGCATTGAATTGAACTCTGGTTTGCTTACCGAATTGACATGACTTGCATATGGTACTTTCTGGTAGGGTGATGTTGGGTAGATCACGAACAGCTTTGACCCTGCTTTATTTGTTTATTTGAGATAAGATTAGATGTCCCAACCTTCTGTGTCATAACTAGTTTTCCTCTGCCTTGCCTAGGTAACATTGTTCTTGGCCACCTTTCAATATATACAGATTTCTCATGGTTCTTGTTCCTTTTATTATGGTCTTTCCTGTGTCAAGTTCATGAACCACACATTCTTTTGATCAGAATACCACCTCATTTCCTTGGTCACATATTTGGCTAACACTCAACAAGTTATGATTTAAACCGTCAACATACATAACATTACTAGCTTTAACATTTTCTTTTAGAAAAACAAAACCTTTACCCTTAATGACAATAGGTGAGTCATTTCCAAAAGTGACATTCTTTTCTTTCTCTAAAGCATTGTATGAAATAAGTTTATATTTATCACCTATCATGTGTTTTGAGCATCCGCTATCAATGTACCATTGATTTTCTTGTCCTTCTACAAATAATGCTATGCCACAACTTTCAGATTGTACCTCCTTCATTTTCCATACCTTAGAATTTGTTGATATTTTCTCTTTTTGAGATGTTGGTAATGATTTGCTCCTGCATTCAGATTCTTCGTGTCCAAAGTTATTGAACAATAAGCATTAAATTTCATCTTTAAGAGGTGAGAAGTTATTATAAGTTTTCTTCTTGACTCCTATTTCATTCCTTTGTTTTCTTGCTTCTCTAGTCATGATGGTTTTGTATGCAACACATTGAGCAGCGTTATGACCAAAATTATGACATGAGAAACATTTTCCATTAAAGAAGAAATTTCTATGATCATAGAATCTTCCGGCGTTGTTCACCTTTTGATTGGTGCTTCTGTTGTTGTTCATCCTTGGATTAGAGTGCACATGATTTACCTATGGAATGCCTTTATTCTTTTGCTGAGGACTGAAAATTTGCTGACAGGATTTTACTGCATTTAGATAGCTTCTGGTGATGGCTGAAGAATTTTTTGTTTGAGATGTTTCTCCAGTGTATCAAAGACCTATCTTCATAAGAGGAGAGCGTTGTACCTTGATAATTTCATCTAAGGTTTCAGATCCTTTAGCAAATCTAATATTCATAGTTATTATTTTCTCAAGTTCCTTTGTTAGACTTACTACTTCACATTCTAACTTCTCATTATGTTTTTCCTTTTCTATGATTTGTTGCTTCAATGTATCTATGGCTATTTTGTTTTCTTCCAAGCAAATTTTTAGCTGAATAATTTCTTCAAAGAAATATTTTCCTCTAAAGCATCCACAAATTTATCATTAAACTTATTAGTATTTTTATCAAAATCCATGAGTAATTTAAGATCTTGATCAGATTCTCCTTATTCACTATTTGACAAGCCATCACTATCTTCATAAGTATAATAACTTCTTCTATTATAAAACCATCTCCTATTACCTTTTGCAGTATCCTTCCCTTTGTCATGGTTGTCTTTATTAGGACATTTAGCAGCATAATGACCAACTATACCACAAACAAAACATTTGAAGGGAAGCTTACTTTTGAACCTTCTGGTGCCCAGTTGAAGTTTCTTTACAAATTTCACCTCATATTCTTCTGATATATATCTTGACTGCCTGTGTTCTTCCTTTTCTTTTCCTTTTGCAGATGCTTTAAATGCAGATTCTTTGACTTCTGAGGGACCTCCTTTCCTCATTTCAAAAGCAGTCAGGATCTCGTGAAGTTGAACAACAATAAGAGTCTGCAGATCCTACTTCTCTTCAATGGCAGACACTTTTAACTTGAATTTAGGAGTTAGAGGTCTTAAGATTTTCTCTGCTAAAGTGGTGTACTTTATTTCTTCACCCAGATTTTTCATGTGATTTACAATCTCATCTATACGTAGAAAGAAACTAGCAATACTTTCATCATTATGCATTCTGAGAGTTTCATATTGAATTTTGAGAGTTTGGAGTTTAGCACTTTTTACCTTGGTATCGCCTTCATAGCTTTGAATTATTATGTCCCATATTTCTTTTGTTATGTTTAACTGCATAACCTTAACAAATTTTGATTATGTCAAACTTTTTAATAATGCATTGACAACTTTGGCATTGGTTGCATACGTCTTCTTTTATGCTGCATCTGTAGGAACTACGACTGGATATTAGTAACCTCCTTCCACAACTGCTCAAACATCTGCTCCAAGGGACTGAAGATAGGATATGGTTCTTGTCTTCCAATATATTAAATTATTTCCGTTGAGGAGTGGTGGTCTGATAGATGTCGTTCCATCTTGATTGCTCATCTTTGGAGATCTTCCTTCAAGCGATCAAGCTTCTTTTGAAGGACTTGCTCTAATTCCAATTGTTGGGAAAAATATTGAGAGGGGTGGTGAATCAGTATTTTAAAAACTCACAACAATAATTTTCTTTTCTGAAATATGTACGCGATTTTGCTAAATCCAACTCGTGTATGTATGCAACTGTTGTAAAAGAAACTAACGTATGCTTAGTAAACTTGTAAAACAACTAATTCTTTATCTATTAAACTTAAACCAAAATGTAAGAGATTTATTAGGCATTTGATAAGCAGTAAGAAGGTGCAGTAAGAACAGAATAAATTATCACACATAAGAAACACACATGAACACCAGGATTTAAGGTGGAAACCCAATGTGGGAGAAAACCATCATTGTTGTTGTCTCAGTCTTCAAACTTATTAATATCAAAAACTTCTTACATTCTTGTACTGGTGCAGACTCATGCTAGTACGCAGGCACCCACCTGCTAAAGGCTACAACCTTCACTCATTCTCCAACTCCTACTGGAAGGGAGCTCCAACCCCCTGATCTGATTACCAGCTACTACTAGCAGGAAGCTTTGACTTCCTCACTGAAGGCTCCAACCCTCCGCAACGTTCGATGACCATGTTTCATAAATTTTCACACTAGATCCACCTACTTTAATACATCACAACTTGTAGATAAATTGAAGCAAACACCGACTTAATTCAAACAGAACAGTGAGATCACTATAACCAAAACACAGAAATGAACTCAGAATACTACATCACCACACAGAATCAACAACAACCATGATCATTCATATGCCAACATGTCTACACTACTTCACTTAATGCAACCCATGTGTATACGCGCTTTTCTATAGAGCAACCCGCTTACAGAACTCAATATACTAAAAACTTGTAATCCTGAATTGGACACAGAGTTGACCAAAGTTATTTTGGAATATTTTGTTAGCTTACAAAACCCTCATATAGTTAGTAGCATCAATAATCTTTTCAACCAATCAACATGTAACCAAATTCAACTTCATGATTCAATCAGTTCTACTTTAGACATTATCACTCAACCCAAATCAACATGAGGACATCATTGACAGAGAGCAGAGATACAACAACACTGATCAGGTTGATCAATCATTTATGAACATAAACCCTTCCTTTATGTACATGACTTTGAAGAAACGAACCTGCGTGTATACGCGACTTAACCAAGACCAACCTGCATATAGATCTGCAAAATTTTGACCTAAAATTGCGCAGCTCTTCAGAACTTCAGAAAGACTAAGATCATAATATTCAGAGATAAAAACATGCGTTAATACTTAGATCTAGTCAATCCATGAGCAGATCATACAATGGAAATTCATTTCAGGTCTCATGATCCTGATCCATCATGGTATTCATTGATGCTTAATTATTTCAGATCTATGTGTCACCTATGGCCCTTATAATGCAAATATACTTCAAATTGAATTATTCATAAAAACCCTTTCACATGCACACTTAGCACTTTGATCTTCATCTCCTTATATAGTTAGAGCCTTAGCCAATAACATGAGTCAAAACTACACTAGTGCCGGTGGTAATCTTGGACGAGATCATGTAAATGTTACTATGCTCAATATTGTGGGTTAATACCATGGTAAGGACCCTCAGTATTCTTAAATTAGTGCGCTAGAATGTACACAACTTTGCTTCTTTGTACCTACGTGTATACGCAACTTGGCCTTGACGAACCCGCATATAGATCTTCAAATATTCACCTTTATCAAATTTATGATTCTGATATGTAAACCTTTGTCCCATCATTCTGTTATTCTGTTCCATCACTCTGTCACCTTTGAACTGACCTGTGGATTCATCTAATTACCATATACTTGTTTTGTTACAAGTAAGTTGTCATCAAAGACAACTCATGCATCATAATGCCAACAAAACATTACAACATCTCCTCCATAATAAGTTGGAAAGCACCTCTCAATACAATAATAAAACTAAACATAAAGTATATATTTAATAAAACTTCAAATAACAAATCTATTTTATATAATGAAAAAAAATGTGGCAAAAACATCATTGTTTTAATCAAAATCATGTTAAAAAGTTATGTTAGGTTTAGTTTTCATCTCACCTTTGCATATGTGTCCTAATCCTAATCCTAGTATGCTTTTAATTTATAGAAAAAGTGAATGTAAGAATGTATTTAATGAATTGCATTATTGAAATTATGAAAGTGTTTAGTAAAGTAGTGTGTTAAAACATATTAAATTATGGAAGTGTTTAATAAAGTAGTGTTTTAAAACCTATTTTTTATAAATAAATACAAAATTCAAATATAATATAGGATTTTGTTTTTATCAAAAAAAAATGTACATAAATAATTACATTATCTTGATTAAGTATGAAATTGCCATAAACAAGGAAGTTGTGCAAGATATAAAAGTTGTTAGAAGAAAAAATTAGGAAGACAACGATTCTTCAATGGAGAAAGTAAGAGAAGCCAAAAGAAGCATATTTTTTTTTAGAATGCCCAATGGACTTCAAAGGTAACCAAGGTGAGCCCATTATACGACTAGCCATTGCATTGCACGATATTCTTTTTGGTGAAGATAAAAAATTGACCGAAAACTTGAGAAGCTTTGAGCAACGACGGACTATATTTTGTAGGCATCAACTATAAAACCACATTTAGAACAATTCTTAGGCTTCAATCTTTAAGTTCTTATGCACATTAAAGTAAGCTCACAATTAAAACATGGAGAAGTAATGACTACATATAAGTAAGAAAGTAAATACATATAAAAATAGTTAAAAAACAAAAATAATATGGATGTGCAATATCCACATTCTATTACTTTATATATAATTCAATTAAAATTGGTGTGCATACAAATGAAATTAAAATAAAAGTAAAAAGATAAAATGAAAATAATAAAAGAAGATGTTCTATAAGAAGAGCTAAAAGTTAATTGTATTGAAAAATTGAGGTACAGTTTACAACACAAAATTGTTCCAATGTATAATACCTATCTTTATAAAGAAAGAATTGAAAAGAAGAAAATCATAAATTTAAAAAGAAAATTGTAAATTGTTCCAATGTATAATACCTATCTTTATAAAGAAAGAATTGAAAAGAAGAAAATCGTAAATTTAAAAAGAAAATTGTATAAGTATATTGATAATGTATAAAGATATATATATTAGTATAATTTGAGTGGGTTTAATAATTGAGAATATGTGTTTTTTTTAAGTCACACTTTCAATTGGAAGATGGGTAGTGTATTTGTGTTTTTATGGATTAAGTAAATATGGGTAGTTATTTGTGCCTTTGTGGACTAAGTAATCAAATTATTGTACAAAGAGGGTGCATTGTCCCACAAATAAAGAAGATATTGTAATGTCAATGTGACATCTAGCTAGATTCTAAAATTACAATAATTTCTTCTTCTTCTTCTTCTTCTTATAGAACGAAGTAAATTCATTTTAACTTTAAATTTCTTAAACACAAAGAAATTTATAGTTTCATTTTTTTAATTTTTATATATCCAAAATTAAAATGAATCTACATCAATATTATAATATTTACAATTATATTACATTGTTTGCTAACACTTTTCAAACGCAAATAATACTCAATGATTTATATATTTTTAAAGTTATTTTTATCAACGCATTTCAATATCTCTTAAGTTAGAGCTAGACAAATACCTAAATAGTATACTTGATATTGCAAGTAAAGGAAAGATAAATGTAGGATAGGCATGGTTATAATTCATATGTAAATGAGGGACTTCTTGTTAGATAGGTAAATCCTCTTTGTGGATAGAGACGATCCCTCTAGTCTAATGAGTGGGACTAGCAATAAACGAGACAATCTACAAAACACTTTCCTAGACTTACAATTGAAATTAAAGAAGAGGAAGAAGACCTACCTCATTTTGATGCTATGATGCATTCCTTTGTTGAAGATCTTAATTGCTTTCTCCCCCAGGCTCAATCTTCGTTGCTCATGGCATTTGAATACCTGCACAAGATACCAATAACACAACAAAGCATAAAAGTACACCCAACATAATTCACATGTAATCCACTTAACAGATCAAGGAGCATTAAGATAAATGAAGCATCAACACAAACATTTATAGAAAGTGAACCAGCAGTTGTATATATTAATAAATAAAATAGGAAGCATACAACTTAGGCTTTGATGTTGGAAGCCTCCTTAAGTGAATGTCTAAGTCCAAGCTCAAACTCTCCAAGCACTCATTCTCCAAGCCAAAATGAATAGCATGTAAGCATTATCTCAACATAAGGGTGCAAACAATTAGAGACCAACCATTTGGGAATGGAGGGGGATGAATTTATAAACAGGGAGAGGGAGTTTGGTTCTCACCAAAGATAGAGGAAGATCCACATCTCAAGGAGGAATCTCATAGAGATAAGACCAAAGGGAAATATTGGGAGAATTCGACCACACCCACAACGAATAACATCTAGCTCGTCATTCTAGAAGCCTCTAGATCACGAAGATTCTCCTCCACTTTGAGAAAACTTGTTTTAAAGGGTTTAGTGTGAGTATCCAATCAAAAACCGTGTTGGCAGTGCGAGGCTCCTATAATGAAACTTGTCATCGGCACAAGAGGGCAATGTCACAGTCACGCTAACACAAAAATTAGGGTTTTGAGCTTATCTTTCTCAAGAAAGTCTCAAGGAAAATTTTCAATAGTTATTCAAGGAGGATTTGGTCTGCATATCAGGATGGGTACACTGCATAGTTGTGAATGTTTTGGCACTTCAGGGTATGACGCAAGGAAGTGCGAGAGGTGTGACAAAATACTATGTAACAGAAGCCACCTAAAGCATGAAGGTAGGACAGGGAGTGATGGATGAGATGCTTTACGAGCCAGTGCAAGGGCTAGAACAAACACTATCAGGAGACCTGCAAATCAAGGATACACATGCATATACATATCAGATATCTATGACATATATATCAAAACATGAATCCATGGTATGGATGCAGTCATCTAGATAGGAGGGATCGTGTGCAAAGATCCTCAGTATGGTCACAACCATCCGAATAGAAAGGATCATGAATACGGACCTAGGGTATGGTCACAACCATATGAACAGAACAGATCATGGATATAGACCCACGGTATGGTCACAACCATCTGCCTAGCAGAAACATGTATATAATCCTGAATGACTCATAACTCCACACAACTTGGATTCTATCATACAAAATCCAGGGTCTTGTGCTCCATCTCGACCCAATCAATGTACGAATTCTAACATGTGATTAGATGTGTCGAAGTCGAATGTGATATAAAACTAACTGATTACCGGTTAATGATGTAAACCATTAACAGGTACTAGAGAGACCACCATTAATAACAATGGCTCTCAAGGTACAATCAGTGCAATCCACGAATGTGAATAATGGAACTGAAGTCAAACACCCGTGAAGTCATCTGATCAAAGGTCAATGATGTAAATCTATCATCGAACGCGAAGAACTTGCTATTAAGGCATGCAAGTTCTAAGGTATTGGAAGGGAGTTTCTAAATCATCTTCCTAGATAATGAGCTGTAGTTAACAAGAAGTGACCCATCGAAGGAGGGCCATAATGACTCCCTCATCATAATACAAAACAAGGAATAAATTGGAATAGATTAGTATGATCTAGGACTGTGGCAAAAGGTCAGGCAATGTATAGGTAGTGAAATCTGCTGATAGGACTTCTCTTAAACATATTGGTGACACAACTCTCGAGTGTGGCAGCATTTGACTCAACATAGGACCAAGGGTCATGATGACGAAGTTGAATAGTTGGATAAGAGGCAAAATGGATTACCCAAAACTAGAAGGACAAGTGACTAAGTGAGGATATCCTAAACCCGACACAAGAAACAGATGAGTGTCATGTTCAAGAGCGACATGCTGCCTATACAAGAGATGTTTCACTTTCACTTTTTCCCCACTATTTCTAGTGAGTACCCCAATTATTTTTAATCACAAGCTTGAAGGGGATAGCATATTCTTTCCATATAAGTTCATTCTTCGAATGAATCCATCCTAGTAAGTTTTACGAGTCCTAGGAAGGAGAAACTTGGTCTCGTCATGGTGACAAGTCTTTCGTCATTTAATTTTTACAAGTCTGATGGAAGAGTAACTCGATGTCTTTTTCATATTTAGAGAGTTTGAAAAAGAGACGAAAAAGAAAACTCCATCAGGTCCCTTTCGTAATTTGTCTCTCGAACCCGAAAAGGTAGAAAACAATATTCAAGATAACCTCTTAACCAAGTCGATCAAGGTGTTAATTTTTGTAAATATTCAATCCCAACCCGAAAAGGGGGTAAATGTATACTGAGATGATGTCAATTCATTTAATTTAACGAGTTCGAAAATATAAATACTTGGTGATCTTCTCATTTTTCTAGAGTCGGAAAAGAGCTTGTAGATGACTCTAGGGGGCTCATTTTTCGTTTATTTTTTAACAAGTCCGAAAAAAGAGAGAAAATAAAACTCGTTGTATCGATCAAGAATGATCATTGTTACCGCCAAAAGACCCTGTAACTACACAAAGATAACCACACATCACTAATATTGATAAAAATAATAAAATATTGGTAAAAACGTGTTTGAAAACTTATAAATAAATAAAAAGTAAGCAAACATTTTACCATTTCACCTTGGGTAATTTGGAGAGTGCATTTTACCCTCTTTTCTCTAATTCTTCAGGCAAGCAGTGTGGCAAATCAAGGACACCATTTTGCAAACCGTCAGTTTCAAATAAGAGCTATGTCTTTTCTCTTGTTGTTCATACCATTTTCATGCCATTTCACAGAAGTTTTAACTGATTAGGAAGAGGTTTTTCATTTTTTATATCTGGGGTGATCAACGCGAGTCTGGTCATTGGATCCACGTTGATTGCCCATAGCCCAAAAATTCATCACGCTGCCAATGCGAAAATAATCCAAACAATCATGTTGGGCGCAGAGTAAACGATAAAATGAAAATATCTCTATTTAAATCGGTTTTTCCAGAGTTTTGATCCATTGAAAGACTTCTAAATTCTATTTACGGGTTGTTTACAGGAGTTTTCAACGAATATGGCCATTGAATGAAAAGAGAGAGGCCACGAGGTGGAAGATCACTAAGATTATCAAAACTTAGAATGCATTAACGCTTTGAGGGACTGCGGATTACTTAAGTTCTTTTGGACCCCAGGACTCATAGCTCAGAATGAGTTATGTAGGTTTTAACCCTGTACAGAAATTACCTGCATACGAATTCTAAGAACAAAAAATAAACAATGTGAGAGCATAACACATAAAACACATATATAGAGAAATTTTCCCTTGGATCCCAAAATCGGGACTACCAACTTGATTTTTCATTATGTTCCTTTCAATGTTACAATACATATTTATACATGTCTAAGCATCCAATACCATGAACTGAAAACCATCGCGTCCAAAACCATGGACCGAAAACCATCGCGTCCAAAACCATGTGAAAAAGCCATGCACAAAACCATAGGTAGGTCCACCCAACCTAATATAGGGTCCAAAAAAAATTCCCCGGGGCGCTGCCCCCCTCAAACCCCTTGTGACCCCCCACTACGCAATCGACGCAATGAAGCGGGGGATCCACCCCCCCTCTAACCCCTCGGTTAACTACGTAGGCCAGTCGTGGAAAGAATATAACATAACCCAACAAGTTACTGGAGTATCTCATAGGAATATGGGATGTCGACTGCGAGATTTTCATTATTAGATATCAAGAGCTTTAAATAGAGATATTAGACATCTATTTCATCACTAGACTATCTAGGAGATGGGAGAGGATCCAACTCTCCAAAGCTCCTACTGGAGGTGAAAGCACTAGCATGCTTATCAGAAGACATTGCCCAGATGCAGATAAAACCACGAGTGGAAAGGTTGATATAAAAACCATCACCAACCTACCATTGAGGACTATTATGCACACCATGGCCCGTGTAGTTGGGGCTCAATCATTGCATGAGGGAACAAAATCTCAATTCTAGTAAAGTGGAATGTCTTACACCAACAGACTCTAATTGGTGTGAAGGATTGCTAGCTAATTTGAAAAACCAATCAACTAAGTGAAAAATAGGGCATTTGAAGCAGTTTTGGTATGGATCGATCTTGGTCACATTCTTCTTAGAGTGTGTTCCTTTGTTTCGTTACCAGTGGATAGAGGTGTACGATCCAACCCTAAAAGATCCAAGGTTGCTAAGATGGGGTGATATTATGCCTCGCGTTGGAGGAGGTCAACAAATGCATTTCATTTAGGCATTATTTGGATGGTTATGCCATTAGCTGATCGTAGTGGATGACTATGCATATGTGGGCACAGACTTCAGAGGAGACCCAGATCTTCCTCTATCACCTAGTACACAATGGAACGATGCAAGTAAAAACTTGTTTTTTGGAATTTTTCAAGTTTTGTGATTTTTTTGTGAAGTGTACTTTAGAGTTTACTTATAATAATTTTGCAGATGTGGGACCGGAAAGACCTCCCTGAATGTCTCTGGTAGCTCAATGAGTAGCATGCCAGATAAAGGAAGAAGCCCCATATGATGAAGGAGCAAACCCTATAGTAGAGATGGAGTGAAACCTATAAACCCTTACTCGAGGTATCCCAGAATACGCCACTATAGATGACATGTCGATGCAGTACCAAAGGCACACTATGGGAGTATCCACGAGATTTCCTCGGTTGTTAGGCTAACTGATTAGAGATGTCTCATGTTATCATGAGCACCATGTGGTTGGATAGTTTATTTCTAGTCATATTTACTGCACTGTTGTAGGCTTTTAAATCCATGTGTCTTAAAACACCATATTTTTTAGATTTTGATATAACAAACTTTGACATACTCGCTATATATCTATATCTATATATATATATTTCTATATATATATATATATATATATATATATATATATATATATATATATATATATATATATATACATGTTTCTACTTATGTGTTCATATATTATGATGATGTGTTCGGTCTTTTTTTTTTACATATGACGCAAATGTCTATTTAGAACATAATTTTCCAATGCATCTGTTAATGTATTCAAATTTCATGGAATGTATTGAAATGTAATATAATCAAAGCTTCTTTCCAGTAATCGAACACGTAAATACATGCGCAAAATTTGTGGGTTTCTTATTGAATAATGCCCATTTAATTGTAGCACAATGAGTTATGAATCTAGCTTAACAAACCAAATTTCTGATTCCGAGAGCAACTGCTTCTGATAAAATTTCAATAATTGCAATGTACTCAGTAATATTATTAGTTTTTCATCCTAGGAAAATACCTTGTAGATTGATCAACTTTCCATTAGGGGAAAAGAGCGCCCAAGCTGTGGAAGATAAGTTTCATGTGCTACGACAAGCACCATCAGCAAAACCAACATAATGGTTTGATGACATTTGAAAACTGAGTGGAACATGAGGTAAGTAGAGAAAACATGTCTGCAAAGCAAACAATCATACCAAAAATCAAAATGTACACTAACGAATTCACACACTAATGTACAAAAGTGTTTATATGGATAATCACACATAATACTTCTTTAGGTAAAGCCCATTTTAGGGTGCAGCCAAAGAATTTCCTTCATAGTCAACTAACTCATAGCCACATTTTTGTATAACTCGCTTGACAATGTAAGGCCCATGCCACATAGGTTCAATTTTCCCAACTCCAAATTTGTCTTGGCTTGATCATAAAGCAACACTGAGTCATCTTCAGCAAAAATATGAGGAGAAACAATTTTATCGTATTGAACCTTAACTCATTTTTTTGGGCCTCAATTACTAATGCTGTGAAGCGACGGGTTTCATCAAGCTTTTTGAGATAAAGTAAATTCTCCTCTTCAGGAGAGGTATCCATGAATAATTCGACGGCTAGTTTCAATGAAGGAATTTCACACTCAATTGGAAGAGTTGCCTCCAGACCATACACCAACTTAAAGGGTGTGAATCTAGTGGCAGCCTTAGGTACAGTTCGGTAAGCCCAAAGAGTCGAAAATAGCATAAGATTCCAATTTGATTTATGAATCTCGATGGTGCATTGAAGCATAGTAACCAGGACTTTGTTGACTGCCTCAACTTGGCCATTGGCCTGTGGATAATAAGGGGATGAGTTTTCATGATGCAAACCCAACTGAGCAATAAGCTCTGCCATCATGTGGTTTTAGAAATGAGATCCATGATCAGTAAAGATGGCTTGAGGAACACCAAATCGAGCTATGATATGGTTAAAAATAAATTGAGTGGTAGGCCTGTTGTCATCTTCACGTGTGGGCATCGCCTCAGACCATTTAGTAAAATAATCAATGGCAAAGACGATATAACCATGCCCCCTGGCTGAGCGAGGGGTACATGTCATGAAATCAATCCCCCATTTAGCAAAGGGGACGATAGTAATAATTGGCTAGAGGGGTGCAGATGAGGCGTGTTATTTACAGTTTTAAATCTGGAAAGCGTGACATTTTTGGACTTTTAAGATGTAATCTTTAAAGATGGATGGCTAGAAATAACTGACACGAAGGATTTTTTGAGAAGTAGGATACATAGATATGTGACCACGACAATCCCTAGAGTGGAAGTCATTGAGAACTCTCTCAACACCAATAGAGTAAAAAGTATCACAAATGATTCGATAGTGTTGGGACTAATGTCGAATGCGATGAGGTTCAAAATTAGACAACTCTGATAAAAAAGTATGGGTCTAGAGATAGACAATAATATCCCTACACCATGGGTCAAAAGGTGTCGATGAGAAAGAGAGTCTTGTCAGGAATGTACTCATGAAAAGTAGTAGACGTGGTTGCAGAGGGAAGGTCACAAATCAATTCAGAAAAAACCAATGATTTATTTGATTTGGTTGTAGCACACTCCAAATCGAAGTCTTGAAGGATAAAAACTCACTTAGAGTATTTTCTCCCCAGCAAATGACGAGTCAGAATGTAGGTCATGGGGTTGCAATCGAAAATCACCGTGGTTTTTCATAAAAGAATATAGTGGTGAAAGTGGTAAACAGCGTGGAATACAACTAATCAAGCTTCTTTACATGGGAATATAGAGTCTCGGTATCAATAAGATTAAGGATTAAGTAGTAGATCACGTGTTCATTTCCATCATCATCGTTTTTCACTGGTACCATGGCAATAGTACTATCGACTGCGGCCAAGTACAAGAAGTAATCGCGATGATAGTCGAGGGGATGCAACAAAGGAGCACTAATGAGAGTGTTCTTTAATGCATCAAAGGATCATTGGGCGATTTCATCCCAAATAAACGAGATCCCCTTTTTTAGAAAATGAGTAAATCCATTGGAAAGCTCAACGTAGTTAGGAACAAAACAACAAAGGAAATTAACTTTCCCTTGAAAACTCTGCAACTAATGCAAGGATTACGGAGGAGGTAAGTTTACAATGGACTCAAGTTTGATGGGATCAATCCGGATGCCTTCCTTCGATATGACATGTTAGCTACCTATACCAATAGGTTTCATATTTCATGATTGGCAAATAAAAGTTCCAAATATGCTCTGCTTTGGTGATTCAAAGATCCCATATTTCCATAAGAAGACAAGGTGTGTACAAAAGCTTGATGTTGACTCAATTTTGGATGGATGGTCCAACAGCCTAATCTGGATCATGCCATGTTTCAATTTTCTGTTGTAGAATAGAGAAAGAAGTCTGTCCAAACTGTTTAATCTTGGCAGACCAGTAGCTAGGTAGGGAAAGTAAGGTTCCCAACTACTTAATCTGGGACCTTGGAAGCAATAAGGGTAGCCTTAGATAGAAAGTCAAAAGAAAAGGCCAAAAGAAAAGAAAAGGCACATAAGGGTCTGCAAGTCTAAGTGCACCCTCCATGAAGAAACAAAAAATGTTAGACAAGTAGATGGGTAGGTAGATGGGTTTGCAGAAATGTTATTACTCTCAAATGAGTTCTGCTGGTCTAGCATAAAGCAAACATCAGTGGATAGAGAAGCTCCTCTTCTCCATCATGTTGCAGCAAAGCAAAGGAGCATGACTGACTCCCTTTTCTCCCCTTTCGCATTCATTACTAACATCCCTTCATCAGTTGTGTTCATGAAAGAATTTAAGGTCTTATGTTGGTTCTTATTCCTTTAAAAGCCACATTTCTTGTCTAAAATTCTTTTCATTTTGATCTACTCCCTAAGCTAAGTTGTTTTTATATAAACTTAGTGATATCACTCCTCATTCACCTCTTCCATTCATATTAACCCCTAACTTCTTACTATCTAAATCCCCTATGTTACCCTTTCCCTATTATTATAAACACTATGGTGTATAAGCCCCAAGCATTCTATAAATATCCCCTCCCCTTGGCATTATAGCCATATGTTCACTGTCAGGGATTAAATTGACATCCGGTCAGTTTAAGAACCCAAACCCAACCCTTCTTTCCCCTTCAGAAGTTATCTAAACCATTAACCCCTTCATTTCCAAAAAGAACCTTGTAAAAAATCCCATTTTCACCCCTAACCCGCTTTATTTGCAAACACACATGAAAACCCACTTTTTCATTTTACCCAAAGTTTGGGTGCTATGCGCATTTTTATAAAAATACATTGGAAACCATATAAATTTGCCAAACTCCAAAGGTTCCCGCCGGGCGCATCTTCCAAAAAATATATTATTTTAAACCCCGCCCACATCCATATTGACCTGGCACATTAACGATCCGTCGACCGTCGGATCTGGCCCTTTTCATCCGACGGCTCTCATACATTTCGGACTGGGCCCGACGTCTGAAAGTTACCTTCCGAAATCTGTCAGAGGGTGACGTCAGGCCTCTGCCACGCGTCACCCCCAAATCGTATCGGAGCGCCCTCTGACAATTCCGCTTCCGTATAGAGAGCGGTGTGATATTTAACCGCTTACCGTTTCCGGTTTCTGTGAACCCGCCTTGCCAACGTCACTGCTACCTCACCGCCGCGTCAGCGCCCCCGTCCGCCACTGCTCTGACCTGCCCGCCACCTCATCATCCCCATGGACCACTCTCAAGCCGCCACGTCCCTCGATGACATCATGCTGACGTCATCCGACCTTGACCCCACCTGATGACGTCATGCTGACGTCATCCAAAAAAGGCGCCAAATAACCCAAAAGTCTATATTTTGGCCAAAATTCATGTTTTTCGTTACTTTTGCGAAAAAGACTGTTACTCCCCTTGGATGCATTTTACGTCCAAATCCATCGCCGACCAGTTGAAATCAACTAGGAGACCGCCGGCGCTTCCATCCCACCTGCATTTGCAAACTTTGCCAAAGCAATTCACCAGGTATTTATCAAATTTACCTCCCCTGTGCTCGGTTGTGTCCATAATTGTCTGAAACAAAGTAAAAAGAGTGGGCAAGCTTATAATTTACCGGCAAATCCCCTGTGGCTAGCCTCCATTTTTAATTGTAAAGTCGAAATTCACCTGCAGAGCCTTGTTTAGCCAAATTCTCACAAAACATACAGTTAGTTCGCGCATTCGTGAACTAAGAACCCAAGCCGCACCAATTCACCCTGAAGAGAGTTTTAAGGCCGAGCATTTGCTCTAGTAGTCCTCTGTGCAGTATTCCAATTGCTGCTGTTACAATTTACCCTCTCTTCCTTGCAATTCACCTCTATATTGCAAAAATACTCCTCTGTGTTGCTCTGCATAGTAACACCAGTGCATACAAACAGAAGCCTAAAGTAACCATGGATGCACCAGTAGCTCCTGTAGCCTTGAACATTGCTCCATTAAAAGCCCCTCAGAGAGAATTGGAATGGAAACCATTAGCAGACCTGGATTATCAGATATCAGAAGAAATGCTAATGCACAGCAAGTACCACATCCACTTGTTAAATGAATTAAAGATTAAACATGAGACTGGAACAGATGTATTGGGCATTTGGGATTCTTTCCTCCCTCTCTTCAATCTCCCTCAGGTCAACCAGTTTCCTGACCTAATCCACCTATGTGCTGAATGCTACGACGCCACTCAGAGGGCTGTGATTGACCCTTCAGGCTCAGTTGTTTTCTATGTCACCCCTGAAGCCATCAGAGAGATGCTGCACTTCAAAACTGAGAAGAAATTAGTCCCTTTATCACTGGCTGATCTAATAAAGCAAGGAGCTAAATTGACGGATGCTCAGGTCACCAAACTAAATCAATTATACATTGACTCTGACACTGTGAAGTACCCTCCCATTTCTCATGTTTACCTCAACCAATTGGACAGAGACCTTGTAGACATGATCAGTCCCATTCTGGGCTGTAATTCAATTGAGTTTGTTGATGAAACTGTGCTGGTGATGATGCTCATGTTTTCCCTTGGCAAGCCTCCAATCTGCTATGACTATGCCACCTACATATCTGACAAAATACATGAGCAATTAATGAACTTGGCAAGAGAAAGGGTGTTCAGATACACCTCCTACATCTACCACTTAATTTTGTATTATCAACATGAGAAGTTTCACTTTGCTATGAAGAGAGTGGATGCACAAGGCAATCCAAGGTCAGTAGTCTATTGGTCCTCTGCCTTCCACTGCAGATCTTGTTCTCCATATACTTATTGTGAGTTTATAGACCTCTTCATCCACCCAACCATGTCTCTGCTTATGAGCTCACCTCCTCCTAGACTAACTGATGAGATGCAGAGGATTCTTCAGTTGTCCAAGGCATACAGCATTGGGGATTGGTACTATTACCAACACCACACAGTCATCAGAATATATGGGTGTGAGTTGCCCCCATACAGATTGCCCAAATATGTGCCCATGAGATTGTTTGCCCTTGAATACTTCAGGCAGTTTGGGAATGCTGATGTACTACATTTTTCAGGCAAAGGCAAGAAGGCACAGCTCAAAGTAAGAAACCAATTAGGCCACTTCATTTACAACAAAAGGGAGGAAGGTTGGCAAGAAGCAGACAGAATGCTAGAATCCCTTGGCCTATAGACCAGTTTCCTTTGGAAACCTTATGACCCCAATCACTTCATAACTTTAAGAAGGGTCAAGTATAGGCTGGCCAGTTATGACCACGTAAGGTTGCCTCATATAGAAAAATATGCAAATCAAATAAAGTGGAGGAGAGGCACCTTAGAGGAAGCTGTCACACAAGAAGAATTGAATCAAAGAGCAGTTAAAAATCTCCAAAAGATGGCTGACTTAGAGCTTTGTGCACAGGTATTTGCTCTTACAGGCGCTCAAGTGGGAGCAGCTGCCTCATCCTCCACAGCACATCAGCAAGCAGCCAAAGCTACTGATCAAACCTCTAGCAAAGGCAAAGAGAAAGAGATGTAGCCAGAGCAACCACCTCATGAACAGGTACAACAGCAGGAAGTGCAGCAACAGCCACAGGTACAACAGCAACAAGGGGGGCAGCAAGAAAAAGAACAGCCAGTGCAGCAAGAGCAAACATCACAGGCCCCAAAATCCACCGGGCAGCAAGCTCAGGACACCCTGCCTCCTAGGAAGGAGACAACAGTGGAGGCCTCAGTCCTCCAAACCCCACAAAAAGAAGACATAAGCAGAAAGAGGGACAGAGAGACTCCCCTCACAACATCAACAACTCATGGGGAGAAAAGACATAGAATGAATCCCCTCTCAGAGGAAGAAATGCCTATAGGGCAATCTTTGGGCATGGGCCCACCTAGCATGGAGGCATCTGCAAGTTCCTTCCAGCAGGAACAAGAGAGGACAGTGGGAGGAGAAGTCAACTCCTCAAGCCAGCAAAGAGGAGCTGAGGTGGGCATCAAGTAGCAGTTCATTGACATAAAGAAGAGGAATGAGCCCATAAGAGTACAACTATATAATCATTTGTTGAAAATGGCTCCCACTAACCAGCAAAGACTAATGTCTGCATATGATGTCCAGGAGGGCAAGATGATCATGAGCCACTTTATGACAGTTGTGTTGCAGCCGCAGTCAGCTGCAGATTACATAAGGACCAACCTTGAGGTCCTTGCCAAGGACATCCACCCAATGGATAAAATCGAATTACATAAGCAAACGGGTGAGATGGTGTATGCCTCCTTGGAAGATAAGACATTGGAGAACTACAAGCTAGAAAATAGCCTAAATAATACAGCTGCCCAACTTGAGTTGGAGAGAGCATCCTCTCAAGCAAAGGACAACAGAATCAAAGCCTTAGAGGAGATAATCATAGAACTTGGGCATGATCCCAAGGACATCAAGGCTGTACAAGCATTACTGAAGTTAAGACATGCAGATATGGCAGCACTAAGGAAAATGGTAAAAGTCCCAGCAACCATTCACCCACAAACTGGAGAAGTTGCCCAGCTGAGACATGACCAAGATGTAGCAGCTATGCTAGTGTCCCTATATAAACAGCTGATCCAAACACAAGAGAAATTGGGAGAATCAGAGGCTGCACAGGCTGCACTATAGGCAGCATTACAACAAAAGGAAGGAGGGCAAACATCTCAGCCTCCTCCAGAAATAATCAACCTGGAGGAACCTCCTCAGACTACGGCTCCTCCTACTGAACAGATAGCACCATCTACATCAGCAACTGCACCAACAATAGAGCAGGCTCCAAGCTTGGATATGCAGAAGCTCAAGAATGAAATCCAAGCCCTGGAAGCCCAAATGGCAGAGCTAAATGAGGCCAGGGAGAGTCTAGCCAAGCTCAATGAAAGATATGATAAATCCAAGCAGACTGTAGCAGAAAAAGGAAGGGAAATAAAGACCCTTAAGGATAAGATAAAGGAGCTGGAGAAGGAGCTCACACTTGACAAAGTGATAGCTGAGCTTAGGACAGTTTTATGGGCCAACATTGGCCAATCAATCACTGATCAATGGCAATACATTGAGACCATTCATGAGCAGATAGAGCTCATAGGGAAAGCACATAGAGAAATCCAAAGAGCAAGGGCATCTCTAGGCAATATGCCTGAGGTTGCCAATAGAATGATTAATGTGCTTAATAACAGAACAAGTGCTCAGCTGGCAGCAATGGGAATCTCCAGTAGAACTGAAACCATCCAGCTGATAAAGAGGGTCCTCACACTAAGAAACCTGGTACAAACACTGGAAAGAAGAAGCCAAGATATGCAGACAGAGGTTAATAAGTTCACGGACAAATTTGTGGCATTGCAAAACAGAGGTCTTCCTAGCTTACTAAACAGCGCAGGAAGACTACTTTCCCATGAACATTATGCCAAAAGGGTCAACACATTTGCTACAAATCAGATTACAGAAAGGCCCAGTACTTCAGAAGAATCAGGGCCAACATCAGGGCAGAGTCTCTACAACAGGGTTGAGAACCTATTTTTCATCATGAATGAAATCCAACATTTGTTTGAAGTGCCTCCAAATTTCTACAAATACACAGAGGCAGATGAGACTCTAGAGGCAATCCTGAGACATCAATTGCCCACATAGGAATTCTGGACCAAAATGATACAGTTAATGCTGTAAACCAGAGCCTGTATTCAAGTTTTTTCATTTAAATATACAAGTTATCATACACAGGAAAATTTTGATAAAATCAGCATGCATGGAGAAGAAAGGGCTGAGCCAACTCAGCAAAACTATTCGGCCACTAAAGCAGCACTGACAGTCACAGGTGATAGGGCTGAAAAGATACAGGAGGACAGAGCCTCAAAGACACGTCATCCAGCATTTATAACAGAACATTCAACCGACTCAGTGGCCTCCAAAGGTCAAAAAGTCTTCTGACAAAATTGAAGAGCATTTATGTTGTATTCAAAGCTATAATAACTTCTTATCTGTTGTTCTGTGCAAGTTGGTGAACATATTTATTTCTCAGATGACTCAACGCTTCAGATATTTTGTATCACCGTTTGTATATATTCCCCCCTCGCATAAGTTTGCAGGGGTTGTTGTTGATTTCTCTTCTAGAGTTTCTTATGCTGTAAATTTCCAGAGTAATAATACAAAAGTGATGGAATTTCCAAAGCTCTGTGTTATCTGAGGCATTCTGGTGTTTTGCTGAAAGTTACAGGATTCCTGCGTACTTCATGGCACAATAAGTTCTCCTCAAAAACTCTTCGTTATGTGTTTTGTTATCCTTTCATAGCTCATTCATGTTCCTATGTTTCATAGTTAATGGCAAAGAAAAAGAATAGTTCCAGGATTTATTCACAGAATACCCTGAACTCAATCTATGTTGTTATAAATGTTTTTCTTCAGTTATAGTCATAAGGTGTAATTCTTAATTGTTGCACCTCCAAACTATATCTTTCACAGTGACTGTTGTTTCAGGAATTCAAGTTTGCTCCTGTGCAATATATCTCTTTCTTACACCCCAGCTTAGTGGAAAATTCTTAATTGCTTTTCACAGGTTAAACACACTTCCTATTCTCAATCTCAAATTTGTTTCATGATGTATTTGAATGGCCCTGCAATTTCAGAAACTCAACTTAATATTTCAGATAAACCTGTAGCCACAGACTCCATTTCCCAATGGACTAATACTACCTGAAGACTTCCACCTTAGGTACAGAAGACATCCCTCAACCAAAACATACAACCAAACCCTGAATTCATAACTAGCCTAAAATCTTCACAAAACAGAGACAAACCTTAAAGAGAGAGCCCTCTCTGATTACAGTTTGGCTAGAAGCTGTAATCCAAAGATTGGTTAGTGGTTACCCCGGCCGTATTCCCTTGGGAGTCAAAGGGAACAACCTGGGTGTTAACATAATTGGCGACTCCACTGGGGAGTTCCTCAGGATTTTCTAATTTCTGTATATTTCTTTAAGCTGCTTCAAGTCAATTTTCATGCTAGCTTTAAGATATACACAGTCACTCCAAAATCTTGTCTGGCCCTTGTAGACACAAAATATTCCAAAAAACATACTCAAAAACAAGTTCAGAAGCTGGCTCCCAAGAAGAATCCGCGATATACAAGGTCAAATCCTGACCCCAATCCACCAACTGTTTTTGAAAATCCTAATACAATCCCTAAAATCATTAGGAAGCAGCAAGGACAGGAAACTCTTACTGATTTAAGTCCTGAGATAGCTTATCCAAACCCTGTTCCAACTCCAATCAAGGTTCTATTTCGATCTACCCTTCATTCCCCCAGTTCACCATCCACATCTCAAAGCCCTCCTTTCACACCTCCATCCACTGCACATGTTCCCTTGAACAACACCCTACTTTCTACCATCCCCACTACCCCTGTTGTACCAGTCGTTCATGTTATCCCTGTCAATCCTATAAATCCTGCAACTATGGCTAATAGATATGCACCCCTGCAGTTGCCTGCTAATGCTGCATCTCTACCTCAGGACTACCAATCCAAGATCTCATATTTTGACTCCACTGGCCCTTTCACAGCAATTCAGCATGCCAGAAGGATGCAAGACCATTTTGAGAACTATGAAATAGATGATGACAGTGTGAGAATGAGAATCTTTGTTCAGAGCCTAACCAGGGATGTAAGAACTTGGTTTAGATCACTGGCTGTAAATACCATCACAACTCCTGATGAGCTTTATCAAGCCTTTACTAACAGATGGGAGAAAAAGAAAGATCCCCTGCACATACTTGGTGAATATGATACAATCAAACGAGGTCCTCAAGAGACCGTTTTGGAATATTGTGAAAGATTCAATAATGTATATAACGCAATACCACAGAATTTAAGACCTCCTCCTGATTTAGCCTTGTACAAATTTCCTGATGGTTTTGACCCTGATATGGCATATCAGTTGAAGGAAAGAGCCCCTGAAACCCTTGAAGATGCCCAAAAGGTTGTTGTCACAGTAGAAGCTAACCTGATTGCCAAAAAAAACAGGGCAAGATTGGAAAAGAGAACCACCTTCAAAGAAGAACCCTCAGCCTTTGATCAAAAACTGGATGCAATACTCACTGGTATGAAGAGATTGGGTGATAGGGTAGAATCAGTTGAGAGAAAGTCATCATGGGAAGCACCACAAAATAACCCTATCAGGAATCCCAATTTTAGGAGAAATCAAAACCCAAATGTTGGCAAGGCCGCTTCTGATCCAGACATAAGACCTCCTTTCCAGGAAAACTATACTGAGGCATCCACTCCGAATGAGCAAACAGATGACACCCACATCAACTTGATGGGCCTGAATGATGAGCAGCAAGTTTTTCTGAGTCAAGAAGATCATAAGGATGATGACATTCAGCAATTCCAAACCAGGTCAGGTGAGTCATTTGACTTTAAACAAGGATATGACACAGCTGTTTATGAAGTTCATAAACAATACAAGCTAAGAAGCAGAACTATAAATGTGACACAGCCTGACAAGACAAAGGACACTCCACAGCCTAAGAAAGCTATTGCCACAGAACCAAGTGAAAAAATTGGTCCAATTACAGATGAGGTAACCGTTGAAGAAATAACTGAAACATCCCCCTCAAAACAGCAACCAGCAGATACAACACCCTTCCAACACAACCCAAGCAACATTTCTCAAAAGACAAGTAAAAGGGATAAGCCTCAAGATCAGAAAGAGAATCAAGAGGAGGGCATCAAGGACTCCATTGAAAAGGAAAGGGCTATTAACCAAAATATCAAGACCCAACCTGATAAACCTTTTGACTTAGAAGCTGAAATTGGCAAATTGAAGGTAGCTATTCCTCTTTCAGAACTAGCCAAGCATGACATTTATAGAAAACAAATCAAGAAGTCCCTTCAAATTACTCGTAATAAAGATAATGTAAATGTGTTGGATGACACCCCAGAATTGCTATTCGGTCCAAAGGTTGATGGAAAGACAGCAGTTACAGGGATCTTACCTTTCTATGTCAGCCTGCATGTTCATGATAAGATACTACACAATGCAATGTTTGACTCAGGTGCCTCTCACAACTTGATGCCTAAATCAGTCATGAAAAGATTGAACCTAGATATTATTGTAGTGTTCCAGCTAGGGTACTAGACTGGACTCTATATTTAATATCGACCGAGGTGCGTAAGCTTAGAGGCGTGGTCAAAAATATATAGACATAAAGAATCTCTGGCCAGGTGAGTAGGATGTAGGATACAATGCTTCTTTACGGAAGACCGGAATTTGCAACCTATCATTCACACACCTAGATTACCCTACTGATATGCTTAATTACAATGTTGGTCATGAGATGTAACTATCAAATCAAATCATGAATCTAAGTACTGTATATGACTGTGGCAATGATTCTAACCTCCTTACAGAGGTATCACTCAGAAAACCCTTGCTTGGTACCCACACACAGCATGCAAGATATTTACACTATCAAACTATATAAAGAAAGCATAAATGAACTGTAAAGCAAAACAGAGTTTATGAGATAATGTCTCTATGAGTCACACAGGGATCGAATCCCTTACAAGACTCCCTTCCAGATCCTAGTGCTGACCATTCAACATAATCATAACCCGTTCATAAGCGCACACCATGTCTATGTAATGAAATTCAAAGGCTGTAGGAATCGAAAGCTTATATAAATATTATGCAACCCGTATGCTATGCGAATCAACAGCTGTGTAAATCGAAACTGTGATGCAAACCATGTGATATAAATCAAAAGCTATGTGAATACTGTGATGCAAACCATATGCGATATAGAAATCGAATTGAATGTAAACACTGTGCAGCATATAAGAACTGAAATGTACCAAAACGAATGGACAGTATACCAATCGAAGAACGCAGGGCCCGTCCGCGCCTAAGGGTATACTGGTTATCACCGTTCAGCAATCAAAACCAATGCAAAGGGTATACACACTTCGTGACTGTAAATATGTCCTTGTATTAAAAGTAAAACTCTGTTCTGAGAAAATACGATTCAACAATTCCAAAAAACTAAACTCTAAACATAACCCTGACTGTATTTACACATGCGTACGCACAGCCATGTCATCGATACAATGAATGTACATAGTGTTGTTGCCGCGTTTATTACATAGCCTTTTCAAAATGTTTCCATGCCAAGTGTTTCAAAAATCAAAAAGACTAAAATGAAAAATGGAACGATGTTGTTTCTGCTTTTGCCTGTCAGAGTGCCCTGCTTTGACTTAAGTTGACTGCATGCATAGGAGGCTCGATTTGGCTGGGTGAGAGGTGTTTGTCCATGCTTGGACATTCTGCTTTTCGCCCATGCTTTTCGTTCTGGCTCATCTGCTGCGCCACATGTCAAACGGTAAGCTCATTACAGGATGTGGGTACTTCCTGTAATCATGTCATGAAAAACCTCTAATTCTGGAACATAAAACCCCTAAATTAATTTCTATGCAATTTAATAACTATAGAACAATTAATAATCAATATTCAAGGATTTTGAGGGATATATGATGAAAATGTATGGATAAATGATATGCTTTTGGGAAGGAAAAAGGGTCTTAGGATGATACCAACAATTACCATACCATATAAGGACTTATTCTCATTTGACTCCAGCCAAGTTAAGTGTTTAGGCTTAATAAAAGACTTATGTGTGTCCCTAGTTCAGTACCCAAATAAAACAATTCTAATGGACGTTGTAGTTGCTAATATCCCACCCAAATATGGGATGATGTTATCAAGATCATGGGGGGCTAAACTCCAAGGTTCCCTACAATTAGACATGTCGTATGCAACCATCTCAGTCTTTGGTCAACCCAAGAGGCTATATAGAGATTCACTTATGAAATACATGGTCAGTAGTGAAGAAAAACCTCAAAACTTTCCCATATATGCTGTCCATTCTGATATAGATTCATATATTCTCTTCAATGATAATTCAGGTCTCACAAATGATGATGAAACCAAGACACTCAAACAAGATCAGGACATTAATGAACAAGCTGCTGCTCTAGAAATAAAGCTGATCCAATCAAATGATGAGACTGTCCTAAAAGACAAACTAAATGAAAAACCAGAACTTCAACTCACAATCCCAGATCACAGAGAAGTTATTAAGTGTCCCCTAGAACAAGAGATCCTATGGTTCCTTGAATTTGATGGGTCAGTCAACAAATTAGGGGCAGGAGCTGGAGTTTGGATACATAACAAGCAGAACAATCATGCAGAAGGTCGAGCCTATAGGCTAAATTTCAGGTGCACCAACAATATGGCAGAATACGAAGCTCTCTTACTAGGCCTCAAACTAGTAAAATCCTTACAAGCCATAAAAGTTTCAATACTAGGAGATTCAGACCTAGTTGTCCAACAAGTAAAGGGTAATTTTGTCACCAATGACAAAACACTGAGATCTTATAGATCTGCTGCTGCTGAACTACTACAGTCCTTCACTAAATTTCAAATTACCAAAATTCCTAGAACCCATAACCTGCATGCCCATAGTTTGGCCACATTTTCAAGCACCTGTAAACTACCCTTTGAACCTAGCCATTGCTTTACAGCTGAGGTAAAACACAGGCCTTCTGTTCCAAACAATGTTAAATATTGGCAAGTATTTGAAGATGATACACAAATAAATAACTTCTTGACCTTGCAACAGGAATTTGCAGGATTGAACATTGACACTGAGGGAGCAAGTCAATCACAAATACAGAGTGAACAGAATAACAAGCCAATATCACCCAAGACAGCTCACCAAATCTTACATCCAACAATTTTTAACAAACACAACATACAAGAAATTCAACAAACCAGTTATGAAGAAATAGCTGCTACAGAGGCTGAGATCATAGAGCTGAAAGACAATTTTCTTCCAACAGGCCTAACTCCATTGGAGGACATTTTTGACTCAAATGATATCCCTAGAAAACAAAAAATGCAGCCCCTTAATGCTGCTATTGAGGAATGCAACATTGGAACTATTGAGAAGCCCAAAATAATAAAATTGTCTGCATCCTTACCTTCTGATCAAAAACCTAAATACATTGACCTCTTCAAAGAGTTTCAAGATGTCTTTGCATGGGGTTATGAGGATTTAAAATCCTATGACACCTCGGTTATCCAGCATACTATCCCTCTCAAGCCTAATCAAAAGCCATTCAAGCAGAAATTGAGAAGGATCAATCCCATGCTTCTCCCTTCAATCGAAAAAGAACTGCAAAAAATGTTTAAAGCTGGCATCATAGCACCCATCAGGTTTTCTGATTGGATTTCCAATTTGGTACCTACAAGAAAGAAAACTGGTGAGATAAGACTTTGTGTTGATCTTAGAAATCTAAACCAAGTGTCCCTCAAAGACAACTATCCCTTACCTAAGATGGATCACATTCTCCAAAGAGTAGTAGGGGCCTCAAGGATCTCATTACTTGATGGATTCTCAGGCTTTAATCAAATCCTAGTGCACCCTAATGATCAAGACAAAACTGCATTCACAACCCCATGGGGAACTTTCAAATATGTAAAAATGCCTTTTGGATTGAAAAATGCAGGGGCAACATTTCAAAGGGCAATGGATATTGCTTTTGCCAAAGAGATTCATGACTTTCTTGTCATTTATCTGGATGACCTCACACCTTTCTCAAAATCTGACCAAGAACACTTGAAGCATTTAAGGCAGATCTTCTTAACATGTAGGAAATATGGAATTTCCTTGAATCCCAAGAAGTCTCTATTTGGTTTGGAAGAAGGTAAGCTGTTAGGGCATATCATTTCAAAGGATGGCATAATAATTGACCCAAACATGATACAAGCTATCTTACAAATACCCCACCCAAGAAACATCAAAGAATTGCAAGCTTTCTTAGGGAAGATCAATTTCTTAAGAAGGTTTATCCCAAACTTAGCAGAACTGATCAGATTATTGAACAACATGCTAAAGAAGGATTCAAAAGTGAAATGGACAGTAGAAGCAAATCAAGCCTTTGAAGGTATAAAATTGGCCCTTACCCAAACCCCAGTCTTAACAAATCCCCAATTTGATAGAGAATTTATCATTTTCTCTTTTGCCTCCCAGCATACTATTGCTGCCGTTTTATTACAGAAAGATGACCAAGGAAATGAGAAACCCATTGCTTTCTTTAGTAGAGCTCTTAGAGATGCACCTCTGAAATATCAGATCATGGAGAAGCAAGCTTATGCTTTGGTCAAGGCCATCAAAGACTTCAGGATTTACATCCTTTATTCCCATGTTATAGCTTATGTGCCAAGTCCCATTGTGAAAGACATACTCACTCAAGAAAACTTAGAGGGCAGAAGAGGAAAGTGGATTGCCAACATTTTGGAATTTGATATTGAGATAAAACCTACAAAACTAATAAAAGGGCAAGGTTTGGCCAAACTAATGACAGAAGCAAACTTCCAAGCCTTAGACATAAACCAGCTGGACAATGAACCGGAGCTGGTGACTCCAAAGATCAATGTAGCCTTTGAACAATCCCCTTGGTATTCTGATATCTGTTATGTGTTACAAAACCTGTGTGCTCCCCCAGGATTGTCCAGAACTAAATGTAGGTTCCTAAAAATGAAAGCTTCAAGATTTTGTGTTATGGATGGCAATTTTCTTTGGAAAAACCATGAGGGTATATTGTTAAACTGCCTGATTGAGAATGAGACTAACAATGTCACCAAAGAATTTCATGCAGGTGACTGTGGTGGACACTTGTATTGGAAGTCCACTGTGGATAAGATACTGAGGGCTGGTTACTATTGGCCCACTGTTTTCTCTGATGTCAAGAAATTTACCACCTCATGTCATAAATGTCAAGTGTTTGAGGGAAAGAGAAAGCTACTGCCACTTCCTTTGAGGCCTATTGCAACAGAGAGACCTTTTCAACAATGGGGCTTGGATTTCATTGGGGAAATTCACCCCTCATCTTCAGGCCAACATAGATGGATTCTAACAGCTACAGACTACTTTACTAAATGGATTGAAGTTGTTCCATGCAGACAAGCAAATGATTCCACTATCATTCAGTTCCTTGAGACCAATATTCTTTCTAGATTTGGCTGCCCTGATAAGATAATAACAGACAATGCTGCTGCCTTCAGATCTAAGAAGATGGTGAATTTCTGCCACAAATTTCACATTACCCTGGGCCATTCTACTGCATACTATCCCCAAGGAAATGGCCTAGCTGAATCATCAAATAAAAGCCTTGTGAACATCATAAAGAAGGTGTTGGAAGAAAATAAAAAGAATTGGCATAAGAAGCTTGTCAATGCCCTATGGGCAGATAGACTAACAACCAAAAGATCAATTGGGATCAGCCCATATGAGTTAGTTTATGGATTAGAAGCCAAATTTCCTTCATCATTAGGGGTTCCTGTCATGAAACTTCTTCAAGAAAGCCAGGCAGAACCAAATGATGTGCAAAGAAGGGTAAATCAAATTATATGTTTGCAGCAAACTAGAGATCAAGTTTATAGCAGAGTTCAAGTCTTACAAGAAAAGTTAAAGAAAGCCTTTGACAGAAGGACTAAGGCTGAAGATTTCAACATAGGTGATAAAGTCCTCAAGTGGTATTCAAGAAGGGAAGACAAAGGAAAACATGGAAAATTTGATTCCCTTTGGAGAGGACCATTTGCTGTTCAAGCAGTGCAAGGAAATAATACTTACTTCCTTAAAAGTCTTGATGAAGCTGATTTGGATTAAGGTCCTGTGAATGGCAGGATGTTGAAGCACTATTTTGACTATTACCCATGAGTGTAGCCTAAGTTTCCCTTGTACATATTCAGGTGTATATATTAATTTCTGTTAACATGTAAAAATGCATTTTCTCAAGTTTTATTAGTTATCAGCAAAAGGCAAACAAGTTCAGAGATGCACCAAGAGGGGAAGAGCACAATTTCGAGATTTCAAAGAGAAGTACTCCAAGTTTGGTAAGAGAACTCATGGACCAAGGCATTCTGACCTGCTGTTCTTGGTCTTTCAAATGGAAAAACCATCCCCATGTGGAGCCACTGTTAGCTACCTATACCAATAGGTTTCATATTTCATGATTGGCAAATAAAAGTTCCAAATATGCTCTGCTTTGGTGATTCAAAGATCCCATATTTCCATAAGAAGACAAGGTGTGTACAAAAGCTTGATGTTGACTCAATTTTGGATGGATGGTCCAACAGCCTAATCTGGATCATGCCATGTTTCAATTTTTTGTTGTAGAATAGAGAAAGAAGTCTGTCCAAACTGTTTAATCTTGGAAGACCAGTAGCTAGGTAGGGAAAGTAAGGTTCCCAACTGCTTAATCTGGGACCTTGGAAGCAATAAGGGTAGCCTTAGATAGAAAGTCAAAAGAAAAGGCCAAAAGAAAAGAAAAGGCACATAAGGGTCTGCAAGTCTAAGTGCACCCTCCATGAAGAAACAAAAAATGTTAGACAAGTAGATGGGTAGGTAGATGGGGTTGCAGAAATGTTATTACTCTCAAATGAGTTCTGCTGGTCTAGCATAAAGGAAACATCAGTGGATAGAGAAGCTCCTCTTCTCCATCATGTTGCAGCAAAGCAAAGGAGCATGACTAACTCCCTTTTCTCCTGTTTCGCATTCATTACTAACATCCCTTCATCAGTTGTATTCATGAAAGAATTTAAGGTCTTATGTTGGTTCTTATTCCTTTAAAAGCCACATTTCTTGTCTAAAATTCTTTTCATTTTGATCTACTCCCTAAGCTAAGTTGTTTTTATATAAACTTAGTGATATCACTCCTCATTCACCTCTTCCATTCATATTAACCCCTAACTTCTTACTATCTAAATCCCCTACGTTACCCTTTCCCTATTATTATAAACACTATGGTGTATAAGCCCCAAGCATTCTATAAATATCCCCTCCCCTTGGCATTATAGCCATATGTTCACTGTTAGGGATTAAATTGACATCCGGTCAGTTTAAGAACCCAAACCCAACCCCTCTTTCCCCTTCAGAAGTTATCTAAACCATTAACCCCTTCATTTCCAAAAAGAACCTTGTAAAAAATCCCATTTTCACCCCTAACCCGCTTTATTTGCAAACACACATGAAAACCCACTTTTTCATTTTACCCAAAGTTTGGGCGCTATGCGTGTTTTTATAAAAATACATTGGAAACCATATAAATTTGCCAAACTCCAAAGGTTCCCGCCGGGCGCATCTTCCAAAAAATATATTATTTTAAACCCCGCCCACATCCGTATTGACCTGGCACATTAACAATCCGTCGACCGTCGGATCTGGCCCTTTTCATTCGACGGCTCTCATACATTTCGGACCGGGCCCGACGTCCGAAAGTTACCTTCCGAAATCTGTCAGAGGGTGACGTCAGGCCTCTGCCACGCGTCACCCCCAAATCGTATCGAAGCGCCCTCTGACAATTCCGCTTCCGTATAGAGAGCAGTGCGATATTTAACCGCTTACCGTTTCTGGTTTCTGTGAACTCGCCTTGCCAACGTCACTGCTACCTCACCGCCGCGTCAGCGCCCCTGTCCGCCACTGCTCTGACCTGCCCGCCACCTCATCATCCCCGTGGACCACTCTCAAGCCGCCACGTCCCTCGATGACGTCATCCGACCTTGACCCCACCTGATGACGTCATGCTGACGTCATCCAAAAAAGGCGCCAAATAACCCAAAAGTCTATATTTTGGCCAAAATTCATGTTTTTCGTTACTTTTGCGAAAAAGAATGTTACTCCCCTTGCATGCATTTTACGTCCAAATCCATCGTCGACCAGTTGAAATCAACCAGGAGACCGTCGGCGCTTCCATCCCACCTGCATTTGCAAACTTTGCCAAAGCAATTCGCCAGGTATTTATCAAATTTACCTCCCCTGCGCTCGGTTGTGTCCATAATAATCTGAAACAAAGTAAAAAGAGTGGGCAAGCTTATAATTTACCGGCAAATCCCCTGTGGCTAGCCTCCATTTTTAATTGTAAAGTCGAAATTCACCTGCAGAGCCTTGTTTAGCCAAATTCTCACAAAACATACAGTTAGTTCGCGCATTCGTGAACTAAGAACCCTAGCCGCACCAATTCACCCTGAAGAGAGTTTTAAGGCCGAGCATTTGCTCTAGTAGTCCTTTGTGCAGTATTCCAATTGCTGCTGTTACAATTTACCCTCTATATTGCAAAAATACTCCTCTGTGTTGCTCTGCATAGTAACACCAGTGCATACAAACAGAAGCCTAAAGTAACCATGGATGCACCAGTAGCTCCTGTAGCCTTGAACATTGCTCCATTAAATGCCCCTCAGAGAGAATTGGAATGGCAACCATTAGCAGACCTGGATTATCAGATATAAGAAGAAATGCTAATGCACAACAAGTACCACATCCACTTGTTAAACGAATTAAAGATTAAACATGAGACTGGAACAGATGTATTGGGCATTTGGGATTCTTTCCTCCCTCTCTTCAAGCTCCCTCAGGTCAACCAGTTTCCTGACCTAATCCACCTATGTGCTGAATGCTACGACGCCACTCAGAGGGCTGTGATTGACCGTTCAGGCTCAGTTGTTTTCTATGTCACCCCTGAAGCCATCAGAGAGACGCTACACTTCAAAACTGAGAAGAAATTAGTCCCTTTATCACTGGCTGATCTGATAAAGCAAGGAGCTAAATTGACGGATGCTCAGGTCACCAAACTAAATCAATTATACATTGACTCTGACACTGTGAAGTACCCTCCCATTTCTCATGTTTACCTCAACCAATTGGGCAGAGACCTTGTAGACATGATCAGTCCCATTCTGGGCTATAATTCAATTGAGTTTGTTGATGAAACTGTGCTGGTGATGATGCTCATGTTTTCCCCTGGCAAGCCTCCAATCTGCTATGACTATGCCACCTACATATCTGACAAAATACATGAGCAATTAATGAACTTGGCAAGAGAAAGGGTGTTCAGATACACCTCCTACATCTACCACTTAATTTTGTATTATCAACATGAGAAGTTTCACTTTGCTATGAAGAGAGTGGATGCACAAGGCAATCCAAGGTCAGTAGTCTATTGGTCCTCTGCCTTCCACTGCAGATCTTGTTCTCCATATACTTATTGTGAGTTTATAGACCTCTTCATCCACCTAGCCATGTCTCTACTTATGAGCTCACCTCCTCCTAGACTAACTGATGAGATGCAGAGGATTATTCAGCTGTCCAAGGCATACAGCATTGGGGATTGGTACTATTACCAACACCACACAGTCATCAGAATATATGGGTGTGAGTTGCCCCCATACAGATTGCCCAAATATGTGCCCATGAGATTGTTTGCCCTTGAATACTTCAGGCAGTTTGGGAATGCTGATGTACTACATTTTTCAGGCAAAGGCAAGAAGGCACAGCTCAAACTAAGAAACCAATTAGGCCACTTCATTTACAACAAAAGGGAGGAAGGTTGGCAAGAAGCAGACAGAATGCTAGAATCCCTTGGCCTACAGACCAGTTTCCTTTGGAAACCTTATGACCCCAATCACTTCATAACTTTAAGAAGGGTCAAGTATAGGCTGGCCAGTTATGACCACGTAAGGTTGCCTCATATAGAAAAATATGCAAATCAAATAAAGTGGAGGAGAGGCACCTTAGAGGAAGCTGTCACACAAGAAGAATTGAATCAAAGAGCAGTTAAAAATCTCCAAAAGATGGCTGACTTAGAGCTTTGTGCACAGGTATTTGCTCTTACAGGCACTCAAGTGGGAGCAGCTGCCTCATCCTCCACAGCACATCAGCAAGCAGCCAAAGCTACTGATCAAACCTCTAGCAAAGGCAAAGAGAAAGAGATGGAGCCAGAGCAGCCACCTCATGAACAGGTACAGCAGCAGGAAGTGCAGCAACAGCCACAGGTACAACAGCAACAAGGGGGGCAGCAAGAAAAAGAACAGCCAGTGCAGCAAGAGCAAACATCACAGGCCCCAGAATCCACCGGGCAGCAAGCTCAGGACACCCTGCCTCCTAGGCAGGAGACAACAGTGGAGGCCTCAGTCCTCCAAACCCCACAAAAAGAAGACATAAGCAGAAAGAGGGACAGAGAGACTCCCCTCACAACATCAACAACTCATGGGGAGAAAAGACATAGAATGAATCCCCTCTCAGAGGAAGAAATGCCTATAGGGAAATCTTTGGGCATGGGCCCACCTAGCATGGAGGCATCTGCAAGTTCCTTCCAGCAGGAAAAAGAGAGGACAGTGGGAGGAGAAGTCAGCTCCTCAAACTAGCAAAGAGGAGCTGAGGTGGGCATCAAGCAGCAGTTCATTGACATAAAGAAGAGGAATGAGCCCATAAGAGTACAGCTATATAATCATTTGTTGAAAATGGCTCCCACTAACCAGCAAAGACTAATGTCTGCATATGATGTCCAGGAGGGCAAGATGATCATGAGCCACTTTATGCCAGCTGTGCTGCAGCCGCAGTCAGCTGCAGATTACATAAGTACCAACCTTGAGGTCCTTGCCAAGGACATCCACCCAATGGATAAAATTTAATTACATAAGCAAACGGGTGAGATGGTGTATGCCTCCTTGGCAGATAAGACATTGGAGAACTACAGGCTAGAAAATAGCCTAAATAATACAGCTGCCCAACTTGAGTTGGAGAGAGCATCCTCTCAAGCAAAGGACAACAGAATCAAAGCCTTAGAGGAGATAATCATAGAACTTGGGCATGATCCCAAGGACATCAAGGCTGTACAAGCATTACTGAAGTTAAGAGATGCAGATATGGCAGCACTAAGGAAAATGGTAAAAGTCCCAGCAACCATTCACCCACAAACTGGAGAAGTTGCCCAGCTGAGACATGACCAAGATGCAGCAGCTATGCTAGTGTCCCTATATAAACAGTTGATCCAAACACAAGAGAAATTGGGAGAATCAGAGGCTGCACAGGCTGCACTACAGGCAGCATTACAACAAAAGGAAGGAGGGCAAACATCTCAGCCTCCTCCAGAAATAATCAACCTGGAGGAACCTCCTCAGACTACGAATCCTCCTACTGAACAGACAGCACCATCTACATCAGCAACTGCACCAACAACAGAGCAGGCTCCAAGCCTGGATATGCAGAAGCTCAAGAATGAAATCCAAGCCCTGGAAGCCCAAATGGCAGAGCTAAATGAGGCCAGGGAGAGTCTAGCCAAGCTCAATGAAAGACATGATAAATCCAAGCAGACTGTAGCAGAAAAAGGAAGGGAAATAAAGGCCCTTAAGGATAAGATAAAGGAGCTGGAGAAGGAGCTCACACTTGACAAAGTGATAGCTGAGCTTAGGACAGTTTTATGGGCCAACATTGGCCAATCAATCACTGATCAATGGAAATACATTGAGACCATTCATGAGCAGATAGAGCTCATAGGGAAAGCACATAGAGAAATCCAAAGAGCAAGGGCATCTCTAGGCAATATGCCTGAGGTTGCCAATAGAATGATTAATGTGCTTAATAACAGAACAAGTGCTCAGCTGGCAGCAATGGGAATCTCTAGTAGAACTGAAACCATCCATCTGATAAAGAGGGTCCTCACACTAAGAAACCTGGTACAAACACTGGAAAGAAGAAGCCAGGATATGCAGACAGAGGTTAATAAGTTCACGGACAAATTTGTGGCATTGCAAAATAGAGGTCTTCCTAGCTTACTGAACAGCGCAGGAAGACTACTTTCCCATGAACATTATGCCAAAAGGGTCAACACATTTGCTACAAATCAGATTACAGAAAGGCCCAGTACTTCAGAGGAATCAGGGCCAGCATCAGGGCAGAGTCTCTACAACAGGGTTGAGAACCTATTTTTCATCATGAATGAAATCCAACATTTGTTTGAAGTGCCTCCAAATTTCTACAAATACACAGAGGCAGATGAGACTCTAGAGGCAATCCTGAGACATCAATTGCCCACACAGGAATTCTGGACCAAAATGATACAGTTAATACTGTAAACCAGAGCCTGTATTCAAGTTTTTTCATTTAAATATACAAGTTATCATACACAGGAAAATTTTGATAAAATCAGCATGCATGGAGAAGAAAGGGCTGAGCCAACTCAGCAAAACTATTCGGCCACTAAAGCAGCACTGACAGTCACAGGTGACAGGGCCGAAAAGATACAGGAGGACAGAGCCTCAAAGACACGTCATCCAGCATTTATAACAGAACATTCAACCGACTCAGTGGCCTCCAAAGGTCAAAAAGTCTTCTGACAAAATTGAAGAGCATTTATGTTGTATTCAAAGCTGTAATAACTTCTTATATGTTGTTCTGTGCAAGTTGGTGAACATATTTATTTCTCAGATGACTCAACGCTTCAAATATTTTGTATCACCATTTGTATATATTCCCCCCTCGCATAAGTTTGCAGGGGTTGTTGTTGATTTCTCTTCTAGAGTTTCTTATGCTGTAAATTTCCAGAGTAATAATACAAAAGTGATGGAATTTCCAAAGCTCTGTGTTATCTGAGGCATTCTGGTGTTTTGCTGAAAGTTACAGGATTCCTGCGTACTTCATGGCACAATAAGTTCTCCTCAAAAACTATTCGTTATGTGTTTTGTTATCCTTTCATAGCTCATTCATGTTCCTATGTTTCATAGTTAATGGCAAAGAAAAAGAATAGTTCCAGGATTTATTCACAGAATACCCTGAACTCAATCTATGTTATTATAAATGTTTTTCTTCAGTTATAGTCATAAGGTGTAATTCTTAATTGCTGCACCTCCAAACTATATCTTTCACAGTGACTGTTGTTTCAGGAATTCAAGTTTGATCATGTGCAATATATCTCTTTCTTACACCCCAGCTTAGTGGAAAATTCTTAATTGCTTTTCACAGGTTAAACACACTTCCTATTCTCAATCTCAAATTTGTTTCATGATGTATTTGAATGGCCCTGTAATTTCAGCAACTCAACTTAATATTTCAGATAAACCTGTAGCCACAGACTCCATTGCCCAATGGACTAATACTGCCTGAAGACTTCCACCTTAGGTACAGAAGACATCCCTCAAGCAAAACATACAACCAAACCCTGAATTCATAACTAGCCTAAAATCTTCACAAAACAAAGACAAACCTTAAAGAGAGAGCCCTCTCTGATTACAGTTTGGCTAGAAGCTGTAATCCAAAGATTGGTTAGTGGTTACCCCGGCCGTATTCCCTTGGGAGTCAAAGGGAACAACCTGGGTGTTAACACTACAAACTTTAAGAGACGACCAGATCCAACGCAGAAGACATACTTATGCATATTTAAACGAATATTGTAATGTTTGCAACGAAGAAAAATCACTCCTAGGTGGTCAGGATGATCTTGACACTTAGAAAAATGAGTTGGTAAGTCATCAAGATATGGTTGAACGATGTGTTTCATGTCATGAAATTCATAATACATTGCTCGTTGGAAGGTAGCACCAACATTTTTCAGACTGAAAGAAAGTTTCTTATAGGAAAAGGTCCCCCATGGATAGATAAAAGTGGTTTTATGATGATCAGCAGGAAGAATGTTAATTTGGTTGTAGCCAGAAAAACCATCCATAAAATAAAAAATATCACTCCCAGCACTTCCCTGTGACATACCCCGAAGTGCTCGAAACATGACCAGTATGCAGTGTACTCATTCATATATGCAATTCAAATCCTTCCTAACATATTGATTGGAAAATTCCTTGAGCTTCCCCTGAAGCAAATAGCTCTAAAACCCTAATTTGAGAATCATCATGCTTGTGAGACTAAAAATAGTGATGATCACCTATTGCAATGAAATTGACCCATGATGGCATCACTCTATTCACTTGTATACCCACGATGATCCCAAAAAGGAAATTTTCCCAAAGAGGGTGAGAAGCTTCATGATCTAGAAACTTCGAGAGCGGTAAGATGGAGGTTGTTTGGCATATATGAGGCAAAATTCTCCCAACTTGGCCTCTTGGTCTTATCCCTATGAGATACCTCCTTGAGATAAGGGCCTACTCCTATCTGTGGAGAGATCCTAAGTCCTTTTCCTAGCTTATATATTCATCCTCTTCCATTCCCAAATGGTTGGTCTATGCTTATTTGCACCCTTATGCTAAGATTGTGCCTATATGCTACTCATTTGGCTTGGAGAAGGAGTGCTTGGAGAGCTTAGCTTGGACTTGGATATTCATTCAAGGAGAGCCTATC
This sequence comes from Pinus tabuliformis, assembly GCA_031772625.1. NCBI lineage: Eukaryota > Viridiplantae > Streptophyta > Pinopsida > Pinales > Pinaceae > Pinus > Pinus tabuliformis. The sequence goes on along the minus strand of CM062817.1, from coordinate 928,359,786 downwards.
AACATCAAGGCTTGGTTGTATGCTTCCCCTTATTTTCTATTAATATACAACTATTGGTTCATTTTCCCTAAATGTGTATGCTCATGTATCATTTAGCTTAACATTCCTTGATCAGTTAAGTAGGTCGCTTTTGAATATGCTATTTGTATTTGCATGCCTTGTTGTGTCTTGATCTCTTGTGTAGGTGCATAAATGCTAAGAGAAGTAGGAACGAGCTTGTGATGCAAGTGATTCAAGGTCTTCAACAAAGGAGATTGAGATAGCATCAGAACGAGGTAGGCCATCTTCTTTGTCTCTCTTTTCAATTGCAACTTAGGAAAGTGTCTAGTAGATTGTCACTTCGGTTGCTAGACCCACTCATTGGGCTAGAGGGATCGTCTCTGTCCACAGAGAGGATTTACCTAAACAACAAAATGGCAACTCCATTGGGGAAGCTATAATCCTTTCCATTCAATTCGTCATCCTAATTTTGTGTTGAGTTAGACCAACCGTCGATTTCTCAGCTTGTCTGCATCAGTCTGGGTTTATATCATCACTGATTACTTCCTTAGAGTGCTACGTCTGGATTGTTTCTTGAAATATTTTTAGTTTTTTTTCCTATATTCCTCGCCCATCGCAGGTTTAGCCTTAACAAGCGTGATGGCACCACGAGTTTTTACCTATACAGTCGCGATGGAGAAAATTTCTTCATTATTTGGTCGCGCTAAAATCATCACTACTTTTGCTATACAAAGTAGTGACGATGACCCTGACCATCACAGGTTTGCCTACGCAAAGTAGTGATCATAACCCCATCATCACGGGTTTGGGTATATAAAGTAGCGATGATCCTTGAATATGAGAATTTTTAAGGTTTCTTCCTTAGAATCCAGTGTGTCTTTGCCCCTAAGGTATTTTCCCATCCTATATTCTTGGATTTGTTAGTTTTTTTATTGATTGCCATGATTAATTTGCAAAATTTGTCTCATTGGCTTCGAAATGAAATCTAACTAAATTCTAGGGTTTCTAGTCAATTGGTCATTGCTTGTTGCTTGTTGATGTCATTTAGATGTTTGTTTTGTTGATTGATTGAGTGTTATTTTCTGTAGAAATCATTAAAAACATCGTTTTGCATTTGTTTTAGCTTGTATTTCGAAATTTACTTTTCGTCAAAATGCATTAGATTAGTTGCATTGAAAATTTATTTTTTGAGATTCATCATTGAAAATAGATCACATTTTTCAGCGATTGAAACCTAAAAATTGTATTAGGTGCATTAAATCATTCAAAACAAAAGGAAAAGCATAATTCCTATAAATTCATCTTAGTAAAGTCAAAATCATTTTTGCCTTCGAAAAAGTTGCATTTAGGATAATGAAAAGTGAAAATCATTTTTATTTTTGGCATTGCGTTTGGAAGACAAAAGTGAAAGTTAGTGGAAGGCATTTTGCATGATGCATTTTGTTTGATGCATTATTGATTGAAATTTCTTCCCTTGGTTAGTCTACATTTCATTGAAGTGGAAAATTTCCTTTTCATCATTTATCTACATTTTAGGAACAGATGACATTGTTACGACCTTGAAACCGAAACATAATTTCAAGATCAACTTTAAAATCTATAAATTAATCTAAGGAGAATTTGAAACATTAGCACTCATACCTAGAGGTCTAGGCTGGAGACGTGTCCCAGCGTGTTATCGAGAAAACTAGTGTCTATGCAGAACTGCTAGTCCCACTAAGATGGGTAGCTATCTTAGAAACAAACAGATTAAAGTTACTCTTATTTTCCTTTACGAGAAGTAGATAGGAGAGGAGCAAAGAATACCAACCTCGATCTCTCGCTTGGTTCCTTGCTTGTTCCTTCTCCTCTCTGACAGGTCTTTGCCGCTCCTTCCTTGATCACTCTGCTTCAATGAGTACCTGTAAAGTCAAAGCAGCATAATACCTCTAAAGTGCAGAGATCTAAAATCGCAAACAATATAGGACCAGATATATATTGACCACACAAATGCATATATCATCAAACATACAAGAATGTGGAGGAAAACTTGAATAGCTTTATTGATAAAAGAGTAGAAGAGAGGATTACAACCAATTGATCTGACCCAACGTCATCCTCCCAGCATGAAAGCCCTTCTTCACCTCATGAAAAGCTTAGATCACCCAACACTATGAAATTCCACCAAGAAACCAACAACACTTCCTTACAAGATACAAGATTCCAGCCTTTGGATCTCTGGGATGAGGGATCCATATATAGATGATTGAAAGGGGGTGAGTCAGCTTCTGGGATTTTGATTAGTGTCTTCTCTCTAATAGTTCTTGATTCCACTTGGAGATTGATGATCTCTTACTCATCCCTGGGTAAATTCAGAGAGGCAAGTGTCACAGGAGAAGTTTCTGGAAGATTCCATGATCATCCACCTTGCAAACTATCTCTGCCATTTGTCTACTCTTGCCCATCGCACCCTACAAAAGGGATTTCCAGTATGCATCGCACTTTTTACACTGAGCAGGTGAGATGCATCGCACCCTTAGCACTGGGCAGTCTGTATGGTCCAGTTTTGACCAGTTCTGAGCAGTTTTCTGTGGAGAACTTCTGGGAGATGATGTAATCAACTGACCTTGTTCCTTTAGGGCATGAAACAACACTTTTAGGGACTTAGAAGCCCTCGGTTTATGGACATATGTGATTGGGGTTGCAGTGCCCAAATATGTCTATAACAGTTGCCCCCTAAAGTATGAGGTCAAGAATCTTTTGATGTCGGGTGAAATGCTTTATCATGAGGATCCGAGGTTTTTCGAACTGGAAGGCGACCTGTAATAAGATACAATACAATACATTATCTTCATAACATTTTCATGATCTAGCTGAGGCAGGAATTCCCATGCTCAGCTTTATAGATTCATTTTCATGTACATAGGATAGACAATCGTCTGTGTGGTAGACTAATGATTCTAATAGAGCCATCATCCTTTTGATTTGGATGATTATCTGTGCAGCAATGATGTACATTTGATGTCTTTATTTTCCTGAATATATCGCAGCTGGGATGGATGAGACTAGATCTGGGGTCTTCAAACTCGTCTAATCTTCGTCCAAAGTACAAGTTGATCCATGTGAGAAATGTTCTGGAGTCGAACATGGAAAGACATCGCCTGATTACCAGCCAATGATGTAAGTTGTTAACAAGCACGAGAGGAATCACTGATAATGATGATGACCCTCAAGGTACTACAATACAATTTGTGTGGCGTGAAAATGAGACTCAGCGTCGAACACCACGCAAAATATTTCGGTTGAAGGCCATTGATGTAAACCTGTCGCCAGAAGAGAGAAACTTGCCATTGAGGCATGCAAGCTTCAAAGTACTGAAGGGTTGTTCCTAGGTCGACTTCTTGGATAATGAGTAGTCGTCAACAAGAAGTGACTTGTTGTAGGAGGGCCCTAATGAATCGCACATCTACGACACAGAACAGGGAAAATGATTTTGTGGAGGTGAAAATGGTCTGATGATACAGTGTTCAGGGTGGCGGTCATGAAGGAATGAAGAGTGAAGGTATTGCAGCGGGTGAGACACAAGTGGAATTGGTGAATTCTCTGATCGACTTCTCTTGAACATATCAGCGACATTGAAATGGATTGGTAGCGTTAACACCAAAAATGGATGGTACGGTGGACCAATGGTTGTATGACTGGTGAATGGAATAACCCAACCCAACTCAATCATGGTGATGGAGTGAAAGTTTCATGTTCAAGAGCGACTCGCTACCAATAAAGTTTCTTCAAGTTTTCTTCCCAATTTTCCCCAGTCATTGCTGACCAGTACCTCTTTATTTTTATCAAGCTTGAGGAGGATAATGTATGCTTGTTCTATAATTTTCCCTTTGGGCAAACCTGTCGCTATGTTTTAACGAGCCTATCGACAGTGAAACTCATTCTTGTCTGCATGGACAAGTTTGTCGCTATTGGTTTTAATGAGTTTAACGACAAAGACAACTCGGTCCTTTTTCAATTTTAGAGAGTCTGAAAAGGGACAGAAAGAAAACTCCAATAATCCTTTTTCATCATATAATCCCTTAAGTCCGAAAAAAGTATAAAATAATATGAAAGGGATGAATTTTCAATCGTTTTAACGAGTTGAACAAGACAAGCGCTCGATATTTTTGTGTAATAATCCCTCAGGTCCAAAAAGATTAAAATCTAGAAGAGGGATAGCACTTCTGATAGCTTTAACGAGCTAGAGAGGCAAATTTCTTGACAATCTTTTCATATTTTACGAGTTAGATGAAAAGAGCTTAAAGGAGACTCGTTTTTTGAAGAGCGAGTGATTTTTTCAGGTAGCAGCTAATTCCAGGTAAGGTTTGGAATTTTCCAATCACGGCAGTGTCAGAAGGATGGCTAACAGAATCACTCTTCGCAATTGTTCCTCAAAAAGGGTAAACAATCAAATGGAGGTGAATGATTGGCCAAAACAGAGTGGAGGTGATGGTAAGAACACGACCAAGGCTCAAAGGCTGATGATAATGCATTCACAATGGTTATTTACCGGGGATTGGTTCATTTTTTAATGAGCCTAAACTTTGGGGGAACGTTTGCTCATTGCTAAGGTTTAATTTTTAACGAGCTTAAACTTCGCATAAAAACTGCTCGTGCCAGTCGTATAATAAGGATGTCTCATCGATAGGTTCAATTTTTAAGGAGCTTGCACCATTCAAAACTTTGCTCCGGATCCTTTCTTTATGTAAGTTAGGAATGACCAATCCTACGAGTTTAAAGGGTTGAGAAAATACAAACTAAGAAAATAAATGGTCGCTCTTCTCTTGCATGCAAAAGGTTTGCATGCCCCCAGGTATAGCGAAGTAGAGTTTCCAAGTTACCCTTCAATTTGCAGACAAAACATTTGCTCTTATCAGGAAAGGCCTACCTTTTCCAGGTTACCCCTCAATTTGTAGAAAAAAAACATTTGTTTTATCGGGAAAGGCCTACCTTCTAACAGAGGTACCTTATTCCAGTCTAATCCCATTTCCTAAATGGACTGGTGTATCGAACTAGTCATATATCCTTCGCGGAAACTTTACCCTATACCCAAGGTTCTCCTGCCGAAGCAGACCAGGGTGCATGCCCCCTGGGTTTCAGTCATGGCCACTGAATTACTCGCGTTCTTCAGGCGGACGGACTGGAGATTGATGAGACATTCCTTGCATGAAAAGACCAATTAGGGATGGTATTTGACTATTAGCTATGTGTGAGTTGGGGAATGAAAGCTGGTCTACGAGCTGGACCACTCGGACTTCATGCGAAAAACACATTACTCGAAAGAGTGAGGAGACAATGGCTCCCATGCCATGAATATAGTCGCGCCCAAGGAGCAGATTATAATCTAAAGGTCCTTGGACTACCATTACATTCAGATAAACAGTTTTGCCTCTGAAAGTTATAGGCAAATTTGGAAGGATCCCTAACGGTCGACTGGTTCCTTTGTCGAATCTTGTTAGATTTTACATCTCAGGCAGAAGCAATGGCGAACCAAGCACTTTCCAAGAAGTTGAAGAAAGGATACTCGCAGAAGCCCCTTCATCTATGATGGTACTGACCATGACCATTCTGTAAGCTTGAACAATGATTCGGAATGGTACATTAGATGGTAAATGGGGTCTGCCTAGTAGATTCCAATCGAAGGAAACGACCAGGTTGCTCGGAGGTGGGACCGAATAGACGACCAGATATGACTCTGACGAACTTCCTTCCTACGGTAAAGGAACAAGTAGACTACCCCCATGCTCATCGGAGTCTATGTTTACGAAAAGAATTTGAATGGTGTCGTTCTCATTTTCTTTGGTGACTGTATCATCTGAAGATGGACCTTCTGAAGACAAGACCGGGTTGACTACCACCTCAACCTTTTGGCTTTCGTCAGGTATGAGTTCGGAGGGTTTATCTTCAATGATAGACACTTCGACCGACCACAAAGTTGTGTCAGTCAGATTTTCAACTAGCGATGGACTCAGCAAGAGTTTCTTATACCCAGGAGGAAGCTGTAGCAGTGAAGCAAGACGGTCATCCAAAACTCTTTTAGCTTCGTCCAGGAAGGGACAATGATGGACGGCATGATTGCCTTCACATAGTTTGCAAGGAAATTTACATTTTCCTTTCTGTCCAAAGGCTTCATTTTCACTAGTTGACGGTGTATTCTCAACATGATCGTCAAAGTTTGGTGACATCGGATTGTGCAAATGAGGAGACCAGTCCCTTAAGATCCGAGCGATGCAAGGATAATCTCGATGATAGTGGTCTCCTTTGCAAATGACACATGGAGATTTAGGCTTGGACGGTGCAATGTGTGGATTTTCGCTAGACGATGCACGGTTGCCCCTTTTCGCCTTTGGCTCCTTCTTCCTCTTCTCTTTCTCCTTCCCTTTCATCTTCTTCTCAGTTACTTGCTTTTTATCCTTATCAACTTTACCAAGCGAAGAGTAAGGAAGGGAGGGAGAAGCGAGTGAAGTAGAAGGTTGGGGGGTAATTCTAGTATCATCTAGTTGTTGATTTGATTACTCAGGAATCGCGGTGGTTTGAACGACAGAAGTCGAGAAAAGCCGTATTGGCAAGCCGATTGTCAGTCCTGGGAGGGATAATGTGGCCATATGGGGTGCACCAACATCTCCCCAAGAGGAGAAAGGACTAGGATTTCCTTCAAGGGGAACTCCTTGGTTGGTGGACTCCATTTTTTCTCAACCTAAGACCAACGAGGGAACAGTGACGTTATTCCGATTAAAATAAATTTTAGACACTTTGACACAACTTGCTTTTTCAATTTTTAAGAGTCGAGAAAAAGCTAAAGATGACTCTAGTCACCTTCGATTTTTAATGAGCCTGAAGTGACAAGTACTTAGATGGACTTTTTCCTTTAAGGAGTCTAAAAAGGAACGAAAGAGACTACTCTGGAAATATAGATAGAGGGATTACCAAACCAATCGCAAAACTGTAGAATACTTTTTACGGTATGGCAGTCAATCTTCCCGAATGTTGTGTTCAGTGCATTGTGATCGATAGGGCGGCAGACACAGCTTCCTAAGGATAAAGGATATAGCCTATTGTGGTCTCCCAAAATATACTCGATGGTATGTGGGAGCACAAGTCCATACTGGCACTTGTTGTCTCAAAGAGGAGGAATCACCCAACCTATGATGAAAGCGATAGTTACCAGGATTTACGATGCCAGAATACATCTCTAGCTTAGACTTCTAAATGTTGTGTGTTAGGTTCCAAAGTGTTTTTATGTTCATTGAATTTATTTTAAAGTTGATCTTTCTTAAGAAGTTTGCCTTTCAGGTTCGCCACATGATGTAGATATACAATTCCTAAAATGCAATCTAAGATGATAAACACTCATTTAATCTTATTTTTGCAATGAAAGTCCTAGCTACTAAGGAAAGAGAAGCGGGAATCTTTCAACATAGAGCAGAGAGCACACACTAAATGCACTGTCCTAAATCAACAAGCAGTCTAAATGAAAATGCACATGCATGTATTTGTTTTTGCTTTCTTAATGTGTGAATGACAGAAAGAATGCTAAGTACAAATATGAATCGTTTCAAGTGACAATACTAACGATTTTCTTTTCAAAATACGAAAGGAAGATAATGACGACACTTTGCGATTTTGAATTGAAAACTACTTTCGACACTTGAAAAACTATAAATTCAAATCAAATACAAGAGTAACAGTGTAATCGACCATCCAGAATAGTGGAATTCTTTTCTTTGACTGAAAATGACACTTGCGACACTTTCAAATCAAAAGACGACAGTTTGATTACGCTACTTCTTTGTAAAAGAGAACTGTAAATGGCGCACAATACATAAAAACATTCACAATTCTTTGTACTAGGGAGGCTGAATCATGCAAAGGAAGGGAGTTTCCACAGAGGTATACTGATCACAGATAGCAAAACTCCTGAATAAAGCTGAAGAGAGTGAGCAAGAAACCAAAATCTGGAGGCAGATGAGGTCTTATCTGATCATCGCACCTGCAACACAGGGAAAGTGTGATGCAGTGCACCTACTGCACTCGGGAGGTGCGATGCATCCAGTTTCCTAAGAGGAGAAGGTGTGATGGTCCAGGGACGAGACTTCAACTTGGTTCCGGGTCACAGTTTGCAGCTCAGTTCAGGGGTTTAGGCTGAGCAAATGATAGTCAATAAATGCAAATCATAGGGGCTGATCTAATGAGGCTACTGAGCCACCACCAGGGCAATTAGGATGTTTGCAAATCGATCGTTCAGTTTATAAACAAAACCCGGAGATAAACTGAAGCAGCATTGATCTACTTTGCACTTGAATAGCAAATGCAGTTTGAAGGCTAGCTGGCTTGAATTCAGGCTCTGTATGTAAGTTTATAAAGCAAACAAATATAGACAAGAAAACAAGCTATTCTCTCCCCAGTGGAGTCGCCATTTTGTTATCGGGAAATCTAGTGTCTATGCAGAACTGCTAGTCCCACTAAGATGGGTAGCTATCTTAGAAACAAACAGATTAAAGTTACTCTTATTTTCCTTTACGAGAAGTAGATAGGAGAGGAGCAAAGAATACCAACCTCGATCTCTCGCTTGGTTCCTTGCTTGTTCCTTCTCCTCTCTGACAGGTCTTTGTCACTCCTTCCTTGATCACTCCACTTCAATGAGTACCTGTAAAGTCAAAGCAGCATAATACCTCTAAAGTGCAGAGATCTACAATCGTAAACAATATAGGACCAGATATATATTGACCACACAAATGCATATATCATCAAACATACAAGAATGTGGAGGAAAACTTGAATAGCTTTATTGATAAAAGAATAGAAGAGAGGATTAAAACCATTTGATCTAACCTAGCGTCATCCTCCCAGCATGAAATCCCTTCTTCACCTCCTGAAAAGCTTAGATCACCCAACACTATGAAATTCCACCAAGAAACCAACAACACTTCCTTAAAAGATACAAGATTCCAGCCTTTGGATCTCTGGGATGAGGGATCCATATATAGATGATTTAAAGGGGTGAGTCAGATTCTGGGATTTTGATTAGTGTCTTCTCTCTAATAGTTCTTGATTCCACTTGGAGATTGATGATCTCTTACTCATCCCTGGGCGATTCAGAGAGGCAAGTGTCACAGGAGAAGTTTCTGGAAGATTCCATGATCATCCACCTTGCAAAATGTCTCTTCCATTTGTCTACTCTCGCCCATCGCACCCTACAGAAGGGCTTTCCAGTATGCATCGCGCTTTTTACAACTGAGCAGGTGAGATGCATCACACCCTTAGCACTGGGCAGTCTGTATGGTCCAGTTTTGACCAGTTCTGAGCAGTTTTCTGTGGAGAAATTTTGGGAGATGATGTAATTAGCTGACCTTGTTCCTTTAGGGAATGAAACAAAACCTTTAGGGACTTAGAAGCCCTCGGTTTACAGACATATGTGATTGGGGTTGCAGTGCCCAAATATGTCTATAACACAGTGTCTTAAAACTCAACAACAGTCGTTCGCAAGAGTGCATTAGACAACGCTATCATGGACTTGTGCTCCTCATACCATCGAGTATATAAAGGGAGACACTCATAAGTTGCAAAACTTTATCCATAGGAAGCCAATTCTATGCCCTATAAACATGATACATTGAAAACAACATTCGGAAAGATTAACTGCACGTACGTCAAGTCCTTATTAAATTTATTTGCTAAGGTGTATATTAAAGCTCACGGTTACTTGGTAATCCATTTTTCCTAGAGTATCCTAAGTAGTCATTTCAAAAACTTGAAAATATCATCAAGTTCTTGTCCTTTCAAGCTCATTAAACCAACAAAAGTGACTAGAGTCACCTTTTCGTCCTTTTCTCAACTCTTAAAACATGAAAAGGCAATTTTTTGTTTCAAATTCTAAAATTAATTGACCGCGAAACAACATCCTTCTTATGGAAATACTCCTTAGTATATATTAGGTTGATACCAATGGCAGCATTTCCCAAGTCTACCAACCAAATAAATCCCCCCGACAGGAATCCTAGTCCTTTTTCTTCTTTTGGAAATGTTGGTGCTCCCTATATGGCGGCGTTGTCCCTTCCGGGATTGACCATTGGTCTGCCAAGTTGGTTATTTTCGACCTTGGTGGTTTCGAGTGTCCAAACTGCTTTTCAGCCAAGTCTCCTCCACCTAAACAACATCAACTTCATGTTAATCCTAAACTTGACCCCTCGCCTTTTTTGCCTATTTCTTCACCTCATTCTTCCTCTTCGCCTGGTGAAAGTCGGAATTCTAGTAGCCAGGAAGCTAAGAAGAAGAAGAAGAGGATGAAGAAGAAGAAGAACCAAAATAAGCAAGGGGGAAACCAAGAAATCATTGCTACGAATGCAAATGATGTAGAAAAATCTTCCAACTAGCCCCAGAAATTAAAATTCCCTTGCATGTTATGTAAGGGTGACCACCTTCTTTAGAATTGTCCTGGTATTCTCAAGGTCTTAGAAGTGTGGTCTACAGGTCCACATCAACCTTTGTCATCAACCTCTGGCGATCATGCTGGTGATAAACCTTCAACTATTAACAATAAAGCTCATGGGAAAAGGGAGAAAGTCAAATTTCCTTGTAATTTGTGTGAAGGTAATCATCCCATTCACCTTTGTCCTCTTATGGATGAAGCTACTAAAGAGTTGGAAAACCTTATAGCTTCTCAACCTCCTCTTTTGACTAGGTATCAAAATATTTCCATTGATCCTTCACTAGCTGATCTAGTGATTGATCAAAAGTCATCTTTGGTCAACCCCACTCCCTCTGCAAGTGAGTCTCGTGAGTCCATTCTCAATCATCCATTGGTTGAGAAAATGGTATACATGGCTCCACCTTCAGTTAACCGTACCTTTCCGGTAGACAGTGAACCTCATACCACTTAGGCTCTTCTAGTTTCTTCAATTTTGAATGAACTAGAAGGAAATCCTCTCATTCTCGAGGTGCATGAGAGCAGTTCTATTGTTCCCATAGAGCAAGAGGGTAGCTCTCACATTCCTAAGACACCCCTTCCAAGTAGTTTGGTCACTTCTTTTGATTTGAGTCGACTGGAAGGATATCGCCTTTCATCTTATGTGCCTTTCTAAATTATAGTACATGCTTACCATATGACTGTACCTAGCATTTTCATAGATGAGGGTGTATCTGTTAGCATCATGTCCCCAACTACTTGGAAAGCTTTAGATTCTCCTCAGCTTGTCCCCATCACCCAGAATTTGTTAGCTTTTAATAGAGGAACTAGTCAACCGTTAGGGATCCTTCCTAAGTTAACTATTACTTTGGGAGGAAAGACTGTCTATATAGATGTGATGGTTGTCGAAGGCCCTTTAGATTTTAATATACTCCTTGGCCATGACTATTTTTATGTCATGGGATCTCTTTTCTCTTCCCTCTTTTCAGTGATGTTTTTCCCGTATGACGAAAGTATTGTCATCATTGATTAGCTTACATTCATTGGTCCTGAATTAGCTCCCAATCAACCATCATCCAAAAATGGTTCTCATACGCAAGCGATATCACCCCCACCACTGGTTAATTACGTGGTCACCTGTTCCATGCCCACATCTACTAATGATCTAGTAGGTGATGTAGTACGCCATATACTGGAGGCATTGAAGCCTGATTTTTCCATTGGATCCTTGGACATGTATCCCTTCCAGAGTGTTGTTCTCCCATATGATGAGAACATCTTGGAATCCATGGCCTCTTTTGGTATATAATCAAATTATGGAGAAGAGTTCCTTTTCTTGTGTCAAGCTCCTTAAAAAATGAAACAAGGGATGGAGAAGAGTTCCTTGTCTTGTGTCAAGCTACTTAGAAAATGAAACAAGGGATGGAGAAGAGTTCCTTGTCTTGTGTCAAGCTCCTTCAAAAATGAAACGAGGTATGGAGCAGAGTTCCTTGTCTTGTGTCAAGCTCCTTAAAAAATGAAACAAGGGATGGAGAATAGTTCCTTGTCTTCTGTCAAGTTCCCTAAAAAATGAAACAAGGACCATGAGGATAGTACTTTTACTATGTCAACCTCATTAAAAATTGAAATAGGTATCCTGGAGCAGAGTTCCTTGTCTTGTGTCAAGCTTGTTAAAAAATGAAAAAAGGGTTATGAGGATAGTTCTTTTACTATGTCAACCTCGCTAAAAAATGAAATAGGTATCCATGAGAAAAGTTCTTTTAATTTAGTCAGTCTCGGTAAAAAATGAAACAAAGTGTCATGAGAATGTTTATTTTCCTGTGTCGAACTCATTAAAAAACAAAACAAAACCCCTTCCAATTCAAGTCTTTGATTAGATCTCGTAAAATTCCAGTTGAGTCTTTCACTTGATCTCATAAGTGAACCTTCATTCCATCTACCTGTTAGTAACCAGTAGTCTACTTAGGTGAATGAAATGAAGCTTGGGGGGCATGTTCCTCGAATTGAGTCATTATGCTGGGGCCATGAAAAATCATCTCAAGAATACTTTATTTTTGTTTCAAGATTGTGTGAAAATGAAACCAGACCCAAGAATAGTTTGTTTCTGTTTCAAGTTTGTGTAAAAATGAAACCAAATCCAAGCATGGTTTGTTGGACTATTGGGGCCTGACCCAGGTTCAGAAGTGTTTTAGCCAAACAAATCCCGAAACTATTGGCCCTTTTGGTAATAGTCCGCGAAGCGCAGACTGAGGTCTCACCCGAGGTAGTATGGGAGGGTGTTGGAACCAAGTTTCTGCACCCTAGGGATGTCTTGATGAGGTCTGGAGAGTTCGCAAACCGATCTTTTGCAATTGTAATGGTTTAGCACAGCTATCTGACCTTCGTGTAGCCCTTGTACCAAGCGAGGGGGTGTTGTCTAGATCCCTTACCCTTAGTATGTTTATATTATAGATCTGACTTAATTCGGTTGTCTTTATCAATCATTCAATATTCGTAACAAGTGTGCGCAAACATAAACCTTAAAGAGATGCATAAAACCATAACTGAAGAATAAACACACAGATCTACAAGCAAATGCATAATATTTCAGAAACACTTATCTTTTATTAATGATTTTTCCAGTTACAATCCACTTCCTACCCTGTGCACACAACTACAGGGGTCCGCGAACACAGCTGCGGACTCTACCAGGCCTCTGTGCACATAGCTGCAGAGCTTACTCCTACTACTACCACCTGCGACTCGGATTTACAAACTCAGAATGAATATCACTTTCAGAAATCCATACGCTTTAGATCTAAACAAAAGCTTACTAAAACTGACCTCTACACTTAGAGCCTTGCTCTATTTATACATTCCCATGGTTCGCGGACCATGGGCAGGTCGACTCACTTTCTATTATCTTACATTATTTTTGGGCGGACAACCCTTTGACTTGAATCATTACAACTCACGCTTCGTGCACTTCGCGGAGCCTTTACAATACCATTACCCAAAATTGTGGGCTTTAAGCTCCAAAACTGTTACGTGTGGGATCCACTGCCCAATAGGCCCCCAACACAAACATCGTGACTTGTCTCGAGTCACTTGGCTGGTGCGGTGATCTTCGCGTGAAGTTCATCCAGCAATCTCTGCACTTCGCGGACGTCTACCACACATTCCTCCACTACCTGCTGTATCAATTGTGTGAAACTCTCTGATGCTCGTTGTGAGAGGCACCCTCTTGCCTTTTCGCATATGTGTCCTACATCTGGGCCAGCTTCCCCTCGATCGTGGCAGTGACTGTGAACGCTTCTTTGAGCCAAGGCTAGATGCATGCTTTAAGCCTTGCTTCTTTCTGGCGTGCGAAATCCACCTGTTCTTTCAGAGTCTGGGCCTCCCTCATCTTAGCCAATCGTTGCGTAAGGGAAACCGTCAGCGCGATCCCCCGAACATTTTCATAGGCCTGCTATAATTCCCGCGCTTCTATCTCTAACTACTGTAGCATTGGGTCCTCTTGTAATTAAGTGAGGGTGACGAGTGACTGGTCCAACAATCCTGTGCAGTCATGTACAGTGTGCTCTATCTTTTTCAACCCCGATTGAATGGCGCAGTGGCGCTGCTCTCTGACTTCCGAGGGTGTAGAGGACTGCACCTTCAGTCACAGCTCCACGATCTGCAGGTTCAGCTCCAACTGAACCTTCGCGGCCTCCTCCTGGGTCCTGCAGTCTCCAACTTCCAGTTGATGAATCTTTTCCATGGTGGGGAGTGATGTCGGCATGGCCAACTCTGGAATGCTGCTACAGGCCTCCTCAACTACTTGTTCTAATCCCTGGTTTTGGGCGACCAAGCTGTCGTGCTGCAGTTTGAGCTATTCTAAGTTTAACTTCTGCTCACTCAAGACTTGGAGAGCATGGCCCTCCATAGCATGAAGCTCACCAGTTACCCCATCCTGCAGCTGGTAGAGGGTTTCTCTGGGAAGGGCAGCCACATTCAATCCCCATCCCCTCATGTCACCTTCAGCTTCTACGAAGATGGCGCCTTCTAGTAACATCAAGGTGTTCATTGTGTGTGCGCGCACCATCTACTCAGCTTTGGCTATATCTTCTGCAAGTTGTAGTGTCATCACTTCTAGAGGTTGCACCTATAATGCCTGCAACTACTCTCTGAGCGCCCCCAACACAGTTGTCTGCTCCTTCATCAACTCTTCCAAAGCATCCTTAGTGTCATTGTGAACTAGTTTACTACTGTCAATAAGGTCTCCCTTCACAATCTTTGTTGTCTTTGTCTTTTTGCGTGCGGGTGGCTGCTCCTAGTCGTGTGGCCTCTTGAGTTGGGTCACTTTTGTTGGAAGGTCTGTGCATTCCTGTGGCTCTACCTCCCCCTTTATGTCCTCCTCTATGGACATTTCCTGACCTTCCTCGGTCTCCTCAGCGAGCGTGGTTGTGGTTTGTACCATCTGCTCTATTGTTGCTGCCTTAGTTGCCTTCTGTTGTGTGGCTGCTTCCTATTCTTGATGCTTTCTCTCTATTAGCTTCGCGATGCGCAACTTGGTCTCCCTCTTCCTCTACTGTGCAGCGATATTTTCCAGTTCTTCCAAGTCCAGGGCGCGCTACTCTAGAGACCATGATGCCATTACTTTGAAGATTGCATCATCTATGGCAATGAACAACAGCTTTACACACTTCGGGTTGGATCCTTGCGCACTCAAATATACAAGTTATGCATATCTGCCTTGAATTTTGCTACACTTTGTAAACTGTTATATACTGTTGGGGAAAAGTGCAGCCTGAGATTGATTGACATTTGTAAGCTCACCTCTATGAATGCCCAAAACACTTGTATCTTTCGAATCCTTGTCGTGTCTTTCGTTTCTCAGAGCGAGGTGTACCTCACAGCCTCGGGTAGGTTCCTCTCAATGACGGGAAATTGGCTGTCCGCCAGCAGCTCCCCAGCAAATAGCAGGATGGATAAGAGCAACCACATGTAGTGGAAGGTCTTACCCTGCTCTTGGGCTTCCCTACAATTCATAAAAAATTCATCATAGAGAAACTGCGCCCAGTTGAACTGGACCCCTTCTGCACACTGCTCCGCCAACGCAATTATAGATGTTGGCACTTCATCTGCATGACATTTCCTCATGAGCTTGCTGGCTAGCAGCTAGGTGGCGATGTGCACCCCTTGGTCCTTGATGCTTGCTATTACATACCCTTGCTTCCTTTTCTCTAGCTTATATTTGGCCTTCATAGCTTCTACGAGGCCCAAGTCGCTGCTCTTTCCTGCGATGTCTGTGGGATTGCTTCCTTTAATGGGTAGTCGTGAAATTTGGTGAATTAGGTCAGTCGTGATGGGAATCGGCTCCTCCAGCCAAAGATACCCATCATGTACTAGACACAGTAGCTGCCGGATGACAAAAATTGTGATGGGCACGCAGTGGTAGTGGGGTATCCACTGCAGATGGAGTAACCCAACCTTCTCCACACCGCGCAACCATTTCTGCTACAGTAATTTCTCCACGGCCAACTGTGGGAACTTCTCACTATCCGCGAGGTCCCAGTATTTAAATTTTATATTCGGTACCCATCCCAGCGGCGGACTGTCAAACCTTATTTCATTCGAAAGAAGTGGGGTCTGGAGCACACTCTTCGTGGCCTCCAGGTCCTTCGGTATCTTGGTTGTCCCTTTCCATGGGGGAATGTAAGGGGGTAACTCTATCGCTGAAGGTACATGGGAGACATTCTCCACCTCATCGTCCTGTGCCTCAATTTGGGCTATCAGAGCTTGTAAATCATCCTCCTCCTCTGTTTCAATGGTGACAGCTTTTCCCTTCTCTGTCATTGACAATTTACTAACTCTTGGGTTTCGTGGTGATACCCGAACTAGCCCCATTAGCTGTTTGTTTTTTTGTGGTCATAGAGTGCGTGGGGACTTTGGTACCTCTGGTGCACCTACTGCCTCTCCAAGCTCCTCCTGGGTCGCCCGGGGCTCTGGGGTAACTTCCGTGAATCACACTCTAGTTCTCGACATTGTGTCTATACTAGATTCGCTTGGTCACGTACTCACGGGTGGCAAGGTAGCTTGGTGCTCGCTGCTCTGTACTGGCTCAAATCTCAAACAACCAAGTGTTGCTTCATAGCTACCCCACAGAATTTTATAGTAACTTTTGAATTTGAACTCGGCCATTCCCTCCATATCTGAGTCAGCAATACCTTCTTGGCGGCAGATCATCCCGAATCTAGCTCTTAATTCCTATCTTAATGGCCTGCTGCCCACTCCTTTCTGCCTTAAATTAGACCTCTTGTC
The DNA here is from genome assembly GCA_031772625.1 of Pinus tabuliformis. NCBI lineage: Eukaryota > Viridiplantae > Streptophyta > Pinopsida > Pinales > Pinaceae > Pinus > Pinus tabuliformis. The sequence goes on along the minus strand of CM062817.1, from coordinate 928,343,078 downwards.
ATGAATAGTGACATCAACAGTCACCTCCCAGCCTACCCGCGTAGCAGTGCATCTCCTTATGTGTGATTGTGATCCCTGTGACAAACTGGCCCTGTGTGCAACCTCCTTTCGGCGCAGCTCTCCTACAGACTTGTTTATAGTCCTGCGCCTTCTTTCAACTACTTGGAGCACTGAGACTGTGCATCCTATAGATAGTCAGTTGGTCGCACCCCTGATGCGAGGCTTTGATTTTCCTGCAAGCCCGGGCTGCGGGCACCCTTCAGATACCCTTGCATCCAGGAGTGTGTCACGTTCTTCTTGGTGTGGTACACTCCCTAGATCAGTAAGGTGTGGTTATAGCCATGATAGCAGGGTCGCAACTCTTTCTAATTTAGTAGTAGGGCTAGCTGGACTTGATCCCAGCATGCTTAGTTTCTCGCAGCTCGCTTGTGCAACTTCGGTTTTCAGTTCACTGATTTCTTCATCCAATGTCACACTTCTCTTCCTCAGTCGTGCCCACTCGTCATCGAGTTCACGAAGTTTCATGCTCCCTCGCCGAAGGTCTTCTTGCAACTACCTAATTCCTTTACCCAGGTCCTCATGTCCTGTCCCTACTGTGGTTTGGGGATTCTTCTCTGTCCTCCCGGTTTCCTCTCTTCTTGGCACTATTGAGGTCACTTATGCGCTCAGGTTTTTGCTTATGGTCGTATAGGCCCATCAAATTGCTGGTACACGTAGGTCCCAATCCATTCATCCCACTTGGTAAACTCTATTCATGATTCCGCGTAGCTTTGTGAATGCTCTGTCGTGGGGTATTTGTGGTGTGCGTCGCTTTTCCTGCTACTGCGTCAGGTTCTAATTTTTGATCCTTAGCCTATGATGTGCTTGCCCAGCACTCGTCTGCACCCATCGACACAGGTGGCCGCGCAAACTATTTTTCCCTAGCTGCCCGGCTTGCGTTCGATGCTGGGGACTTCCAAATCGTAAGTGCATCCATCTTCTGCATTCACACCAGCTCCCAATATTCTTCTGGTGTGTTTTTCACCATTGTGCGGGTGTCACGCACAATGCCCATTCCATCGTGTTGTAGGGAAAAGTATCCGATTCGGATGACCCTATCCCACTCTAAGGGTGATAGTACCTCAGCAACAACTGTAAAGAAAACTACTTAAGGTTTACTTCTTTATGAAAGCAAGAGAGAATGAAGAAATACACTAACCGTTGTCTTGCGCTTAATGTCGAATCCAAACTCTTCTCTTTGCTTGCTTGCTCCCAGCTCCTTGCTCTTTTGCTGGCCCAGCTACAATGAGATCCTGCAAAATAACAAAGAAGGAAACTACAAGAAGCATGCAATCATAACTGATTCAAGGATTAGCATAAATCAAATATACAATTATCACAATACATCATTGAAACAAGTGCATATAGAAGAACCTCAATAGCTTTTATTAATGGAAGAAGTAAAGTTCTGAGAGTGTTACAACCATTGAAAGCCCCAATCCAGCAACACCTCCCAGCAAAAAGAATTTCTCCTCTTCACCTCCTTCAAGCAATCACCCAATAGCTCTATAGTGAAACCAACAGCATATCATTACTTTACACAAAATTCCAGCCTCCTGAGCTCATAGGAGAGAGCTCAATATATAGATGAATTGAGAAAGGATGAGTCAGCTTGCAACTGATGTGTAGCTGCCTTGTGTCCTCTCTCTCTTCAGTTGATCTTCAGTTCTTGAGTCCACTTGGAGAACCTTGCTTCCACTTGGAGAAACAGAGCCTCTGACTCATCACAAGGCGAAATCCCTGATCCAAGTGTCATTTTTGGAAGATTCCAGAGCAATGACTCAGTGTGCCACTTGTCCCATCTCGCTCAGCGCAGGTGGCCTTTGTTCTACCTGCTTTGCAACGCAGGTACACCATGGAGGAGTTGAGTTTCAGCGCAGAAGCCTAGTGGAGCACCTGCTTTGATTTCAGGATTGCTTGTTTTTGAGTGTTTTCAGGTGGAGAACTGATCTGAGAGCTGTTGGTTTGCTGACCTTGTTCCTCTAGGGGTAGGAACATCATGTTTAGGGACTTTGGATCCCTTGGATTATTGACAATTCGTGCCTGATGCTGCAAGGCACAAAATTGTCTATAACAGATGCCCCCTAAAGTATGAGGTCGTTTATCGGGTGAAATGCTTTATTAGGAGAATCCGAAGTTCATTCAATCTGCTGAGAAGTGTCCTGTAATAAGATACAATACAATACATTATTTTTCATACTTTTCATGATCTAGCTGAGGCGGGCATTCCCATGCTCAGCTTTATAAATTCATTTTGGTACATAGAACAGACGATCGTCTGATGGTAGACTGATAATTCTCTGCTGAAATTATCATCCTTTGAGAAGGATGATCATCTGTTGCAATGATGTACACATCAAATGTCTTTATATCCTGAATATATATCGCAGCCCGGATGGATGAAACTAGATCCGGGGTCTTCAATCTCTTCCGATCTTCACTCGATGTACAAGTCGATCCATGTGAAAATTTCTTGAAGTCGAACATGGAAAGACATCGCTTGATTACCGGTCAATGATGTAAACCGTTAACAAGCGCGAGAGGAATCACTGATAAGGATGATGACCCTCAAGGTACGGCAGTACAATTCACATGGTGGGAATAAAGGACTTGGCGTCGACCACCATGCAAAATCTTCTGGTCGAAGGTCATTGATGTATACCTGTCGCCGGAAGTGAGAAACTTGCCATTGAGGCATGCAAGCTTCAAAGTACCGAAGGGGTTGTTCCTAGATCAACTCCTTGGATAATGAGCTGATGTCGACAAGGAGCAATCCGTCAAAGGAGGGCCTTAATGAATCCCACATCAGTGACACAGAACGGAGCTAGTGATTGTGATGAGGTGAAAACAAACTGTGATGTATGATTCAGGGTGGCGGTCATGAAATGGATGAAGGACAATGTATGGCAGTGGATGGGACACGGTTGACTCTTTGCAGAACAACATCTCTTGAACATATAACGACACTGATGTGATGGATTGGTAGCATTACCCCAAATGTGGATGGTGTGGCGAGGACCATGGTGATGAGACCGGTGAATGAAACAACCCAACCCGATGTGATACGGAGGACAAAGTGTCATGTTCAAGAGCGACTTGCTACCATTAAAGCTGTGAGGTTCTCCCAATTTTTCCCCAGTCATTGCTGACCAGTACCTCTTTATTTTTGTCAAGCTTGAGGAGGATAACATATGCTTGTTCTATAACCTGCCCTTCGGGCAAGCCCATCGCTATGTTTTAACGAGCCTAGCGATAGGGAAATTCGTTCTCGTCTAAAGACAAGTTTGTCGCTATTTAATGAATTTAACGAGTCTAACGACAAGGATAACTCGGTCCTTTTCATTTTTAGAGAGTCTGAAAAGGTACATAAAGTCAACTCCAGAATTCCTTTTTCGTCATCTAATCCCTTAAGTCCGAAAAAGTATAAAACAATACAGAAGGGATGAATTTTCGATTGCTTTAACGAGCCGAACAAAACAAGCGCTCGATCTTTTTGTGCAATAATCCCTCAGGTCCAAAAAGATTAAAATCTAGAGGAGGGATAGCTCTTCCGGTCGTTTAACGAGCTGGAAGACCAAAACTCGGCAAACTTTTCATATTTTACGAGTCAGGAGAAAAGAGCTCAAAGAAGACTCGTCTTTTGAGGAACGAGTGATAAACAGGGATAGCAGCAGATTCCAGGTACAGGTTGGAATATTCCAATCACGGCAGTGTCACAAGGATGGCTAAGTGAAATCACTCTTCGCAGCTGTTCCTCAAAATGGGTAAACAAACATATGGAGATGAACGATTGGCCAAATGAACGGATGGAGGTGAGACTGCAAGAACACGACCAAGGGCTTTAATATGGCTGTCAAAGGTTACATTTACCAAGGTTATTTACCGGTTCATTTTTTCTGGGTGAGCTTGAACTCTAGGGGAAGATTGCTCACAACTTATGTTTATTTTTTAACGAGCATGAACTATGTGCTAAAACTGCTCGGATCTTGCGTTTATTTTTTAACGAGCATGAACTGTGTGCTAAAACTGCTCGAATCTTGCGTTTATTTTTTAACGAGCATGAACTGTGTGCTAAAACTGCTCGAAGATAAGTTTGCATGCCCCTAGCATAATAATGCAAATCGAGGTGTATGCCCCCCAAGCTTCATTGCATCCAACTCGGTGGTTGGAATGAAGGTTTACCTCGGGGATTTGTTTCATTTTTTAATGAGGTTGACACAAGATAGGAACTATCCTCGACTCCTTGTTTCATTTTTTAACGAGGTTGACACACGATGAGAACCGTCCTCGGAGCCCACTGTATTTACAGTATTTCTACTAGGGCGATGATCCATGCCGACAAAATATTTAGGAATCTTCCTAATCCAACCAAAAGATTGGATTAGATTTCATTTTGTAGGTTTCCACCGTGGCCACTCCCGCCAGATTACTTGGAGGCGGTAGGGCGAAAGTACCCATTAAGGCAGGGTCTTTTAGGAGACCTACTCCGATATTTTGGAGTGAATGATTGCTTCCATGGATCATTGGAATGCTTCCCGTAACTTGTGAACTGTTGGGGAGAAAAGTTTGTTGGTCGACGATTGTAATTCCTTCTTGGAAGGGAAATGCAATCTTCCTGAAGTAGGTCGACACAACTGCGGCCATGGCATAGATCCATGGTCTTCCAAGTAGGATGTTGTAATCGAGGTTTCCATCAATTACTTCAACATCAATTCCTACTGTTTTGCCCCCCAGTTCAACTTGCAAGTTACTTAAAATCCCGTATGGAGTGTATGATCGTCCATCAAATGCTCTTAACGTCGTCGACGATTTCGACAAGGGTGGTGAGCCTAAATCTTTCCAGCAACTCATCGACATAAGACATGTAGATGCCCCCTCATCAATAATTGTTCGATGAACAGTTTTGTTGAGGGCTTTCACTTGAATAAGGAAAGCTAGTTGAGCTGGTAACTGAGGGTCATATCCTTTATGATCAAAGGCCACAAGATTGGAACCCATTGGGCCAATCCCACCTATTGCTGATAATAAAGCTTGCTCTTGGGAGGGGCAATTTTGTGGTACTTCAAGTGTCGACATAGTGGACGGCGATTGGGCCAGTTCCTCTACTATATTATAATTCTGTGCTCCTTTGGCACGAGGATTAAATGTCGATTTGTGTACTACTCCCTTTGGCGACTTTATCATTGGCTCAGGAATGATGGGTGGCACAACTTTAGTCAAAGTTGTTGTTGAACTACTAGGTCGTTCATTAACCTTGTTGTTCGACAGCTTTGGATTCCCGTAATCTTTATTCCTTGTTAAAGCATTATTCTGCTGTTTTGAGGTAGACAACATAAGCACTTGGGATCGGGAAGCATTTTGATTAGCAACCAGATTTTGACCTGGATTAGGAAACGGATCTGCTGAGGTTTTTGAATTCTTAAAGAGCTTCTTAACTTCAGCTATATGTGGACAATATTTTGTCCAATGATCCTCATCGCATATATGACACCCCGTAGGGGGTTTCCTTTTTCTCCCTGATTTTTTCTTCTTGCCCCCTGGTTGCTTCAATTGTTTGCCCTTGTCGTTCGACGCGGCATTTACTTCTGAGGCAAGAAGTTCCTCATTTGCATTTTGACTATAAATTTTTTGTTTGCCAATCACGCCCTCGTCGGCATGAGAGTCATTGTTTGATTTAGGAGGAGGAGGAATTGAAAATTCCGGTCTAGGGGCATCAGGTATTTTGTCGTAGAGCGTGCCAGACTGAGTATAAACCAAGTCTTGATATTGCGCACGAGCTATAACTTGCTCTTCTGTTACGACTCCCCCCTTGGCCACATCTTCCGTTATGGCCGGAAGTAATGACTTTATAAACCATTCAGCTAATAGCTGATCGGGAACATATGTTTTTACCATCCTACGACGACGTCGCCACTCATGTATATGATCAGATATGTGGGTGGCAGTTGTCTGTTTGAAGTTGGTAAGGAGTTCTGTTCCCGTTTCATACCTTATCGGCAATTGAAAATGGGTTAAAAAGGTTGTGGCTAAGGTACTGAAGTTGTCGAACGAAGCTCTAGGCAATTCAATGTACCATTTTGCCGCTGGACCCGTTAATGTCCTCTGAAAGAGGCGAAGTCTTATCGAATCATCATTCAAGGTGTTCGATGAACACCATAGATGGAATGTCATCACATGATTCGACGGGTCTTCACCCGGATTTCCATTAAATTTAGGAATATCTGACGGAAGTTTATGTGGAATCGCTGGCCACCAAGGGGCATAAGCAATTGGATCATTCGTCAGCCGGTTTAGATCTGGTAATTCTAAAGTTGCTACAAAGGGCAACTGTTGATTCAGGTTAGGCGAAGCATATCCAGGATAAGATGGGATTGCCTGAGCAATGGGTCTTTGCAGACCAGCATAATGCTGGCAACTTTGACAAGGTTGATGGGTGTAACCATTATAGTATGGTTGCCCATTACTTACAAAGACTTGTTGCTCAGGTCCTTGATATGATTGCTGGAATGGCAGTTGTTGACCAATACTGGATGATTGACCAGGATGAGGAGTCACAGTAGTTGTTTGAGCTTGAGTCGCTCCAGATAAGGAGGCACTACCCTGAGATTGCGATTGAGTCGTTGAGACAAGTGGTTGTTGTATTGCAACCTGAGATTGGGGTTGACATACAACAGGGGGAGCTTGTACTTGCGACACATTCACTATAGCAGGTATGGTGGGAATATTCGACATAGGGTGTACTGGTTGCATCGAATATACAACTCCTGGTTGTTGAGGCAGCATTGGTAACCAACCGCTGGATGTAATTCCAGTTTGACCTGAACTTTGTTGTGAACTCACGTAAGGTAGTGAAAGGGCATATTGCCCCCCATATGGTATCAATCCGGAACTCAAGGGGATTGATTGCCCAGATTGACCTCCAAATGGATCAATTTGGCGAGTTTCAACATAAGAAATACCAGATGATAATCCGGATGAAGAAATAGGAACTAACCATGTCGTTGTCCCTGATTGGACTCCGGCTTGTTGTTGACAATTTGCCGTGACAGATGGTATACCAGCGAACATCGTTGGAGTAGCAGCAGGAGGCTCTGCTGCAGCTGTGTCGGACGACACAGTCCTAGATGTCGACGGTTGTTCAGACATATCTAGTCTATCCAAAAGATTTCTTAACGATTCTACAGGAACTTCCACTTGTGGTGGACTAACATCGAAGATCAACGAGGGAAGGGTGATGATTATTCCGCTTAAAATAAATTTTATAACGACGCTTTAGACACAACTTGCTTTTTCAGTTTTAAAGAGTCGAGAAAAAGCTAAAGATGACTCTAGTCTCCTTCGATGTTTTAACGAGCCCGAAGTGACAAATGCTCGGATGGACTTTTTCAGTTATAGAGTTTGAAAAAGGCCAAAAGAAACTGCTCTGGAGATCTAGGCAGAGGGTGTGCCCAACCTTTCGCAAAACCACGGAATACGTTTTACAGTACGTGTGGTCAATCTTCGTGAATGCTGTGTTCACTGCATTGCGATCAGTAGGGCGGCCGACACGGCTTCCTAAGGATAAAGGATATATGCCTATAGGGGTCTCCCAATATATACTCGACGGTACGTGGGAGCACAATTCCGTATTAGTGCCACCGACTCTTAGGAGGAATCACCCACCTTCTTCGAGATCGACAGTCACTACGTTTAACGACGCCGGAACACGTCTCTAGCTTAGACCTCTATGTGTTTGCGTTATGTTTCAAAGCGTTGTTAGGTTCATTCAGTATATTTTAAGTTGATCTTTTTAAATTTTGCCTTTCAAGGTTCACCACGAGATGTATATGACAAATTCCTAAATGCAGCCTAAGATGAGAAGCAAGATTTTTTTTCAAATCTTTTTGACTGATGAAAATCTTAACTACTGAGGGAAAAGAAAGACATATCTTTTCACACAGATCATACAGCACAAACTAATGCACTTTCTCCTAAATCACATGTAAAATTTTCAGATGCAAAATGCACAATGCAAGTATTTCTTTTCTCTTTCTTAATGTTGATGTATTACAAAAAGAAAGCTGTTATATAACTTTGAGATCAATTTCAAGTGAAAACAAACAAGCTTGTCCAAAATCAAAAGACACCTTAAGATTCACTTGTTTCGACACTAGAAATATATGAAATCAAACCATACGACGAAAGCAAAAGACCAATCAACTATGGACAGCAAACAAACTAACTCTTAAGATCAGCAAAAATGCCTAACACAGGTTTGGATCTAAGAGGCCACAGCAAGACTAGTTCACTTTTCGTTATGGGAAACTGTAAATGATGTAAGAAATACAAAAGAACAAGTACAGTTTCTTTATATAACTGAGGCGGAATAATGGCAAGTAAAGTTGGTTTCAGATAGGTACATGGACTGGTAACTGGCTGCAAAACAATGGTGAAAACAGGGCAAGAAACAGGAGGAAACCCCAGTAGCATTAGGCAAAACTGGATCAAAGCAGGTAGTACACTGCCTGTTTGACATTCAGCGCAGGTCCCGAAGGGGCTACCTGCGTTGCAAAGCAGGTAGCCTGTGTACAGCCTGCTTTGGAAAACGAGACTTACGTTTTCTCAGTTTCCGGGTCACAGATTTCTCAAAAATTCACGGTTTTCGGTCAAATCAGAAGCTATCAGTCAAGTACACAGTAAGGGATGACAAGGAGGATGAAAATCTATCACTAAGAGCTTACAAGAGTCCTTGTGGATCAGCTCTTCAAATCATAAACATGCTCAGAACTGAGCTAGAGTAGCTGCCCTCTACTTCGCATTTGATAGATTCAAATGCTTTTCGATTCGGTACTCCCTTTGTTTAGGAAATGAATAGCAAAACACCACAAACAATCAAACAGATACGATCCCCAGCGGAGTCGCCAGTTTGTTGTAGGGAAAAGTATCCGATTCGGATGACCCTATCCCACTCTAAGGGTGATAGTACCTCAGCAACAACTGTAAAGAAAACTACTTAAGGTTTACTTCTTTATGAAAGCAAGAGAGAATGAAGAAATACACTAACCGTTGTCTTGCGCTTAATGTCGAATCCAAACTCTTCTCTTTGCTTGCTTGCTCCCAGCTCCTTGCTCTTTTGCTGGCCCAGCTATAATGAGATCCTGCAAAATAACAAAGAAGGAAACTACAAGAAGCATGCAATCATAACTGATTCAAGGATTAGCATAAATCAAATATACAATTATCACAATACATCATTGAAACAAGTGCATATAGAAGAACCTCAATAGCTTTTATTAATGGAAGAAGTAAAGTTCTGAGAGTGTTACAACCATTGAAAGCCCCAATCCAGCAACACCTCCCAGCAGAAAGAATTTCTCCTCTTCACCTCCTTCAAGCAATCACCCAATAGCTCTATAGTGAAACCAACAGCATATCATTACTTTGCACAAAATTCCAGCCTCCTGAGCTCATAGGAGAGAGCTCAATATATAGATGAATTGAGAAAGGATGAGTCAGCTTGCAACTGATGTGTAGCTGCCTTGTGTCCTCTCTCTCTTCAGTTGATCTTCAGTTCTTGAGTCCACTTGGAGAACCTTGCTTCCACTTGGAGAAACAGAGCCTCTGACTCATCACAAGGCGAAATCCCTGATCCAAGTGTCATTTTTGGAAGATTCCAGAGCAATGACTCAGTGTGCCACTTGTCCCATCTCGCTCAGCGCAGGTGGCCTTTGTTCTACCTGCTTTGCAACGCAGGTACACCATGGAGGAGTTGAGTTTCAGCGCAGAAGCCTAGTGGAGCACCTGCTTTGATTTCAGGATTGCTTGTTTTTGAGTGTTTTCAGGTGGAGAACTGATCTGAGAGCTGTTGGTTTTCTGACCTTGTTCCTCTAGGGGTAGGAACATCATGTTTAGGGACTTTGGATCCCTTGGATTATTGACAATTCGTGCCTGATGCTGCAAGGCACAAAATTGTCTATAACACATCGCACCGTACCGTTTTTGTTTTGCTACTGACCTTTTGAATTTGTCTAAGAATTCATCCACACCTATCTCCCCATCATATGTTGGTAGTTCCCTTGATTCGATCCTCATGTACCGTAGCGATCTAACCATCATGTTGCAATTTAGCATCGTTACTTCGTGCAACCGGTTCTGCCAGCATTCTATTTCTTCGTCTGAATCCGAAGTATAGGAACTGTTGCACTCCCATGAGATTCTTCCATCTTCAGTCAGGTTCATCTAATCTTGGTCTTGCGCCATTATCTAATAGATGCAATCCAGCTCATCGTCGTTGTCATCCTCGCACACAGGTTCAGTGTAGCGCCCCTTCGGCCGGATTAAGTAGAACTACTACGCGTAGGGACTTTTTCTTGAAAATCATTTTCCGCTTCTTCAGGTTGATGACTCCATTCATATCCGTGGCCCAGTCTATCCCTAACAACAAAGGGTAAGGGTTACTGTCATCCACAATCTCTATTACCTCAAAGTCAGTCTGCATGCTCGCACCTTTGATATCCATTGTTACCCCTTGCAATCTTCCCATGGGCACGATCTTTTGTTGGTTCGCCATCCGTAATTGGATAGGAAACCACTATAACACGGGCTTGCCCATGCATTCCCATGTCTACTTTGGTAACACATTTGCATCCAAGCCCAAGTCTAGGATGACCTGATCCATCTCATATTCCCCAATTTGCAGTTTCAACCACATTTCCCTCCCAGTGTGCAATGCATATTTTCCCAGCTTCCGGACTACGCGTGGTTCCCCTGACCCTGTGCACCTAGTTATCAACTCCTGTAATCCTTTAACCGCCTTATTGTCGCGTAGCAGCTTCATGCACATCTCTAAAAAGGTAGTAAGCATAGAAGGATCCATTCCCGACTCTGGTTGATCCTTATTACTTGAAGTAAAGGCCTCTGTGAAGCTCTTCTTAGCTTCCATAAACGTTTCCCTTGTGCACTCCGAGTCAAACTCAGTTTCCTTCGTAGGAGCCTTGCGAACTCATGTATCGTCCTCGAGTTTCTTTCCCTTATCTTCCCTTGTGGTCATGCTACTTTTGAGCACCATGTTCACGTTGGGGTCTTCTTCGCATGGTTCAGACCTCATCATTTGGATATTCTGAGTCGGAGTGGGCTATAGTACCCCTTTCTTGCACATCTATGTGATCAACGTCGGACAATCTACCGCTTCATGATCAAAATGATAACAATACAGACAACATGTTCTAGTCGGGTTCACACAATCACGCGTGTAGTGCCCAGGTCCTCCGCAGTTATAGCAAATTAACTATCTGCACCCTCATTCGGGTCCCATTCCTCCTCCTCCTTGTCCGCGTCCTTGGAATCCACCGCGTGTTATCGCTGCGGTCGAATCCTGATCTCGTGCCTCAATCTGCATCCTATAGGCAGGTGTTCAATCCATCAACAACTCATAACTCCAACAGTTTCGCTCATCGTGGCCCACTGATCTATAGAAATTACAAAATAGCTGCTACGGAGTCTGTGTATACTTCTACAACAAGTGACAGTTGTTCATAGTGTGCTTTCCCCCCACCTGACATATCGTGCACCAGAGCATAGGTGTTGCACTTGGCCCTACCTAATCCTCTGGTCTCGATGGCACTGGTCCCCCTCCCATCAAATAGTTCAGAATACTGGACAAGAATCCTTATCGTGGCCCTGGCCTTTAAATTTTATGCACCACACTTCTTCGCGCGCTTCTGACCTGGGCGCCCTATCCTGTTTCAAACTCTACATCTCCAACATTAGGTTTTGTAGTTGTGCATGGATTTGTTGGACTCCTAACCCTAGATCCTGTATCGGTGTTTCATGCAACCTCATCGCCATCTCCAAGGCTTCTACCTGGGTTGAGAGCTTCTGCTATGACAGCGTCGTCCTCATGTGTGGTGTCAAAGACGCCACAAACCAAGCGCAATGCTGCGCATCTGTCAGTGTCATATTAGCCTCATGGATCATACTTTTCAGCCTCTGATCTAGATCCCAGGGAGTTTCACCTAGAAGCATCGCAATCTTCTTAAATCCGATGATCAACTGCGTCTTTGATTTCTGCCAGCTAAATTCTTTGTTCAATGCAATCTGGATCTCCGTTATTCCTGCATTTGGATGATCATTCGAGTGCTTGATATATCATGTCAACACACGATCCTGCAGTGTGCTTACCAATGTGGATTTCTTAATATTGTCATCTATAACCCCGTGTGCTTCCCACACTGCTCTTACTATAAACCAAAACTGATCTAGATCTTCATTCCCTTCTCCTATAAATACAGGCAGCTTGATCGCACTCGCCATGATGAACTGTTGGTTTGGTGGAGGTGGTGTGGGTGAAGATGGAGGTGAAGGAGGTGACGTGAGTGGTGGCATAAGTGGGGATGATAACTGTGGGATGCATTGACTTATCAAACTAACCACACTCCTCAGAGAAACCCAAGCATGCTCTTCCTCACTCGCTCACGGAGGTGAAATTAAAGGATTGTTTCCTAACCCTTCGATACCTTTGTAGGCCTTTCCGCTCTACGTTGTTCCACTCATTAATGTATTCGCATCACTCGTTTTTCACATAATAGCATCTTAATCCAGGTATTAATAGATTTGATGTACTTACCTTGCGGTCCCTTGAGAAAACGCCTTTCTGCTTCGTTGTATCTTACAGTCATGTTTATCGCAAATTTAGTGATAAACCCTCCTATTATCTGATCGAGCCAATGGTCTATACCCCGCGTGATCTTATCTTTTTATGCCTCTAGCATGCAGACCAACTCTGGAGTCCACACTATTGGTTTATCGAGCTTATACCTTCCCTGGTTGTCTGCTAACCTCGCAATCCAATCATACAGCTTTGAAGAGAAGGACGCAAAGAAGATCTCGTTGATTTTCGTATATACGTAGCGATCCAGCCACCTCTTCTTAGATATCTGTGGGGTTTTATTTTCTTGTATCACGAACTCGTGAAGCTTCTGATCCAACCAATATTCAATTTCCTTCTTTATAGGGTTCCATTGTTCCGACATTAGACATCCCTCAGGCAGATCTCAGTCCCAGCAACAGAACCATTTGTTGGACTATTGGGGCCTGACCCAGGTTTAGAAGTGTTTTAGCAAAACAAATCCCGAAAATACTGGCCCTTTCAGCAATAGTATGAGAAACACGGACTGAGGACTCACCCGAGGTAGTATGGGAGGGTACTGGAACCAGGTTTCCGCACCCTAGGGACGTCTTTATGAGGTCTGGAGAGTTCGCGAACCGATCTTTTGCACTTGTACTAGTTTAGCGCAATTATCCGACCTTTGCATAGCCCTTATACCAAGCGTGAGGGGGCATTGTCTAGATCCCTTACCCTTAGTATGTTTATATTATAGATCTAACTTAATTTAGTAGTCTTTATCAATCATTCAATATTCGTAATTTATACCAAGCGCGAGGGGGCACTGTCTAGATCCCTTACCCTTAGTATGTTTATATTATAGATCTGACTTAATTCAGTAGTCTTTATCAATCATTCAATATTCGTAACAAGTGCACACAAACATAAACCTTAAAGGGATGCATAAAACCATAACTGAAGAATAGACACACAGATCTACGAGCAAATGCACAATATTTCAGAAACATTTATCTTTTATTAATGCTTTTTCCAATTACAATCCACTTCCTACCCTGTGCACACACCTGCAGGGGTCCGTGCACACAGCTGCAAACTCTATCAGGCCTCTGTGCACATAGCTGCAGAGCCTACTCCTACTACTACCACCTGCAACTCGAACTTATAGAATCAGAATGAATATCACTTTCAAAAATCCATACACTTTAGATCTAAACAAAAGCTTACTAAATATGACCTCTACACTTAGAGTCTTGCTCTATTTATACATTCCCATGGTCCGCGAACCATGGGTAGGTCGACTCACTTTCTATTATCTTACATTATTTTTGGGTAGACAACCCTTTGACTTGACTCATTACAACTCATGCTCCGTGCACTTCGTGGAGCCTTTATAATACCATTACCCAAAATTGTGGGCTTTAAGCCCCAAAACCGTTACGCGGGGGATCCACTGCCCAACATATTTTCCCATGTTTCAAGCTTGTGAAAAATGAACCATCCTCAAGTATACTCAAGCATAGTTTCCTGTGTTTCAAGCTTGTGTAAAAGTGAAACGATTCCCACTTTACATCTCGTGATTTCCATTTTTATCAGCTCATTTTTGCTAGATGGGCCTTGGTTTTTCATTCCATTGTCACCATCTTTTTGGCTGATCATTCGCTTTCACTTGGTTGTTTTACCCTTGCTTGAGGAACATGCAATGAGTCGTCTTATTAGCCAGCTTCTTAACCCTTACATGTATTAAGCAGTTCCATCATTACCAGAACCAGTTGCTATCCTTTTATACCACTCGTTCTTCCAGGCAAAGTCATCTTTCAACTCTTTTCTGACTCTCGAAAAATGAAAAGATTGACGAGTACTTGTCTTTTCAAACTCGTAAAATTAAATGAATTGACGTCATTTCACTATATGTTTACCCCTTTTTCGGGCTGCGATTGACTATTTACAAAAAAGGTACAACTTGGTTGGTATGGTCAAGAGGTTCTCTCGAATATTGTTTTCTACCTTTTCAGATTCCAAAGACAAATTATGAAAAGGGACCTGATGGAGTTTTATTTTTCGTCTCTTTTTCAAACTCTCTAAATATGAAAAGGATATCAAGCTATTCTTATGTCAGACTCATTAAAAATTTATGAGGAAATACTTGTCACCATGATGAGGCCGAGTTTCTCCTTCCTAGGACTCATAAAAATCACTGGGATGGATTCATCTGAAGGGTGAACTTATACGACAAGCATATGGTATCCTCTCAAGCTTGTGTAAAAATAAAGAGGTACTCACTAGAAATAGTGGGGGAAAAAGTGAAAGTGAAACATCTCTTTTATAGGCAGCATCTCGCTCTTGAACATGACACTCATCTTTTTCTCGTGTTGTGTTTGGGATATCCTCACTTAGTCATTTATCCTTTCAGGTTAGGGTAATCCATTTTTCCCCTCATTTGATTATTTCACTTCATCATTATGACCCTTGGTCCTATGTTGAGTCAAATGTTGCCACACTCTGGAGTCGTGTCATCGATATGTTCAAGAGAAGTCCTATCTGCAATCTATTACCTATACATTATCTGACTCCTTGCTATAGTCTTGTATCCTACTCATTTCATTGCACTTTATTCCATATGGATTATAAGGTTGTTTTTGAAACTCTTGGCCCTAGTGATAAAACTGTTGGCCCTGTTGCTGTAGGGGTTGACCTTGTAGTTGCAATGGTTGACCTTGTTGATATAAAGGTTGGTTTTGATGCTACAAGGGTTGACCTTGCTGCTATAACAGTTTTTGGTAAGGCCCTTGCTATACAATAGGTCCTTGTTGAATGAAAGGTTGTTTTTGTACATAAGGTTGTTGTTGGTAAGTTCCTTGCATAATTTGATGAGTTCCAGTTTGGTACTGATAAGTTCCAACTTAACTAGCCACACCAAATGAGGGATCTGAACCAAGTTTCACATGAGGTCCTACCTGTTGAGTAAAGGGTGGATTTTGAGGCTGCTAAGAGCCATTCAAAGGGTATGGTTGCTAGTAGGGTATCTGAGCCAAAAAGGGTTGTTGATATGGGATCTGACCTGATCCAGATGGACTTGATGATCCACTAGAATAAGGTACACTACCAACATTTTGACTAGCTCCGGTAGTGTGAGTTTGAGGTGCACTCCCATAAGCTCCACCTGAAACAGAAGGTACATAAGGCAAAGGTGTTGAAAATGCAACAAGATGATGGAGCTTAGTGGAAAGGAGTCGCCTTCACTAAGTGGGCCCGCAGGCTATTTTTGGCGCAAAGTCTATTTCTAGACTATGTCTATTTTTAGACCATGTCTATTTTTAGACATATGGATCATGGTCTATGAGTTGCAGGATGCTATTTGTGGATGATTGGTCATGTTGGTAAAAATAGATGTACTTATATTTTTATTCATATGGGCAGTTTCTATTTTTAGACTGCCAGTCTAAAAATAGAATAGTCGAATATTATTAGCTCATAATAATATTTGGACTATAAACATTATCTTATCCTCTTGGAGCACTTCAGTTTGAGCTACAGATGTGGCACATGCAGCTGTCAGAAGGAAATACACTTTTCTTGTGAGTCAATTGAGCTATTGCATGCAGGACTTCAGTTAGAACTCATGTGGTTGAGTTTTGGTGGAGTTGATTGTGGAGTTGATGGAGTTGTGTTCAGTTTGACTTGGTTGAACTAGTTGTATTTAGTCTAACTGCAGAATACACTAGTGATGAGTGATGTGAATTAATTATTAATTAATTCACTAACAATTAACTCATAAAGCAACTAAAGAATACATCAGTTAACTCAGTGCATGGACAGTTCAGTGGAGACAAGTGTTAGAGGTGAGTGAAAGGGCAAGACAGCTGTCAATTGTGACTATAGTTGTGCATGAGATTTGCACAATCAGTGGGATTGAGAAATGCCAATGAGGATTGCATGGTTCAGCCAAGGAAATACGATTTTGCTTCAACCATTCATCATTCATTCTCATGCAGGATTGCGCAGTGGAGGCAGGCAAAGCAGTGGAGGAGATTTGAACCTGTGATTGATTCAGATCTGAGTTAGTTTTGTGTGTAACAAGTGGAGATAGTACTGAGTACTTGTGAGGAGTATTATACTATGTATTGTTACATGTTCTCAATCATTATAATATACAGATAGTGTGGGGTTTTCAGCTGTAATCTTTCCCCGGGTTACATACTGTGTTAATGTGCGCATGCTATTGATGTTTCATTGTTTTTAATGCTGCTAAATTGATGATCAACATAGAGGAGGTTATGTATTATGCATGTATTCCGCAATAGTGTATAATCAGGATAATCTCTATGAATAAGTGTCAAATTATTCAAAATTTCTACATGGTATCAGAGCTGTTGATCATCAAATCTATTATTCAGAAAGTGTTTACATTTTATTTCTTCAGGCAGAGTCTGTAATCGGGCCAGGTAGCCTCTAGATTCATCCTTCTTTTGGAAGGTGAGATATCCGGTAAAAGCCTATATAGTCAATCTCTATATGAGAAATACTTTGTTCTCACGAATTTTAGATCAGAAGCGGTTGAGTTTTGAGCTGGTGGAATTCGAATTTGCAGCAGTGTTTTCTTGGTGTCAACGTTGCAATGTCTTTCAACGGATTACGATTGGAGTATGCTCTTGAGGGCAGCTCGAATTATATTGCATGGAAAGACAGGATGGAGGCGGTGTTAGATGATAATGGGTTGAAGGAGTTCATAGAGGCTGAGGTCCCAAAGCCTACTGATACTGCTCAAGTTGGTGCTTGGCAAAAGAAGATAGCAAAGTGTTGAAGGATTCTGTTGGAGGGCGTGAAGGATCACATTGTATCCAGCCTGCATGGAAAGGCTTCTCCATACTTGATGTGGAAATCGTTGACAAACTTATTCCAAAGCAAGAGCAACCAGAGGAAGTTGGCGCTCAAGGATAAACTCAAAAACATTAAGTGTGAGAATGGAGACAGTATGCCCCAGTATCTCACGAAGTTCACCCAATGTCAGGATGAGTTGGGAAGTGTGGGGGTGATTGTCGATGATGAGGACCTTGTGAGCTTGGCTCTCCTTGGTCTTCTGAAGAGTTGGCATTCCTATCAGGACTTTGTCAATGGTCGGGAGAAATTGCCAGGATGGGAGGGACTTTGGTCGGATCTTGTGCAAGAGGAGTTCAGGCGGAATACCAGGGATGGATCTTCATCAAAGGCATCTGATGAAGAAAGTTGTGCTTTGGCTGCCAAAGCAAAGAAGGGGAAGGAGAAGGGTTCTCTTTCTGAATCCAGTTCTTCCAATGATGGGAAGAAGGTTGACAAATCGAAAGTGAGATGCTTTTGTTGACATGAGTTGGGCCATTATGCTACTAATTGCCCAAAGAAGAAATCCAAGAAGGGATCCGGGGAAGGATCTGAAGGTGAGGCACTTGCTTCACAGTTCGAGTCGGATTTCACACTCTTCGCATGCATGGTTTCATCCATGGTGGGAAGTGGTTGGTTTCTTGACAATGTAGTTTCTTTCCACATGACCGGTGACAAGAGTTTGTTCAGTACTTTGGAGGAGAAAGATCTCCAGATACTCATAACGATGGGTAATGATGAGAAGTATAGTGTCTCAGGTGTAGGCACGGTTATTTTTCAGAGGGAGCATGGAGCTCGCCTTACCTTGACCGATGTCAAGTATGTACCAGGACTGGAGAGAAACTTGGTGTCGATCGCGATGCTGGAAGACAGAAGCTAAGATGTAGTCTTCAGAGAGGGAAAGGTTTTCCTTAGACACATCATCACTAGACAGGTGAAGCAGATTGGTTCACGGGTCAAGAACCTGTATGCTCTTGAGGTTCAAGATGCATGAAAAACCTTGAGCAGCGAGGCAACTGATGGAGACTTGGTGGTTGAGAGGGAGCGTATATTACCGCTCAACATGCAGATCCAGAAGAAGTCTTAGACGATTGTGGAGGAGCCACGATTGGTGCAGCAGCTTCAGGAGGTTGTGGAGCAGCCACATTAAGGGAAGCTGAGAGGAGATCGAGTAGAGACATCTACTCATGCAGAGACCTCCAGTAGGGGGAAACTTTGAGCCAGGTGGGTTGAGGGATCACATGCAGCCATACCTCTAGGTAGGAGGTGGGGCGATATAGAGTGATCGTCCCAAGGAGGAGGGGCAGGATCCTTGAGGTACCCAACCTCTTGGATGAGACCTTGCTATGGGAGCCCTGATGTGGAGTAGCAGGAACTGACTGATTGGGTAGAGATAGATGCGGATGGAGCAGCAGAGAGAGCGACAGTGTAGGGAATCCCAGGACAGCGCATAGCTAGCAGGCTGCAGCAATGCGAGAGGCACAAGTGTTTTGCACAGTTCTAGGTGGCACAGAGAGGTGTGCAATGGTGCGAGATGCATGGAGATGTTGCAGTAGCGCAGATGTTAGAGAGGGAGCACTTGTCAGCATCAGGTAGAGCTTCAGCATCAGAGTATGTTCCTAGCCCAACAGAGTGGTCAGTTGGGAGTGTTTTTGTTACAAGTGTTGTTGGAGCAAGTGGACCGGGAAAATGTGTTGCATGCAGAACATTCCAGAGTTGTAGGATAGGGGTTGCAGATAATCCATATCTTGTTGAGAGGGAGTGTTGAAAATGCAACAAGATGATGGAGCTTAGTGGAAAGGAGTCGCCTTCACTAAGTGGGCCCGCAGGCTATTTTTGGCGCAAAGTCTATTTTTAGACTATGTCTATTTTTAGACATATGGATCATGGTCTATGAGTTGCAGGATGCTATTTCTGGATGATTGGTCATGTTGGTAAAAATAGATGGACTTCTATTTTTAGACATATGGATTATTAGCTCATAATAATATTTGGACTATAAACATTATCTTATCCTCTTGGAGCACTTCAGTTTGAGCTACAGATGTGGCACATGCAGCTGTCAGAAGGAAATACGCTTTTCTTGTGAGTCAGTTGAGCTATTACATGCAGGACTTCAGTTAGAACTCATGTGGTTGAGTTTTGGTGGAGTTGATGGAGTTGTGTTCAGTTTGACTTGGTTGAACTAGTTGTATTTAGTCTAAATGAAAAATACACTAGTGATGAGTGATGTGAATTAATTATTAATTAATTCACTAATTATTAACTCATAAAGCAACTAAAGAATAAATCATTTAACTCAGTGCATGGACAGTTCAGTGGAGACAAGTGTTAGAGGTGAGTGAAAGGGCAAGACAGCTGTCAGTTGTGACTATAGTTGTGCATGAGATTTTCACAATCAGTGGGATTGAGTAATGCCAATGAGGTTTGCGTGATTCAGCCAAGGAAATACGAGTTTTCTTCAGCCATTCATCATTCATTCTCATGCAGGATTGCGCAGTGGAGGCAGGCAAAGCAGTGGAGGAGATTTGAACCTGTGATTGATTCAGATCTGAGCTAGTTTTGTGTGTAACAGGTGGAGATAGTACTAAGTACTTGTGACGAGTATTGTACTACTTATTGTTACATGTTCTCAATCATTATAATATACAGATAGTGTGGAGTTTTCAGTTGTATGCTTTCCCTTGGTTACATATTGTGTTAATGTGCGCATGTGATTGATGTTTCATTGTTTTTAATGCTGCTAAATTGATGATCAACGTAGAGGAGGTTATGTATTATGCATTTATTCTGCAATAGTGTATAATTGAGATAATCTCTGTGAATAAGTGTCAAATTATTCAAAATTTCTACAAAAGGTGGTTGTTTCCCCTAGGCGATGGAATGGGTGGTGGCACATATTGTCCACTAGGAGAACCTTAGGAACTTATAGGGACATTAATTTCCCAACTATGACTGTTGATTGTATAGGAACTAACAAAACTGCGGTTGGTATATGAATTTGGGAGGCCACATTTGAAACAAACGGACCTGAAATAGGCATATTACCCAATGACCAAATGGGATTGTGATATAGCAAAGATGCACTTGGAGTACCTGAAACCAATTGAGCCCTTGACATATAATCAGGTGGGAATATAGGCCCACTACTTTCACGGGGTGGTGAAGGTGCAACGCTCCCCACAAATGGATAACCTTCAGGTTGAAAGTCATATTTAAAATCATTATCAACACCAAGAGTATGAGTAGCTGAGACTTTTGGAGGACCTTGAGAAGAGGCTAGAAACTCAGCTTCTGAAGCCATGGGTGGAAACAACTGGTGAGGAGGAATCCAATATGGACGTGGATATAACTCCAAAGGAACACTAGGTTGGTTATATGGACTATAAGGTTGTTGAGGAGATATAACCAAAGGATCAAAAAGAGTATTCGGAGGGAATAAAAAAAGCCTCTGTGGACTCATAGGAATTTCTGGATCAAATTCCTGAGATGATGATGAGTCTTTGGGCGAAGGACGCGAAGCAAGGGGTTAGATGCTTGGGATAATTCCAAGTTCAAGACCTTTGGCTTCAAGTGACTATGATAACTCAAGATGAACTCCTTGTGATGACCCTTTAGTATTAGATGATGAAGGGGAAATGTAAGGTGAACACGGTGGTTCATCCACGATGACTTTTTCTCAAAAACAGTAGAAGAAGAGATTATTTCATCGAGGGATTTTAAAATTAAAAATTACAAGGAATTACTCAATATGAGGTCAAGGAATAATTGCATGGGTTCAACATATTATCGTGGCAATTTAAATTTTAGAACTTAAAAAAAAAATCAAAAATGGGTCTACTAGGAAAGAGGGTTTACCAAGTACCCATGAACCATTATATACACCTTAGCCGAAACCAAGGACTTAACATACAATGATCGATCTCCCCGAATGTTGTGCTTGGTCTATCATGTTTACAAGGCAGCAGACTTGGTTACCTATGTCTAAAAGATAGAAACCTAATGGGGTCTCCCATTATATACTCGATGGTATGAGGGGCACAAGTCTGTGTTAGCATTGTCTAATGCATAACCGTTTGGTGAGAGCATTCCCATATACTTGCCATACTGAAGTGCCTCTGATATACCTGAAAGTGCTAGAGAACCTTGAATATACTTTCGTACTAGAATGTGATTTCACCCCTAGGATACAATGCAGACAGTTAATGGTGTACTATTTTCATCTCTCCCTGAGAGGAGATTGATGGTGTACTGTGTTCATCTCTCTCTCTCTCTCTCATTCCTAACATAAGGAAAGTTGCTCTCTCTCTCTCTCTCATTCCTAACATAAGGAAAGTTGCTCTCTCTCTCTCTCTCATTCCTAACATAAGGAAAGTTGATAGCATCAAACCAAACACCATTGTTCATGAGGCCATACCTCAGTCCTATCTCTCACAGAGATGATTCATCCATCCTAAACAAATCATAGGTCTCACGGAACATCCAAGGGAGGGATCGCACCATCAATATCCCTGACCATACCATGGGTCTCACAACAAGAGAGATGAAAATAATTTACTATAAATATCATCTTAGGAGAGATGAAAACAATATACCATCATGCTCCTTGTATGAGAGATTAAATACGACACACCATCAATCTCCTCTCAGGAAAGATGAAAATAATATACCATTAATCTCCTCTTGGGGGAGATGAACACAGTACACCATCAATCTCCTCTCAGGGAGAGATGAAAATAGTACACCATTAATCTCCTCTTGGGGAGAGATGAAAATATTATGCCATTAATCTCCTCTTAGGGAGAGATGAAATTTTTACCTCATGATTGCAAGCCTCAGAACCAAATTCCTCGTCCACATAAGTCTTACATTAACTTGATGATTCTAACAAACCACTGCTCCCTCTAAAAGGGATCCTCAGCCATTCCATGCTTCTTACACAATCTTCAACCTGCTAAAAAGATGAAAATTAGCCAATGGTGGACTCTAGCACTTATTTTGATAACGACATATAGCTATTCATTCATATTTAATCAGAGTTTTGTACTGAAGCAAAAATAAACAACCTAGCAGTTCTCTTTCTTTGCTTAACAGGCCAAATTAACACATCAAAAATGGAGTCTTGAAACTTCTTCTTCATCAAGAAAGTGTCCATGGACTCACAGTCCATCATTTCACATTCTCAACAAGTATTTCATCAAGCTCATGCAACACTTTTAATCATCTCCCTCTTACACTGAATAGTTTTTCAGCTTTCATTGGAAACATATCATCAACACATAACAGAGGAGTTCACGAACTCATCTTCAGTAAATCAAAATATTCCTTCAAGCCATCTTCATATTGAAATTCACAGGTCAAAATCATGCTTCAAAAAAGTTGATCTTCTTTGTTTCCTCTAAATCAAGAGCTTATCCAATCACAATTCATCTTGTCAATTTGTTCTTCCATCCGTATTCAATGGTTACCACACCTTAGCAATCTTCAATATGTACCTGAATTCCTCCCTAAGAGGCCATGGAAGCACAAATGTGACCAAATTAGATATACAAAGACAAGAGACTCATAACAAAACAATAATAAAAACAAATAATAAAGTACTCATCTCTTGAGAGTGTGTCAGTTCCCTCTTAATCTTAACCTTCTATTGTGCTCTACAACGACCCCCCATTTCATATCATTTTTATTCACAAAACTATCATATGAAATGGGTCCCTTTTAGTTTTGATTGGTATCAACTTTGTATTATTCGAAAAGGTTCGAAAACAAAATGAAAACATTACAAAAAACCTTTTTGACAAACCAATTTTGGTCTTATAATATAAATAATCAATCTTTTATCATTGCGATAAAGCGATCGCAAGATCGCATATCGCAATGACAAAGGAGGCATAACTTAAAAACCCATTGGTTTGCTCCGACGCGATAACATGCAATAGCTTATCGGACATCGGCAATCATAAGTTCCCATAATTAAAGTGCCTTTCAATCCGATGCGATGCGATAAACTCCCGTTCGCCCCGATGCGATGCGATATCGCTATCGGCGATCGGCGATACACCATGCATGCTTTTTAAAGTGCCCATACTCCCAATGCGATGCGATGCGATATCGCTATCGGCGATCGGGGATTTCAAAAGGTGTCAATATGAAGATTTAAGTTTTCCCCGACACCCGATTGCGATAAGGCCAAAAGCGCAAACTTCAAAAAGCCGTTAAAGCAGAGGTATTACGATTAATTCGTATTTAAGGCCTTATCTTTCAAACAGTGATTCACCTGCGCTCAACCGCCAAAACGTCCAAGGCACACTTAAACAAATCATGTGGCCAATAAGAGATATGATGAGCATTTAAAGGATTGACAGGTTTTAATGGCCATTTAATGAAATAGTAAGCTTAAAAAATCTTCTCATGGATTGTATCCGCGGCCACTTTAAAGTTAATCCCTCATCATGCATTGATCAATATATCTCACTCGTATTTGGTTTTCGCTACCAATTCTCTGTGTTATGCTTATTTCCACTACTGTGCAGAATTCTTCCGAAGTAATAGATTCAAGCAGAATGGGGAAGAAGTCTAAGAAAACCACAGTCGCTTCCACTGCACCAGCCACAGGACAAGCCGTCGCTGATCCAGCAAATAAAAATAAAGGATTAATATCTGATACTACATGTTCAGGACTTGCCAAGACCACTTGGCAAAGTACCTATAATTTGATCGAAGCCGAAGAACCAAAGGTGACAGCAGTACAAGCTACAGCGGGTTCCAGTAGAAAATCTTATGGTACTTTGAAAGACTTGGCCGACTCTTTCCTTCATCGGATAGCGGCTCGGGAGCAAATTCTCCCATATACGGATGTAGTAAAGTGGGCAATTGAGGAAATCCCAATCACAGACAGAACTTTCTGCACCAGAGATGGGAGAATCTTCGGTTCATTCAAGGCTGATGATTTAAGGCAAATGTATCATTTGCCTGAGCCAGAGAAGAAATACAACAAGGCATTTCTGGAGAAATTCCGAAATGAGAACGAAACTGAATCTGAACCCATTCGGGAATGGAGGCAAAATCCGATGAAACACAAGCATGAAACTTCCGGTAAGTACTCTGTTGATTCTCTATGTTCTCCGTATTGTTATGCTGGGATAATGATGTGTAGATTGTGGGGGTTGCACGATTCCGCTAATTTCACTATAGAAATGGTTCCCTTGATGGAAGCGGCATGTAATAGTGAGATAATGGATTGGGAAACCATACTGTCAGATAAGCTAGCGACAACAGTTCTTAGTTTTAGAACTAAAACTTCCGTCTCAGAAAGGATTATTCCCCCATTCTACTACAGTGCTTATATTCTAGATACCTTGTGTTTTAATTCTGAGTTTCCTGTACTCGGCTGGAGGTGGACTCCACAAGACCCCACGCCTATTCACATATACCATCAGAAATTGTGGAAGACTTCCTATAAGCACCATTTGTACCAAGTCTGCAACGGCTTCATGTTACCCATTCATTATTCTATTTTTAATAAACCTGCTCCCAAAATTTCTTACCAAGCAGGGATTGATTTAACATCAATAGGAAGATGGTTCGGAGAGGAGAAATTTACTTATGTAAGAATTTTCGGCAGCCAAGCCGAACCTCATGTCCTTCCTTTGTACATACCTGACAAACTGCTGGCAAGGGAGATAGCCTATCAGATTATTGCCGAGGGAGTTACACAAACTCTCAAGAAAAATAAGAAGCAGGTCTGGCCCTCCTTTCCTCTGAGATGTGGTGTCTACACTTTGCATGATTTCAAACATGCAGAAAAAGAAGCTACAAAAATGAAATCATTAACTCTAGCGACTCTCCCAAATAGGCGATTTGATCCCAACAAAGTCGCCTATAATGCACTTGAACAGGCCAAATTAACAAAGTTTGATCATGTAGAAGATAATTTTGACGACCTGTTCTCTTCAGCTGAATCAATGTATCAGGTTAGATCGCTAGCCATAATGCAATACAAAGATGAATGGTTAACTGAATTCAACAGACTTAGAGAACAGAGGTTGCAAACTCTGCCCCTAGATCTGTTAGCAACAACCCCAACAACAAGACCAAGCGAGCCTGAACAGAAACATTCAAAGGAACCTCCGGTTACAACAAAAGAACAGGAGAAAGTGCAGGAGGAAACCCATACTGAAGAGCAGAAACAGAGCAACATAGAGGTAAATGTGGACACTCATATTGATCCAAAATTGCTCCAGGAATGGCAGCAATTTGATTCAATTATCAGTAGTCTTGAATGTTCAAAGGACACCGAAACCTAGAAAGCAGCAAATACACAGGAAACCACTTCACAATAGGTTCCAAGTGGAACCAGCGGCCTACCCAGTTCAAAAGAAGTAGAAATAATCTCAAAGGACCCCTCCAATCAAATCATTTTGCAGATAGAAGAAATTCCTCCCTTCGATGTCTTCTATAGCCCAAGGCACAAAGCTGTGGTAAAACGACAGAGGAAGAGAAGAAGGACTGATCAACCTTCCCTTTTCCCAGAACAAACGGTCACGGGCAATGTGGTTTGGAAGGAGGAATTTGACCCCTCTGATGACCTAACAAAACTATCACAGTATGCTGGAGCCTATTCGGCAGCAACAATAGACAAGGCATCAGAGGTGAGTCTTTTATTAAAAACAAAATACCAGGAAATCTTTTTATTGCAAGCACAGCTAACAGAAGCACAACAGAAAGCGGAGTAGGCAGAACAGCAATTGTTAACACAACAACAAATAAATAATCAATTAACTCAACAATTGCGGGAAGAGAAACAGAGGATTGATCACAGCGCAATCCAGAAGCAGAAAGAGTTGTCTGAAGCCTTGGCACAACTGAGGGCAGCAAATGAACAAATGATGAAATCAAAAGATGAGCAGATTGCTCAACTATCAGCACAGCTTGAGAAGACAAAGGGAGTTCCACAAATAACTGAATTCAAATTAGAAGCATTACAGATAAATAAGGCATTAATAGCACAAATCAAGCTTCTATGTCAACAAATCGCCCAGGAGGAACCACTATGCGAATTGACGGCATCAATAAGTAAACGAACAGAAAAGGCTAGAACAGAATTAGATCAAGCTGAAGAAACATTAACTGAATTTCTTGACTGGCAAGATACCGATCAGGGATAAGCGGCAAATTTACCAAGAATTTTAGAGTCACATAAAGAAATATTGTTTACAGAAAGGCAGTCCCAGTTAATGAAAGCAGAGAGGGCAATTTCAAGGTGCAAATCAACCACAAGTAATTTGGTTGAATTGGTTAATAATACTCTCTACTTGTCAAACATGATTTCCCAATGTACTCTAGGCAAATTGACAGCAGTCAAAACATTGGAGCAGTCATGTTATCCAGATCTAGAGGAAAAGGGAAGATTAATTGTTGGAATTAACAGTTTAACATGGGATACCTATTGGTTCTTCTTGGTAAAACCACACAGTCAAAGAGCCGCCCTCAAATGCCTTACAGATGCAATCGGGTATATCATCCCTGATATTCAGGATGCCACCTATGCCGCCCAGCTTAACTCTCGCCTCAACAGACCGCCCGAAGTGGAGCCAATGCTTGCGATAAGTCAGCTCAAGTTTAAAGGCAAACAGCCTACTTGATGATTCATGCCACCGATTGTCAGGTTGCTGAGAAGGAGATATTCAAAATCATTTGATACCAATTAAGTAGGATTTCAGTTTTATAGATAGTTAGTTTAATTCAGTATTTATAGACCCTTTCATGTTTTTAGAAAGGGTCGTAAAGTTTTGTACTTGACTTAAAACCTGAAGTTGCACTACTATGCTTCAGGCATATTCTTTTATAAACTGGACCAATCATTCTGATTTTGGCAAAGAAGCTTTTATGCAAATGTGCACTACTGTCTTTGTTTGAAAGTATTTCTGCGTTAGAGGAAGAATTTCAAATAACGATTGATATTGGAGAGTGACTCGCAGCTCATATGGTACTACTATCTATGTCTGAATCCATTCTTTTTATATGAATTGTTATTTGATTGCCTTTGCTATTATCGAATATATATATGTGTTTTAACAGCATTTCTTTATTCCCTCCACTACTGGATGTTTATGGTAATGCTTTTCTTTTGATCATATATGTATTGATGATATAAATGATGAGTGTAGCAATATTGCGTTAATCACCTTGTTTAACTATTTAAGCAAAGTAATCCTTGAATGAGTAAATGTCCATGTTTATTAGATGGAGTCATCTACATGCCTGTTAATAAACATAGATCATCAAGCGCTACACTTTGAAGTACAATAGTTCCCGGGATTAGTAGTAATTCTTTTTATTTTGCTAATAAATTAAGTTATTCGCCTATCATTAGATTAGTCAATCGATCATTCATTCATTCCGTTTATTCATTGCTGGGAAACTGGTCCCATTATCCCCAGTCGGAGCCACCATTCCAAACGGAAAAGGAGTTGTATTAAGGTCCGGACCGGGTGGTTATCCCCCAATGTTGATACAACGATTTTCGGGGCATCAACACCTTCTTGCAACCAATCAACCTTGTCCACATCAACAAGACAATCAAGGCCAATCATCAGAGAGACAACTTCATCCACATTATAAAGGAGACAAACTTGTTTATATCATCAAGGATTTGAACTATCCAATTCATCAAATGACTCCATAGTCCACTTTATCAAGAAGTCCATATCACCATCATCTTCGTCAAAGAGTAAGCATTAAGGAGTCTAGATGATAATCAAGGAGTCCAACCATATTATCCACATCATCATACATCATTATCAACAAGGAGGGATACACATCGTCAACATTATGGAGTGCGCATCATTCATCATTAAGGATTCCACATCATCGAGGAGACCACATCATCAAGGAATCCAACCAATTTTGTTCATGTTATCATCAAAGAATCCTTATCATCCATCATCATCATGATCATCATTATGTCATCATAGAGTTCAACTTATCAGCATCACGGAGTCCTCATCATCAAGAAGACATTTTATTATCAATAAGAACTTATATCATCAAGAAGTGTACATCAACATTAAGGTGTGAGGGTTTCTTCTATCAATCAGGCATAATGGTCTATGATCCTTTCTCCAAAACTCTACCTAGGGCTTACAAATCATAAAAAATCCAATGTCAATAATAATAAAAAATACACACACACAAAATACTTATCTTTTTCTAATCAAGACAGCTCCCTCTTAATCATTAGCCCTCCTGATTTCAATCTGCAAATCAACATCAACATCAAGATGTTAGATATTTCTAGGGTTATTTAATTTAATCAATCCATAGGCACAAGGCATTCATTTCTAACCCTTATTGACTTCAAATGGTTCCAAACCCTAATGAATTATCAGGATTACAAGGGTTACAATCACTTTTTCATCTTAGGGATTCATAAATCCTAGGGATTTTTCGTGATCAAACCCTTACTCAGGTTTTCTAGAGTCATATTATTACAACAACATCTTTCAAGTATACAACACTTTGGCAGGACTTAAACAATATTTCTTTCATGTCTAGGGAAATTAGCACAACTAGAGCATACCATTATTTCTATCTAGTGTTAATTTAACAAACCTAGATTCCATGATCCTTAGGCTTCCTTCTTTAGTCCTTTTAGCCATGATGGGCTTTACCACCTAAGAAACTCTTCTTGTTTAGAAGCAGAGATATAACAATATATTTGGCCATCCAGGACTAAGTCTTCTTTTATTCATGGTCATACCTTTTCATGGCTACTTTTTCGAAAATTTTATGACAAGAAATCATTGAAGCATTATCATAGGAATTATGTTGGCTTCTTCTACCTTTGATACATATATAATGCACAACTTCTTTACAAAGAGACATCAATTCTTATGTTATGGATAGAGATATCTAACTGCCATTAAGATCATTGTATATGATATATCAAGGTTACTCTTCCACAAAAACGAGCTTACATACACCATGTATCATTATGTATCATAGTCACAAGTCATAGGGATTATGGACCTCATACATTCCAGATATTATCTTGCATCTCATAGATATATAAATTCAATGTAGAGTATCTGTGAGCCATTGTAAATTAGTAACAAGCCACAAGGATACATTTGTGTCTCATAGAGATTCAAGCAAAACCACAAATAATAATAGCAAGTCATTGTAATTTGATCCTCAGTAATATGATGTCATTATAATATATCGATGCCACCACAAGTTAAGGCTATTCCACTTCAAATATAATGATACCGTGTAGAGATAACGGAGCCACTAGAGAGAGTGATGTCATAAAAACATAGAAGTAAGCAACTTGTATTGTTATTAATGTGAGATACATAAAACGAGTGTGATCCACATAGTGTACGCAATATGAGCCACCACAAGTCACTGTGTACGGAATACAAGTCACAACAAGCCATATAGAGAAATATGAGCTACCGTTAGAGAATATGAGCCACTTAAGGTAATGTGAGCCACGATGATCACAAAGATATTTGAGCCACAAAGATCATTTGTGAGCCTTCAACAGATGTGAGACATCTTTTTCTACAAGATACATCTCATACTTTTAGCCATTGAACCACATAAATTCCTTTGAAATTCTACCCATTTTGGTTCACATGGTTTGCACGTACATAGTCACAGCAACATGATCTTCCAATAGACATAATATTGTCCTTACTGTAGCGGGGTCAGCTTCTTAGTATAGTAAGGATTAAACCTTTGAATATACAATAAGGAGCAGTCTTTCTCATGACCTCACATTCATGGTGATACAGAGTTCACATATTGTCACATAATATGACACTTTAAGTATTTCAGAGGCTATAACATAATGGGATTGTAACATCCTCGGGTTAAAATTTCATGTAATAAAGGATCATAAAGGAAAAATAAGACCAAGGTCGTGGGACACGTACTCCAATCTAAATGTTGGGCAGAACATCCTAGTGGGTGTCAATTTCAATTTATTATGGCTAAGGAAATTGCAAAATGAATTGGCAAAGGCAAAGAGGCATTAATTGGCATTTATTTATGAAAATAAAGGAAAATAGGAGAACATGGAGATAAAGGGTCACAAATTTCCATGAGGACAATTGAAGGAAAATTAAGGAAAATGAAGAAAATAGAGGCCTTGATGATAAAAAGGCTTATGAGGATCAGTTCACATCTTTTTTTCAATTTTAGTTTGGATCAAATGAGAAAGATAAACAAGAGCACCAAAAGGAGAAAGCAAGCGCAGAAAGAAAAGGAGGGATAAGGATAAGCAAGGAAGGGTTGGATCAAGTAGCTTTAGCAAGAGGATTTTCAGGTAACAAGTTGCATGTGTGAGTTCCTAGTTGGTTTTTGAATGCATGGTATGTGCATTTATGTTTTTGGTTCTTTTGTTGTCATTGGAATGGATTTTTCTAGGTGTGATAGCAGTTTCATCTTTTCCTTGACATTTCCAAATATTCATGGTGTGATGGGATTCTTTTCTGGTTGATTTTTGGATTGTTGGAAGGTTATGGAACCAGGTGAGGTGGTCTCAATGAAATTCCCAAGCGTTGGGGATGGAGGTGGTTTAAACTTTGTGAATCCCTCAACAAGTGTGTGGATACAGGAAAATTCCTCAAGGTAATGGGGAAGAAACTATGAGGCATCCAAGCTTGTTTTGGGCACTGTGATCTCTTGACCGACTTTGGCGAGATTGCGGTAGCCTAAGGGTGGAGGTGGTTTAATATTCAAGAAGCCCTAGTTGTTTATGTATTGAGATACCACATTCATGCTTGGAATATAGCATGAGGGTGATTGGCTAAAAGAAAATTTTGGTTTAGCCCAAGCTATGGTTGGGTGGTACATGGAAGTCCCTGACTTAGTTAGCTTTTGCATATGTTAATAAGAGTTATTTTCTTATTGTGATTCATGAGTACTTGTACTTTTTGTTATGTGGCTTTGATGGTTGTTCTATTATGGTTAATATTTTGGTTATATGTTAGTTATAAGCATCGTTCCACAACATGTTCTAGTTATGGCTCTTGTTATGTTTGATTAGTTGATGAATGGTTGATGAGTGCATGGGGTAACAAATGTTATTTCAGCTATTATGAGAGGGAATTAGACCTTTTTAGTGATTCTCAGATAAGTTTCAGACTCTTATGATCATATATGCATTCATGACGTGTAGATTACATGTTCACCATATGTTTGATGGAATGATTTTCATGGTTAGGCTTGATTATGCCAAGTCCTTGTTCAAGCTTTGTATGTTTATCATCATCTTCAAGTTATTTATCATTCTGGAAAGTCTCGGGAGGTTCTCAGCAGCGGCCTGAAGGTTGTCCTAAAATTGTGGCTTAGAACTCATGATCGCAGGCATTAAACTAAGTAATTTAGGTCACAACCGCATGGAGCAAGGCTTGCGAGTGCAATTGGAGGCCTTCAACTACATGAAAACATTGTTAAGGATGTGGTCGGGAGTCTAGGTCACTAAAATAAAGGTATAGCTCAGGATTTGACCACCTAAGGTGTTTATTCAACTCCTAGGTGATTTGTAGTCGCTGTAGGATGCTAGTTTGTGGACATAAATTCTCAGTTGTAGGCCCCACTTCCTTAGCTGGAGCTAGGAAGTCAAGTCATGTCATCATGGCACTCATTTTCACAATTACTCGGAGGGATTGTAAAAGAGGGTAAATGTGGGAGGGGACATTTTAGGGAACTTAAATTTTTTCATAGAGAAAACATTTTAGGAGTCTCGGTCCTTTATAAAACCATTTTCTCCAGGGAACTTGTTTCTATTACACATATGATTTTCAAAAAATTCTATTTTTTTTACTAGGTCTCATCCTAGAGTCCAACAAGATATTATGTGCTACTAGGTCTTGGCCTAGTCAAACCTTCAATCTACCAATATTTAATATTGTCCAGGTCTCGGCCTAATGGCCAAAGTCACTAGATCAGATATATATAGTCACCCTAATTCAAACAAGGTTTAGGTATGACTTCAAGTTTTACCCACAAAATTCATTCTTCTTTAGACTTTGAATTTTGGTAAGAGTTCCATCTTCCATATGATTTTAAAAATTTATCATATCATGTAAATATTTTTGTAGATCATGGATAATGTATTAGTAAACAATGTAGTCCTTATTTAAATTATACTTCGGTCTCCAATCAAACTTTGGTCACATTATAGGCCTACGATGGCCCTAATTTCATTCTGTAGCAACCCTTCACCATATCTTTGAAGCTACTTGGAAATCCAAAGATAGTCAATTGTCACAACACAAAGATATAGAAGTTTAGGATGCTTGTTTTAGGAACTCACATCCTTATAGAGAGAAACCTTAGCAAAATTATAGAACAAAGGCTTGATATTATCCTTATATAAATGCCACAAACCTCAATCCATATTTTATAGAAATGAAGCTTCAATAATCTTAGAGGTAAGTTACCATAGTAAGGTTCATAGTGAGCTTTGGATATGTCAGAGAATAGGTTGGATGTCACTTCCTTCCTGTAGTTCACATTTCACAAATAAGATTCAGATCATGGAAAAGACATCTTCGATCTACTAGATTTTGTATACCCAAAACTTCAATCTTTAGGTCACAAGTACTTCAAGCATACTCTTAGATCTTAGATCTGATACCATGTTTTTTTCTAGGGCAGGGATAAAACAATATTTTCTTCAATAGGTAATTACTTCTAACGATTAATTTGTCAATATTTATCCATTATTCATAACAACATCAAGCAATTACACAAAAGAAATAAAAAGTATCAAACATGAAATGAGCAGTAAAATTCAGAGTGAGACAATGAACAAGAGACACAAATAATCAAGCCTAAGGCCACGTGTTAACGGGAAAAGTGTCTACTCAGAACGACCCTATCCCACTAAGGTGTGACAGTGACCTTAGAAACAAACAGAGAAAACTACTTTCGTATTCTTCTTTATGAACTATAAACGAAGAGGAATAGGATGAACCAACCTGTGTCTTGCGCTAGTCCTTTGATCCAATCTCTCTCCTCTTTGACAGCTTCCAGCTACCTGCTCCCTTACTTGCCCAGCTTCACCAAGTTACTGTAAGATCACAAAAGAAGAAAACTACACAAAGACATGGATTTATATTCATAAATATCTTAGGATCATATTTAAGCTAAACATACAAATGTAACAAACATCAATGATACACAAGCATGTAGGAGAAACTCAAATAGTTTTATTGATATAACAAGAAGATCCAGGAGGAGTTACAACCGATGATTCCTGATCCAGCATCAACCTCCCAGCAAAGGAGTCCCCTCTTCACCTCCAACAAAGCATAAATCACCCAATACTCTGATATCTATCTCAAAACCAACAGCAATTCTCTGCAATGTACAAAATTCCAGCCTCTGGATCTCTGGGATGAGGGATCCATATATAGATGTATGCAAAGAGGATGAGTCAGCTTATGATTTGACTAGTGGCCTCTCTCTGTCAGTTCTTGTTTCCACTTGGAGACTGAGAGCCTCTTACTCATCCTTGGTCGAACTCAGTGAGGCAAGTGTCATTGGGGAAGATTCTGGAAGCTTCCATTGTCTGTCCACCTCGCGGAATGACACTGCCATTTGTCATTTCCCACTCAACGCACCCTGGTAGTGCATTTAGGTGCGTTGCAACGCACCTAGCTAGTGTACTTGGGTGCTATGCAACGCAGCTAGCTAGTGGAGCAGCTGAAATGATTCTGAGCAGTTTCTGGTGGAGAACTTCTGGGAGAAGCTGTAATTTGTTGACCTTGTTCCTTTAGGGGCCAGAACAACACTTTTAGGGACTTAGGATCCCTTGGTTTATGGACATTTCATGCTTAGAGTTGTAAGGCACAAAAATGTCTATAACAGTTGCCCCCTAAAGTATGAGGTCGTTTATCGGGTGAAATGCTTTATTAGGAGGATCCGAAGTTCTTTCAATGCTAGGAGGAGACCTGTAATAAGATACAATACAATACATTATCTTCATACTGTTTTCATGATCTAGCTGAGGCGGACATTCCCATGCTCAGCTTTATAAATTCATTTTCATGTACATAGGACAGACAATCGTCTGATGGTAGACTGATGATTCTGATAGAGCCATCATCCTTTTGGTAGGATGATTACCTGTGCTGCAGTGCTGTACATTTCAATGTCTTTATTTTCCCGAATATATATCACAGCCCGGATGGATGAGACTAGATCCGGGGTCTTCAATCTCATTCGATCTTCACTCAAAGTACAAGTCGATCCATGTGAGAAATGTTTTGAAGTCGAACATGGAAAGACATCACTTGATTACCAGTCAATGATGTAAACTGTTAACAAGCACGAGAGGAATCACCGATAATGATGATGACCCTCAAGGTACTGCAGTACAATTCACGTGGTGTGAATAAAGGACTTGGCGTCGAACACCACGCAAAATCTTTCGGTCGAAGGTCATTGATGTATACCTGTCGCCGGAAGTGGGAAACTTGCCATTGAGGCATGCAAGCTTCAAAGTACTGAATGGGGTGTTCCTAGATCAACTTCTTGGATAATGAGCTGGTGTCGACAAGAAGCGATCCGTCAAAGGAGGGCCTTAATGAATCCCACTTCAATGACACAGAACGGAGCAAATGATTTTGATGGAGGTGAAAACAATCTGATGATATACGGTCCAGGATGGCGGTCATGAAAGAATGAAGAATAATGTATGGTAGTGGATGGGACACAAGTGACTTCTCTGGATGACTTCTCTTGAACATGTCGGCGACACTTATGTGATGGATTGGTAGCATTTACCCCAAATGTGGATGGTATGGCGTGACCATGGTGATGTGACCGGTGAATGAAACAACCCAACCCGACTCAGGCACGGAATGGAAGTGTCATGTTCAAGAGCGACTTGCTACCAATAAAGATTCTTTGAGTTTTCTTCCCAATTTTTCCCCAGTCATTGCTGACCAGTACCTCTTTATTTTTGTCAAGCTTGAGGAGGATAACATATGCTTGTTCTATAATTTTCCCTTCGGGCAAACCCATCGATATGTTTTAACGAGCCTAGCGATAGTGAAACTCGTTCTCGTCTAAAGACAAGTTTGTCGCTATTAATCTTTTTAACGAGTTTAACGACAAAGATAACTCGGTCCTTTTCATTTTTAGAGAGTCTGAAAAAGGTACGTAAAGGTAACTCCAAAATTCCTTTTTCGTCATCTAATCCCTTAAGTCCAAAAATGTATAAAACAATACAGAAGGGATGAATTTTCGATAGTTTTAACGAGCCGAACAAAACAAGCGCTTGATCTTTTTGTGCAATAATCCCTCAGGTCCAAAAAGATTAAAATCTAGAGGAGGGATAGCACTTCCGGTCGCTTTAACGAGCTGGAAGGCCAAAACTCGGCAATCTTTTCATATTTTATGAGTCAGTTGAAAAGATCTTAAAGAAGACTCGTCTTTTGAGGAACGAGTGATAAAATGGGTAGCAGCTGATTCCAGGTAAGGTTTGGAATTTTCCAATCATGGCAGTGTCACAAGGATGGCTAGTGAAATCACTCTTCGCAGCTATTCCTCAAAATGGGTAAACAATCAAATGGAGGTGAATGATCGGCCAATGGAAAAGTGGAGGTGATGGTGCAAACACGACCAAGGCTTTAATGGCTGAAATGTTACATCATTCACAGTGGTTATTTACCGGGGAATAGTTCATTTTTTAACGAGCTTAAACGCGGGTGGAAACATTTGCTCATGTCTTATGTTTATTTTTTAAAGAGCTTGAACTATGTGCTAAAACTGCTCGATTAATCCAGTCATATGATAAGAATGTCTCATATAAAATTGGCAATTTTTAGAGTTTTGCTCCACATCCTTTCTTTATGCAAGTTAGGTGACGACTAATCCTACGAGTTTAAAGGGTTAGAGGTCCTAAAAATTTAAAAAATAAATAGCCACCCCTCGCTTGCACTCCAAAAGGTTTACATGCCCCCAGGTATAAAATATGGTTTCAAAGTTACCCCTCAATTTGTAGACAAAACATTTGTTCTATCAGGAAAGGCCTACCTCTTACAGGTTACCCAAAGATTGTTCTATTCGCGGTGCGAACAAAACACTTCTTCGGCGATGTTTACCAAGATAAACAGAGGTGAGTGACGACGTCCGCCAACTCACATAACTTTGACAAGAGAATCTTATTCTAGAATAACCCCTCTTCCACCGACGGATGGGGTACAGACTAGTCATATTCTCCCGCGGAAACCTACCCTATACCCGAAGTTTTCCTACCGAAGCAAACCAGGACGCATGCCCCCTGGGTTTCAGTCATATCCCTCCAAATTACTCGCGCTCATCGGGAGGACGGACTGGGGATTGAGACATTTCTTGCGTGAAGAGACCATTTAGGGATGGTATATGACTATTTGCTATGCGTGATCCGGGAAATGAAAGCTGGTCCACGAACTTGACCACTCTTCCTTCGTGCGGAAAACACATTACTCTAAAGAGTGAGGAGATGATGGCTCCCATGCAATAAATATAGTCTCGTCCAAGGAGTAGGTTATAATCCAAGGGTCCTTGAACTACCATTACGTTCATGCGAACTGTCTTCCCTCTCAATGTTATGGGCACATCGGGAATGATCCCTAAAGGTCGACTGGTTCCTTTATCAAAGCCTGTCAGATTTCTCATCTCAGGCAACAGCGATGGCGAACCAAGTGCTTTCCAAGCAATAGAGGAAAGGATACTCACAGAAGCCCCCTCATCTATGATGGTACCATCCATGACCATTCTATATATTTGAACGATAATTCGGAATGGTACACTTGATGGTAAACGGGGTCTGCCTAGTTGATTCCAGTCGAAGGAGACAACTAGGTTGCTTGGAGGTGGGACCGAGTAGACGGCCGGGTATGGCTCTGACGAACTTCCCTCCTGCGGTAAGGGAATGGGTAGATTGCCCCCATGTTCGTCGGAGTCTGTGTTGATGAAGAGAATTTGGACGGTGTCATCCTTGTTCTCTTCAGTGACTATATCATCCGAAGATAAAACCTCTGAAGGCAAGACCGGGTCAACTGCCGCCTCGACCTTTCGACTTTCGTCTGGTATGGATTCAGATGGTTTATCTTCAATGATAGGCGTTTCAGCCGACCACTTGAGCGGGCCAGCTGGATTCTCAACTAGCGATGGACTCGTAAAGAGTTTTTTATATCCAGGAGGAAGTCGTAACGGTGAAACCGAATGATCATCCAAAACTCTTTTCGCTTCGTCTAAGAAGGGACAACGGTGGACGGCATGATTTCCTTCGCACAGTTTACAAGGAAATCTAGCTTTCCCTTTTTGTCCTGGGGCTTCACTTTCGCTAGTTGATGGTGTGCTTTCAACATGATCATCAGAGGTTGATGACACCGGATTGTGCAAACGAGGAGACCAGTCCCTTAGTATCCGAGGGATGCAAGGACAATCTCTGTGAAAGTGGTCTCCTTTGCAAATGACACATGGCGATTTAGGCCTGGTCGGTGCAGTGTGTGGATTTTCGTTAGACGACACTCGTTTTCCCCCATTCGCCTTTGGCTCCTTCTTCTTCTTCTCTTTCTTCTTCTTTTCCTTCTTCTCCTTAGGAACATGGCTTTTAGCTTTGCCAGCCCCATCAAGCGAAGAGGAAGGAGGAGAGGAAGAATTAGAGGAAGTAGAAGGTTGGTGGGCAACTCTGGACTCGTCTAATTGCTGATTCGATTGTTCAGGAATGGTGGTGTTCTGAACGACATTGGTTGAGAAGAGCCATACTGGCAAGCCAATTGTCAGTCCTGGAAGCGACAATGTGGCCATATGGGGTGCACCAACATCTCCCCAAGAGGAGAAGGGACTAGGATTTCCACCCAGGGGAATTCCTTGGTTGGTAGACTCCATTTTCTCAACCTAAGATCAACGTAGGAAAAGGGTATGAATATTCCATTTAAAATAAATTTTTAGACGCTTTGACACAACTTGTTTTTTCAATTTTTAAGAGTCGAGAAAAAACAAAAGATGACTCTAGTCTCCTTCGATTTTTAATGAGCCTGAAGTGACAAGTGCTCAGATGGACCTTTTCCGTTAAGGAGTCTGAAAAGGAACGAAAGGGACTGCTCCGGAGATCTAGGTAGAGGGAGTACCAAACCAATCGCAAAACTGCAGAATACTTTTTACGGTACGGCAGTCAATCTTCCCGAATGTTGTGTTCGGTGCATTGCGATCAGTAGGGCGGCCGACACGGCTTCCTATGGATAAAAGGTTTTAAGCCTATAGGGGTCTCCCAATATATACTCGACGGTATGTGGGAGCACAAGTCCGTACTGGCACTTATCGTCTCAATGTGGAGGAATCACCCAACCATCAGTGAGGACAACAGTTACCAGGCTTTATGACGCCGGAATACGTCTCTAGCCTAGACCTCTAAATGTTGTGCATTAAGTTCCAAAGCGTTGTTAGATTCATTCAATTTATTTTAAGTTGATCTTTCTTATGAAGTTTGCCTTTTGGGTTCACCACGAGATGTAGATGTAATTCCTAAAATGCAATCTAAAGATGATAAGCAAACTTTTATCTCTTTTCGGCAATGAAAATCCTAGCTACAAGGGGAAAAGAAAGACACAATCTTTTCACAAAGAGCAAAGAGCACACTGTAAATGCACTTTTCCTAAATCAAGCCAAACAGACTGTCAATATGCAAATGCACATGTGCATGTATTTGTTTTTCACTTTCTTAATATTGATGCCTAAAAATAAAGTTGATGTACAAATCTGAATTTGCTTTCAAGTGACAAACACAAACAAGCTTCTTTTCGAAATCAAAAGGTAGAGATGATTACAACACTTTATGATTTTGAAATAAATACTCGTTTCGACACTAGAAAGTCACAAATTCAAACCAAAGGCAAAAGTAAAAGCATAATCGACTGTCAACAGCAAATAAACTTTCTCCTAAGATCAAAATCGACACTTACGACAGATCTAAATCAAAGGACGACAGTATGACTATTCTACTTTTTCAATGGAAAACTGTAAATGATGTAACAAACACACAAAAACATCTACAGTCTTTTTGTACAAAGGAGGCGGAATTAAGGCAAAGAAAAGGGGTTTTTAAACAGACACATACACTGATCACAGGCTGCAAAAATCAGAGACAAAACTGAAAAAATGAAGCAAAGAACCTCAGCTGCACAAGGCTAGGCTGATCAGCGCACCTGTTACACAGAGAAACTGGATTGCAGCGCAGGTAGCCCTCTCAGGAACTGCGTTGAAATGCAGAATCTCTTCACAGAGCCTGCGCTGGGGCAGAAACGAGAATTCTATCCAGGTTCTGGGTCACGGTTTGCAGTTTAATCTATGGTTTTTGGCCGAGTAAAAGCAATCAGTAATGCACAATCAGAGGGTAGATTTAAAGGAGGTCTAAGAGCTATCACAAAGGGCAATCAGATCATTTGTGAATCAGTTGTTCAAATCATAAACAGATCCAGTGAATGGATTGAAGCAGCAGATGTCTACTTTGCATTTGTTAATGGCAAATGCAGTTCGATTGCTACTTCTAAGTTTATGAAACAAACAACAAGAGAAACACAAACAAACTAATTAGACAATCGTCCCCAGCGGAGTCGCCATTTTGTTAACGGGAAAAGTGTCTACTCAGAACGACCCTATCCCACTAAGGTGTGACAGTGACCTTAGAAACAAACAGAGAAAACTACTTTCGTATTCTTCTTTATGAACTATAAACGAAGAGGAATAGGATGAACCAACCTGTGTCTTGCGCTAGTCCTTTGATCCAATCTCTCTCCTCTTTGACAGCTTCCAGCTACCTGCTCCCTTACTTGCCCAGCTTCACCAAGTTCCTGTAAGATCACAGAAGAAGAAAACTACACAAAGACATGGATTTATATTCATAAATAGCTTAGGATCAGATTTAAGCTAAACATACAAATGTAACAAACATCAATGATACACAAGCATGTAGGAGAAACTCAAATAGTTTTATTGATATAACAAGAAGATCTAGGAGGAGTTACAACCGATGATTCCTGATCCAGCATCAACCTCCCAGCAAAAGAGTCCCCTCTTCACCTCCAACAAAGCATAAATCACCCAATACTCTGATATCTATCTCAAAACCAACAACAATTCTCTGCAATGTACAAAATTCCAGCCTCTGGATCTCTGGGATGAGGGATCCATATATAGATGTATGCAAAGAGGATGAGTCAACTTATGATTTGACTAGTGGCCTCTCTCTGTCAGTTCTTGTTTCCACTTGGAGACTGAGAGCCTCTTACTCATCCTTGGTCGAACTCAGTTAGGCAAGTGTCATTGGGGAAGATTCTAGAAACTTCCATTGTCTGTCCACCTCGCGGAATGACATTGCCATTTTTCATTTCCCACTCAACACACCCTGGTAGTGCATTTAGGTGCGTTGCAACGCACCTAGCTAGTGTACTTGGGTGCTATGCAATGCAGCTAGCTAGTGGAGCAGCTGAAATGATCCTGATTTGATTGATTCTGAGCAGTTTCTGGTGGAGAACTTCTGGGAGAAGCTGTAATTTGTTGACCTTGTTCCTTTAGGGGTCGGAACAACACTTTAGGGACTTAGGATCCCTTGGTTTATGTACATTTCATGCTTAGAGTTGTAAGGCACAAAAATGTCTATAACACCACGGCAAAACCCATAAGGGGAAAACCCAAAAATGATTTCCTTATGAGAGAGAATTCAATGTCCATCAAAATTGTCTAGAAACATAATGATAATCATTATAAATGACCAAAACAATATCAAGAACCAAGCCTCCACATTCCCCACAGATTTTTTCCTTGTTTTCCATTCTCTAGCTCAAAGAAAATAAAGACTGATA
Organism: Pinus tabuliformis; assembly: GCA_031772625.1. Taxonomy (NCBI): domain Eukaryota; kingdom Viridiplantae; phylum Streptophyta; class Pinopsida; order Pinales; family Pinaceae; genus Pinus; species Pinus tabuliformis. The sequence continues at coordinate 928,301,708 of CM062817.1, read as the reverse complement.
ACACAAAAACAAATTGCCCAAATGAGGAGAAATTGTCACACATATATAGTCATCATAGGGGGTGAAATGGGTGTCTCAAAGGGGCCCATACGACCTATCATTTAGTGGAGCTTGCCTGTCATATTTTAGGAGGAAACAATATAATTTAAATTTTAAATTTCATCATGATGAAAATATCAACCATGGCTACCATATTTTTCAACAGGGTGTTCTTGTAGGAGAGAACCATCCTTGTTTTCTCTCTAAATCCATGTACTAGTGATCAATTGTAATCCTTCCTTCAACAGAGAGTTTATCTCACCATTAAATCCTCTATAAATGTGGACAAAGCATGTCGATTTTAAATCAAGTTTTCCATTCTACAGTTTCCATTCATCTAATATTGTGGGAGTGAGATTACACCTCCACTCCAATTCTTAGAGAAGTACCTTGACTAACTCTATCAAAGCACCTCTATGCCGCAAATTTATGAATTAAGCGCTTGAATCAATTCTCTTTAGAATGGGGACATTTAGGCTAGGTTTGAAACTCCATAAGATTGATTTTTCTTGATAAACACATTAGAAGGGAGGAATATGCCTATTCTTAAAGATTCTCATGTTGTTGGCTCACAAGATGCTCCTTGAAACAAAAACAAAAAAGGGACATTTAAAATTGTTAGGTTAAGGAATTTTTCTACCACTATTTAAGACATTCTACCACTTTCTCTCTATGTTAACCATCCTTCATTCTCGTTAGATAATCAATTTCGACAAAGATTATATAATGCTATTATTTAATATAAATAATAAATAAATTAAAGAAAGTGTATTGATTAACATTTTTGAAGTTGAATTATGTCTTAATTTTTGAAATGAAATAACATTTTAAGTGGATATTCCACTTATTGTCACGGAATCTAATTGAAATTTTAGTAAGATGAAAATTTGTGATTGTGATAAAATAAATAATATATGATGGAATTAGCAGTTAAGAATTAAAATGGAAAAGACACTTTAGAAAAAAAATTAATAGAATTAAAAATATTTAAGAAAGAAGAAGACTTGGCCAAAATATTTAAATTAGTATTAATATGATTGACAAAATGGTTTAAATAAATAAAAAATGTTTAACCATGGTGAATCAGTAACTTATTGGAATAATATGGGCAAGGTCCAAGATCAAACCTAGTCATTGCCGCTATAACACCAAGAGTATATCCAATAGCTTGTAAACTATATATATCAGGAATTTATGACTTAGCAAGAGTTGAGACTCCAAAAGGGTGAGGAAGCCTACTCCTTGAGCCTTATCACAATGGGTCAAATATGTCCCCTCCATGGGATTTGAAACTGGGTGGAGGGGTTAACATCCCATTGTACCAACCACTTAGTCATCCCACAAGGAGAGTATTTAAATAAACTTTTATAATTACTAATATGATCTTTTAAATGAGGTCAAATGTGTTATAGTTATGAAGAGGATTGGTATCCCTACCATAAGGTTGGGATCCATACTAGATAAATACCTAGGTAGGAATTTGAAAAGCTAAGCCTCAACTCTATATTCATCATGAGTCAAGCTTCAATACATTGAAAATGTATGGTTGAGAAATCCCAACAATTACTCTATTCCAACAATTTATTTAACATAGTTAGAAGAAAATAAAACATTTATAATGCTCAATCATATAATAGTTATTCATCGCAAATAATTTAAATGGACCAGAAAAGAAAATAATAATAATAATAATAATAAATAAATTATATATATATTTATTACTTTGGATATCTAAACAGGAAAACAAAAATTTAATGTAGATTTGATTATTGTTTAGAAAATCATAACAAAGGATGAGTTATGCACTCCCAAATGATATTATGTTGCATTATTACTTATTAGTAGAAATTTACATATCTATTTGCACATGGAAAATCTTCTACTCATGCATGGACAATTTCAATGGTTACTCTGTCCTCCAATATTTGAGTAAATTCCCTCTTCAAGCTCTCTTGTTATACTACTAATTTCTTCTTCACAAGCTTCAATTCTCCCTCATCCATCAATTGTCTTCATGAACCAAGGCCCTCCTTTGTCATATATTTTCCTTGGATAGAAAAATCAAGGTGATTTGTTTCACCTTATTGAGGCCTTTGGCCTTTTGTCTTGTAGATACTTGTTTTTTATTTTGTTTTCAAGTTCGTTTGTGCCTTGGAAGAATAGCCTTTGGCAAATAGACCTTGACCCAAGGGCATATAAGACATCAAAATCACCCAGGGATTGCACCCGGCCTAGGCCACACTAACCCTTAACATTGTTATATTTTTTTTTACCCACTGGTTTTCAAACTAGTGACCTTCACACATGGGGTACCTTAATAGAGAACCCTATTGTCAATTGTTCTACTTTTCATGGGTTTATTTAAGATAATTGTTAATTTCAAATGTTACCTAAATTTAAATTACAATGTTTGGATGAGGAAATTTTTTGGATCCATTTTCAATCACATCTCCCCATTTATAGGATTTTGGTTCCAACAAGTTTCAACTTAAATATATTGCATGTTTTTCACTTCTTAGCATGCTCTTCATTGGCTTGTCACTAGTTTATTAATGCAAGGATTACAATTCAAGCAATTCCACTCATTCTTGAATATTATTACTCACCTTTTCCAAATCTTCTTACAAATTAAAAAATATATATATAATGAATAAATAATAAGAAATTATACATAGAAACAAAAAACATAAACCATACACACCATGATTTACTTTCGAAACACCAACTGGCGAAAAACTCGCCTACTGATAGATTTATTAACTTTTTTCTTAAATGCAACCAATCCAGGCAACACCCTAGCCACTGGCTATCCTTCCACTCAACTATAACACATTACAATGGAGAATCCCTAAGCCTTTGGAAGGCTTTAAATACAAGTAATGCCATGAGATCAATACCATAGGTCACCAATACTAGGTGCCTAAAATCACCATTTTTGACCTAGCAAACATGATTCTTTCATGAAGTTAAGTTTATGTAACAATCCCCCCTTTAAACTTAACTGGGAAAATACTTCAAATCCATTCTAGAAAACCTATATGTGTTTCTCCCTATCACCTAGGTCTATGCCTAGACTTTACTGACAAGGGTATGCATGCCTAACCTAGTCTTACAATCATATTCTCATTTACATGTAGTTTAAAAGTTTATGTCTCCAAAGATTATTTTTGTGGTTGTCATGACACTCATGCCATCATTTTGTGACTTCAGCACCCCTAGTGCTCTACGCTCGAGATCTAGTTTTCACGGCTATAACTCACCCTAACGAATATTTATTTCCTCTTAGGATACTTGCATCCATGGCATGTGGTGACGACATTTATGACCATTGCCTCCCTCTCTAGATCATAATCCCTTGGCTCTAATAATATTCCATAAATTTCCATGGATATTCCATTAGTCAGTTTGTCACAATAGAACTGATAAATTATACTTACAATTTCCAAAATATACATTATTACAATTTTATATGTCTTATTTAGAGAATAGAGAATGTTGAAATAAAATCTCACAAAAACATTTGACACATGATATGACCTAGGAAACCCTTTCAAGAGAAAAACCCTGCTGGAAGGTGAGGTCTCACCACTCTATTTCTCTTAATGGAAATATGGTTGTGAGTACAAAGAAGTATGGAATGTGGGTCGTGGGCTACTACAATACACAAATCCTCTTTGTGTGCTCTAGATCCTATCCCTCTTGGTTATTTTTGCTCAGTTATGGAACAAATGTCCTCGAAAAAATGGAACCCATTTTCCTCCTAGTGGCTTGGTTATAACACAACCCAATAGCCTACTAGTGGTTAGGTTTGACTACCTCAACTCTTAAACAGGGTTACAATATTCACTCATCTAAATCCTTCTTCATTATAATTGCATGGCTAACCCCTTTTCCATGAATTATGGGGGCTAACGTGGCATCCTCTCAAATTATGGTGGTGAAAACAGGAGGGTTAACTTCTAAGGGGCATAAGTTTCGCATATGAACTCCAATTGACGCAATTCTTACGTCGTTGGAAAGGTCCTTGTGTGTAGAATAGGAAAAAGGTTTAGTGCAAAAGTGGAATATTTTTACCCTCAAAAAATATCATTTGATGCCTCAAAATGCTCCTGGAACGTTTTATACCCCAATTTGCCAAACTATGTCCCATTGCTAAAAAGGGTCCTATGAGTTGATTCCTCGGATTTTTCCACTCTGAAAGCATCAAGATAGATGAAAATAAATATAATGATCCAATCCAGATAAGATACTAATTGTAAGAGATTAAATTTTCTCAGAGAAATAATAATAAGAAACCATACATAGCAATAAAACACATAAACCATGCACAACATGACTTACTCTAGAAAACCCCAACTAGGGAAAAACAAACCTGATAATAGATCTATTATATTTTGGCTTAAATGCAGGAAACCTAGCCAACTCTCTAGCCCTATCCAAGTGAGTCTTTCACTTGCACAACTCTGGCACATTACAATGGAGAATCCCCAAGCCTTTAAAGGATTTTAAGTACATGTAACACCATAAGCTCAATACCACGGGTCACTAATACCAAGTGCCCAAAACCACATTTGTTGACCTAACAATCTCAAATATTTTATTGAGGCAAGTTTACCTAACAATTATTTATTGTTTGTAGTATTTCTAAAATTGTTCTCATATGCATGGGTAAGTAGTGACCATGTCTTCACCTCTTTATCCTTTGGTATATTCCTTTGATGTTTTCGTTGCTTCATCCTTGATTCTTTTCAATGGTAAATCCATCCATGGATTTATTGATCTAGATAAGGACAAACTATTAATATTTGAATCCTCTTTCCCATCTTTAGAACAATGCACAATTTGTTCTTGTTATCTTGTTTTCTTGGTTCCCCAAGTGTTGTTGCAATTTCAAGTGGTAGAAAAAAAGTTGGCTTCCCTCTTTCAAGATTTTACAAGTAGGTTGGATTAAAGGCTTGATACACACTACTTTGCATGATACCTTTTCCCATTCTCCTCAAAGTGTTGAAAGCTCCTTCAAGGTCATGGATTCAACTACTTTGATACCAATATGATTTGACAAGCAATAGACTTATATCCCACTGATTTCTAAAACACATATATCTATAAAAAGTCAATTGATTTCTCTATCAGCATGATTACAAGTTTTTATGATTACTCTTCTCCAATAGTTGTGAAAAGATATCTTTTTTCTTTGGCTTGACTTATTTACATGGTTCTAAGAACTTTATCTTCACGATTGTTCACTACTTGGCTTACTTTGCTTATGGTGGCTAGAAAAATGCCAAGGAAGTTCCCAAACTATGTAGTGGGAAACATTAATCCCAACACTCTCAGGCTGCCAACTAGTTGAATGTATCATCCATATCTTATTTAAATGTGTTGAACACCCGTTACACAAATATTACAAGAGACCAACCATTCACACATGGTTGTAGGTAGCACCATGTAAAGTTATTTCATTGTAGCTTTTGCACAACATTCTAACTATGTTATGATAGCACAAAATCTTTTTCATTCCCACATTTAAGGACAAATGTAGTTGTGAATGGAAAATAAATCTCAGATTTTCCCATTAAATGTTAGAAAAATGTAAAGTTGTAAAGAGTTTAGAGAAAGAGCACGGTGAAAGCACATCTGAATGGACAAAAGGAGAGAGATCCATAAGCTCAATTTTGACACCTCGTACATTCACTTTTCATTATCAATGTACTAACCGAAGTGTTAATCATATACCAAAAATACATTAGAGGAATTGTTAACAGAGTTCAAGCCCATTCAAAAAAGTATTAAAATTTCAATTATTTCATTCACATTTTCAACATTATCATCAAGAGGCATTAACTAAAAAATGAAGATGGAAATGTCAATACTTTGATCGTAAGAAGCAAAGAATGTGGCTCATCCAATCACCAACAATCACGAGCATAGATAGTGAGCCCCACACATGACACAGGTATATATAATTCATAGTGTATTAAATTCTTATATACAAAAGCACTAACAAGGGATTAAATCTTCCTCTACCAAATCATTGAGTAAAAGATAATAGAATCAATTAAATTAAAAATATATAAAATTCATTATAATTAATAATTAAAAACTTTACTCATTTGAATTAGAATTTTGGGTCCATGAGAACACATCAATTGGCAATTGTCATGTTATGAAGTACTGTATAAATCATGAGATTCAAAGTTCAAATCCTCGGTGTGTTAAATTAACCAAAATTAATTACATGGGGCATAGAATAGACAGTGATAGGGTGTTCTGTTAGGGTACTTTGTGGTGTGAATGTCACTAGTTTGAAACTCCATAGGAAAAATCTAGTCATGTGAAGGGTTGGTGTAGCCCAATTCAGGTGTTATCCCAGGGTAATTTTGACAGCTTAGATGCCCCTAGGTCACAGCTACTCAACCCATAGGTCAGGTGTGCTAGTCATCTCAAGACTCACATAACCTAGTAAAGAAAAAACAAATAGAATTTTGAGAAATGAAAATATTATTTGTAAACAAATAACAAGAAAAGTTAATTTAACCATTTAACAATGACTATATATATATATATATATATATATATATATATATATATATACACACACACACACACACACATTATTAGATTACCTGTCTAGATTTGTCTTCACTCTGGGTCTACCAAGTGCCAAGAGGGGTCAAATCTCTTGACGTGCAAACATCTTTCAGAGTGAAAAATATTTCATCCCTCTCAGCGGTTGCTATATCTGGACTAAAGATGGACCCATGTTGGTTTTATATATATATATATAGAAAAATATTTCATCCCTCTTAGTATTTGCTAGATCTGGAGGGTATAAAATTTGAGCCCAATGATATTATGGTGAGTTTTGATATGGTTTTGCTTTACACAAATATCCCCATTAATGAGATTGTTGAAGTAATCAATCGCATCGTTGATCCCGATACAACCATGCTTGTTGAGATTTTCTTTACCTCTACCTTTTTCATCTTTGAAGGTGAATTCTATGAACAAACATGTGGAGCCTCCATGGGTTCTCCGCTCTCTCCAGTTGTAGCTAAAATGTTCATGGAATAATTTAAATCTAGGGCTTTGGCTTCAGCTCAATTGAGACCAAATCTTTGGAGAAGGTTAGTAGATGATACTTTCATCTTGTGACCTCATGGTCGTGATAACTTGGATCTATTTCTTCATAATATTAACATACAATCAAGATCCATCAAATTTACCATAGAACCTAAATTTAATGGTAGCCTACCCTTCCTTAACATTCTTGTCTCTAAGAAAGCTTATGGTTCTTTCTCTCACCAACTTTTTCGTAAGAGAACTCACACTAATCAATATTTCATGCTAACTCCCATCACTATCTCACCCAAAAGTTGGGAGTTCTCAACAAATTAGTTACTCATGATTTATGAGTTTTTGATGAGAGTCACCTGGAAGGTGAGAAAACCCATCTCCTTAATGTTTTTAAAAAGAATGGCTATAATAGATTCCAAGGTATCAAGGTTTTTTTAAAGACGAGCAAAGGTCCAAAGACAAGGAAAGGGCCTAGAGAATTAGTTTCCAACGTTCAACTTCCCTTTATCTAATGGACTATCAATAAGATTGCTCAACTTCTTAGGAAGCACAATGTTTCTTCCACCTTTAGACCTATTGTAGCAGCTACAACCACCCTCCAAAATTTGGCATGCACCCAATTTCGGAGCCTCCCATGAAAGTTTCACTTGATGACTACACACGCTCGAGTTCACTCCATGACCTTGCGTGAGTCTTTGCATTCGCCTTGCTTGTTCATTTCACCAAGTCTTGCATGTTGATGTCAAAGTCATGCTTGCGACCATGTTCTGGTTATTCTCCAAAGCCTTCGCTTCGTGTGTACTTGCTGTGTTCACTATGAAATCATCTGTCGCACTCACACACGGAGTCACATTCAATGTTTTGCAAGCGTCGGCACAGTCAACCAATGATCAATCACAAGTGTCACACTTGTTGCATGCACCGTCGATCAGTCATGTTGTACATATGTGTCTGGATGGTTCGAGTCATCTCATCGTCGAGTCATGCAAGTGTGTGTTGCAAGATCACATATCCATTTTTCACTCATGCATACACTTAATCATTTTGTTGAAGTCCGGACGAATGGAATCCCCTCTGACAGTCGGACCGTCACCCCGCCATCGACTCGATCGACTGTCACCCAAAATAGCGCAGAAGCACCAAGCAAGTCATTTCAAGCTGCACTGCCCCCAAGAAAATCAATCAATATCCATGCCGGTCAACCAGAGAGTTTGACCTAGTAGCCACCCCAAGAATAACTCCCCTGAAGATTTGTGCAAAGGCTACAAGCATTGCCTGCTCTGCTAATTGAGAAAATTGCGCAGATAGGTTGGACAGACACCTAGTGCCCGCCCCTGTCTCTCTCAGGAAATTGCGCAATTTTTCCAGCCAGCCCTCCCAGCAGTCGACCGTCTGCTCATCCAGAAAATTGCGCAGTTTTCATGAGCAAGCCCTCTGCTGCCTAGCAGTCTGCTCAGCTCAAAAATTGTGTAGAGATGATTAGAAGGCTGACCTCCCAGCATCAGTGCAATTTCCCTTGCTAGCAACTCCCAACAACAGACTGCTAGTTCCCTCCAAGAATTACGCAGTTTCTACTGACAAGCTCTTGGCAGCTGACTGCAAGTTCCTCTCAGGAATTGCGCAATTTCTACTACTAGTGACTCAGTAGCCAAGTACCAGTTCCCTCCAAGAATTGCGCAGTTTTGGCTCCCAATCTCCCGACTTGTTCCTCCGAAAAATTGTGCAATTTTTGTTTGCCAAGCCTCCCTGTAGCCCAGCCTGTTCCTCCAAAAAACTTTGCAGTTTTTCTACCAAGCCCCATTGCTCGCTCATTTCAAAAACTGTGCAGATCTTTCCTGCCCAACCCTCCTACAACCCAGATTGTTCCCCTAAAAAACTGTGCAATTTTATCCTCCAGCTGGGCAAGACCTCGTGGATAGTCACTGTCAATCCAGATTGCACATCTTCATCACCCAGTGAATCTTTCGTAGTTTTCATTAGTAGTGCCTAGAGCCTCCATCACACCTCACTACCTTCTCACCTCTCCTAGTCACCTACATATGAAATGATCATGTATCATGGTAGACTAGGAGGTTTTTGGATTTGATGTCGTCTCGTCATGAGTGACTGTAGGAACAAGTACACAAACAAACATGGCGCCACGACAAATGGGATGAACGAAGGGGAGCACATGTAAAGGGACAGGTTCACCAACAGACAAAAAAATGATTCACGCAAAGAGATGTGCCCGTGAATAGACGATCATGCAAAGATGTGTTCATGGATGGACAGATGATAAAAAATGCAAGATGTGATCACGGATGGAAGAATGAACGAACATGCACCTTTCGCGAACAGGCGAACCTATCAAACCTTCCAACATACAAGGAAGGAGCAATGTGCAAAAGCAACATCAAGTGAACCAACAACCATCGAAGACTCCACACACTTTGCCATGCGTATTTGAAGTTGTGACACACTATGAGGACATCCATCACCCAACAACACTACAGCTCGACATGCACACCAATAGCAACACGAATGTACCAACACTGTCATGTCGAGTCATGTTATGAGTCATCTCATCCACATCTCTATTGTGGGCCAAATTGTCTATCAGTGTAATGTAACTTGGAAGTCCAAGAGACCCACTTGTTGTATAAAAAGTCATGTAAAGTTGAAAAGTGATGGAAGTCAAACAGTCATGAGGGTAGTCAAACAGCCACAAGGGTTACTTTCACCCTTGGCTATAAATACCCCTTCATTTGTACATGCAAAGGACTTTTCACCTCAACTCCTCCCACATAGCAAAGAGAGTCTGTAATATTTTCTATGAGGAGTAAGTAGTGGCTCGAATGCCCCTCACACGGGGTTAGTGATGTATGTTGTAACGATGTGTCTTGGAACTTTCGCTTAATTCAGAAGCATGCTAACAAGCAAACACGTTTTCACACATGTATTGTAACTATTGTAAGACTAATCTTTAACACTTGTGATGCATGTTGCTTTAACCTGTGTTTCACATTTGAACTATTTCACTTGTTGTAATACATAATCTATTAAGGAAAATGTGTTGTATATGTTGTTAATGTTATCTCGTCCGTGTAGACTACTCTCTCGGACATGAGACAGACCTTTCACATAAAACTTGTTGTAAAAAATCGTTGCACTCATGTGGACTAATCTGTTGAGTGTTATATGTGTTATCTTACCTTATTTGTTGTGACTTTCGTATCTGTGTGGACTACTCAGCTGGAAGTTGTGCACATCTTGTTGTGTTGTGTGTTCCTAGCAGCATTGGGACTACTCCCAACTGACTTGGGACTCACTCTCACCCTCTCCCTCGATAGTGAAAGAACCATTGACACAAGTAACACTTACACTCACGAGGAACGTGAACCTCACTTCTTGAAGACAAAGTAGACCACTCTCCTATGATAACAAGCAAGAGTTGAGGAAAATCCTTAAGATAATGGCAATCGGGCTATCATACAAGATGGGACTCCCACACCAAACGGTGTGAGTTCTAGTTGGGACTTCATACCAGGGTGATCCCCTGAATGTTGGCGGGTCCAACAGTGTCAACATTTATGGCGCTAGAAGGAGGGCAACTAGTTGTATATGGTTGAACGTCCTCTCACACTAGCTCATCAACCATCTGGTCAAGGCAGTAACTCTCACTCCCTCTCACCTACACACGACTTTGCAGTTGGTTACTCCTCACTTCCGAGGATTCAACAGGAGATTTTGTATCATCAACTTTTCTCTGTCTGTCCCATCACTTGCTAGTTCGCAAAAGAAGTCAGACTGATCCTAGGCATACATCATCTTACATATTCATCAATAAAGCCAAATTCCACACCTACAGTGGTTGTTGTATCATCATTGGAAGAAGCAGTCCTTGCCACACTTGAAGGTCTGGCGGAAGCCATTGAATATGGAGAGGAATGTCCGGCCTTCCAGCAGGGTGAATAAGACACTCTTGTGATCTTGAGATCAAACTTCGGTATAGGAGGTAAAGGGGAAGATGACGGAGGAGGCAGAGGTGAAGACAAACCAACGGACTCAAAGTTGGAACCATTGCATTCTAAAAGAGAGGAATAGGACGAAAAAGAAGAAGAAGAGGTGGCTGACCCAAATCTGGAATGGATGACTCAGGGACCATTGGCTCTCTTAGTTGTTCTGCACAAGATGCCAAAGCGAGCAGATAGAATGAACATCAATTTTAGCGCTGACAGAATGGTGAAGGCAGAAGATCACTTGGACAACTTCTACCTACAATTGCAGACCCTTGAGGTACGGTATGACGACGTATCATGTAGATTGTTTCTATGTGCCTTTGATGGTCGCGCAATTGCATGGTATCACAACCTTCCACCAAACTCTATACAGAACTGGTGTGCATTCAAACGCATGTTCCTTGAAAATTTTGCTGATGATAAGACCCCAACCATGGTACTCAAAGAATTTGGAAGCCTAAAGATGGAGGGAAAAGAAAAAGTAAAAGACTTCAATCAGAGGTTTACGCGCATATTGAACAAGTTTGTAGTAGACACTAAACCTCATGACTCCATCACCATTGATTACTACACGTCCGCATTGTCGACCAACATTCCGCAGTTCATCAAACGAGCTGCGAAATCAAAACTCTTAGAAATATGTGAGGAGGCTATCGATGTTGAAAAAGACCTGCACACAATTGGAGTCATCAAGGATGACGAAACAACAAAGTACTCTAAAGATGTGAGCAAGAAGTCCCAAGCGATGGCGAGCAAGGGTAAAGACAAGGAAGCAACTGATATTGAAACCCTCACTCACCTTATCAAGAACTTGACCACGTAAGTGTCTGAGCTCAAGAAACAAAAAACGGACACATCTACAAGCAGCCATCTGGCCAGGAAAAGGCAGGAAAGCAGCTCATCATGCAGCAGCTAGTTTGCTCCAAAAACTGTGTAGAAACCTGTGTTCTAAGTCGAAAAATTCATAGATCCCAAGTTCTGCTCATTCCACGAAGAACATCATCCTAAGTACTCTTGGTCGGATTGGAAGCAAGTCACAAACTTTGTATGAAGTCATACACTCGATGCAGAAAATGGTATGCAAGAGCAAATGGAGGACATTGATGATGATGAAGAGGTTGAACCTGATGAACCATCAATTTTTGTGCATGTGGTGAACGTGTACCAGTGCTCGCAAGCAATACCGAAGATGAACACTGAGAAGCAGCCCCAAAACCAAAATGATCATTACAATCTTAGGAGTAAAGGGGCTCCCCTTACACTTGGGGAAGCATAAGAGAAAATGAGACTGCTGATGAGGAAAGTTGATCCACTCACCGCCCCTAAGAAGAAAACACAAAACAAGTCCCAGAAAACAGTAGTAGACAAGAATATATCCATGAGTAGAAAGTTTTAGAACACTCTACCAGACGACACGAACATTCGTTCTACCCCGCACACCTCGGTGAGTCTACCACCTCTGGACTACAACATTGTTGATGACATGAAGAAAAATCAGGTGAACATCAATTTGTTCAAGTTAGCTAAGATCCAGAGTTAGCGAGACATCCTGTTATGCACATTGGGATAGACATCAATAAATAGTGCAACCTCTCCCAGCAAGGGAGCAAGCACACCTCCCGGATCGCTTTCTACTGTGCTCAACACACTCTAGATGGAAGAAGCAAACTCAGGTTTCCCTCCATTCCTGTTATCCTTTGAAATCTTTAACTACAATGTTCACAACTGCTTGGTTGATTCTGGCACAGCCTCCAACGTCATGCCACTCTCCATCACAAAGTAGATTAATGCAAAATGGAGCGAAATGTCTGCATGAATCACCCAACTTTATCGAACATCGGTACCATCCATTGGTGAACTGCGAAATGTGATCATCTGACTATCTCATGACACTCAAGTCCACCAATGCATCAACATAGTTGTTGTGGACATACCAGAAGCATACGGTCTACTACTCAGCAGAGACTGGTCCAGCAAGCTGGATGGATATTTTGCTACAAATTGGTCCCACATGTGGCTTCCATACAAGGGAAAATGCAACCAAATTCGGTTATTTTCCGAGAGGTATATGAAGCATAATGTTACCCCCCTTAATAGTGAGAATGAACCATTGGCCTTCGCAGAACTCATGTTTGGAAACTAGCTCTTAGAAACAAAATTGGGGTGTTATCCTGCATGACCAGCTCCAACCCCACTAGACATGTAGTTGGGACTCCTTCCTTGCCCAACTGATGGTAATGAAACATGTACATTGCATTGTACCAATAGTAGCAGTAGCAACAGTAGCAGCAGAAGTACTAGCATGCCAAACAGTCCGTGTACAGACAAGTTGTAGGCCATGGATTTTGATGAATCAAAGAAACATGATGGCTCAAGGACTGGGTGTATCTCAGTCACCTAAAATAACAAAAAATACATGATTTCAAGTTGTTTGAAATTTGAATGCACAGACAATGTTGTTGAGTATGAAGCACTCGTATTGAGCTTACAAAGGACCATCAGCCTCAACGTGGTCACACTCGAAGTGATACTACACCCCGTGGATAGTGTTGATGCTTTCAAGGACATAATAACCAATGAAGGTAAGCACGAGCAGCCCCTAAAAACTATAGTTGAGGGCAAGAAAGGCAACCCCACCCCCAAGGGTGTGACTTCCCTCAACGAGCTCAATGATTTGCAGAACTTCTGTCAAGGGCCAAGAAATAGCAGAACCCACAGGTCCACCACTATGAATGAACAGAGCAACCTGGGAACCAATCACGATCTAAATATATCCAGTCTCAGTACAAACTACACACTGTAGCAGCGGCAAGTCTTTGACCTCTTAATCAAACAGTATCGGGATGTGTCTACATGGGCAGATGATGACCCGAGTACACACTACACGCGAGCAATCCAACACAGTATTCAAGGTAAAGGAGGAGACAATTCGTTGCAGCAAAGGCCAGGGAAAACACATATGTTGTTTGAACTCCTTATACATAAAATATTGACTAAGATTTTGGATGGTTGGATTACTTGCAAAGTTCATCATCATACTTGGGTTTCTAGTTTAAATTCCACATGTAATAAATTCATGGAAATCCACTTATGCATTGATTTCAGGAACTTGAACCGCTCCCGGAATAAAAACAACTACCCCATGTCATCATTTGAGCATATGTTGCACGCAGTATCTAAAACAGTGTTTTTGTTTTCACTTAAAGGACTTTTGGAATGCCACCAAGTTTTGGTAGCGGAACCCGATGGAATTATGCTGGTGCAAGAGAAACTTGGCACGCACACATGCTGTCTGCAATCACTTGATGGGAGGGTTGACAACCTTCCTATCAAGCTTTACTTCTAGTAGGTCAGGCGCGCCCCGTGCCATGTACATAGTCTACTTGCTGCTTGTTGTTTTCATCTTGTTTGCTTTGCTTACTATCTTTTTTTTCACTTTTTTTTTCCTGCTTACTATTTTTTTTTACGTTCATTTTGTTTGCTTGATATATTACTATTTTTGTTTCTGGAAATAAATGCTTCCAACTACTACGTTATGGCTTTTGAATAGAGTGTGTGGTTGAAATATGAAGAGACTTCTGACACTACAACACTTGGCCAATCTTGTGTCTGTCCTCTCTATGCTTGGTTATAATCTTTGACCAATGAAGTCTTGATGGAAAATACGAACCATCTGCAAGGGAAGTTTTGGTCCAAACATGAACCTAAGTTCACACTAGGAAGCCCATGCATGTACTTAGCCTTCTGCTCTGTGTGTTCAAGCTCATCCAACTAGTAGAAACGGAGAAGCGGAAAATCAAAACAAGCAAACCTATGTCAGAAGTCCTACATGCTTCTCTGAAGGAACAACCTCTTCTGCTCTCAATAAGTCGGGATCCCTCTTTCACCCAAAAAATAAATAAATGCCTATGCACAGTCCTCTTGAAAAATACAAAGGCAAGAGAAGAGAAAGGCTTCCTGCACAGAGACGTGAAGCATGCAACTCCATCGAGGTACTGACCAGGCTCACTGGCAGTGGAGCAATGCGTGTGTTCCTATGTGACTCCGTCGGGGTACTGTTCAGGCCTATTGGTAGCAGAGAAACACCAGAGATGAAAACTTATACTCTGAATATCTTCAACTCGCAAGCTAAACTACCCTTCACGAATTCAAAACATTATGATCAAGTTGAACTTTTGATTGTGTTTGACTGAGTTGGCAAAAGGCGAACCATGTATGTCCATGGGGTAAATGGGGAAGCTGAAGTAACTTGCACAACGATTCAATACTCCCTGAAATACCAATGCCCTGTGTTGTCAATGAACCAAAACAGAGAAGCTGGAATTCTACCAGTGTGTCACCAAGTGTTGTAGCGGTTACAACGACCCTCCAAAATTTTGGCTTGCACCCAATTTCGGAGCCTCACTTGAAAGTTTCACTTGATGACTACACACACTCGGGTTCACTCCATGAGCTCGCATGAGTCTTTGCATTTGCCTTGCTTGTTTATTTCACCAAGTCTTGCATGTTGATGTCAAAGTCATGCTTGCAACCATGTTCTAGTTATGCTCCAAATCCTTCGCTTCGTGTGTACTTGTTGTGTTCACTATGAAATCATCTATCACACTCACACAGGAAGTCATATTCACTGTCACGCAAGCGTCGTCATGGTCGACCAATGATCAATCACAAGTGTCGCGCTTGTCGCATGCACTGTCGGTCAGTCATGTTGTACATATATGTCTGGACGATTCGAGTCATCTCGTTGTCGAGTCATGCAAGTGTGTGTTGCAAGATCACATATGCATCTCTCACTCATGCACACACTTAGTCATTTTGCTGAAGTTATGATGACCAGACTCCCCTTTGACAGCCGGACCATCACCCCACCATCAACTCAATCGACTGTCACCCAGAACAGCACAGAACCGCCAAGCAGCTCATTTCAAGCTATGTTGCCCGCAAGAAAATCAATCAATATCCATGCCGGTCAACAGAGACTTTGACCCGATAGCCACCTCGGGACTGACTCCCCGAAAAAATTACACAGAGGCTACAATCATTGCCCACTCTGCTGACTAAGAAAATTGTACAGATAGGCTAGACAGACACCCAATGCCCATCCCTATCTCTCTCAGGAAATTGAGCAATTTTCCAGTCAGCCCTCCCAGCGGTCGACTGGCTACTCATCCAGAAAATTTCATAGTTTTCATGAGCAGGCCCTCTACTGCCTAGTAGTCCACTCAACTCAGAAATTGCGCAGAGATGATCAGCAGGCTAACCTCCTAGCATCAGTGCAATTTCCCTTGCTAGCAGCTCCCAACAATAGAGTACCAGTTCCCTCTAGGAATTGCACAACTTTTGTTTCCAAGCTCCTCGTAGTTGACTGCCAGTTTCTCTCAGGAATTGTGCAGTTTCTGTCGCCAGTGACTCAGCAGCTAGCTACCAGATCCCTCAAGGAATTGCGCAGTTTTGGCTGCCAAGCTCCCGAACAGTTCCTCCAAAAAATTGTGCAATTTTTGTCTACCAAGCCTCCCTGCAACCCGACCTGTTCCTCCAAAAAATACGCAATTTTGCTACCAAGCCCTACTACCCACTCATTCCAGAAACTGCACAGATCTTACCTGCCTAGCCCTCCTACAACCCGGACTGTTCCCCTAAAAAAATACACAATTTTATCCTCCAATTAGGCTAGACCTCACGGGTAGTCACTGTCAATCCGGATTGCACATCTTCATCACCTAGTGACTCTTGCACAGTTTTCATCAGCAGTGCCCAGAGCCTCCATCTCGCCTCGCTACCTTCTTGCCTCTCCTAGTCACCTGCATCCGAAATGATCATGTATCATGGTAGACTAGGAGGTTTTTTGATTTGATGTTGTCTCGTCATGAGTGACTGTAGGAACATGTACACAAACAAACATGGCGCGATGACGAATGGGATGAACGAAGGGGAGCACATGCAAAGGGACAACTTCACCAATGGACGAACAAATGATGCATGCAAAGAGATGTGCTCGCGAATGAACAATCATGCAAATATGTGTTCATGGACGGACAGATGAGCAAACATGCAAGATGTGCTCACGAACGAATGAACGAACATGACCCTTTTGCAAACAGACGAACTTGTCAAGCCTTCCAACATACAAGCAAGGAGCAACATGCAAAAGAAACATCAAGCGAACCAACGACCATCAAAGACTCTACACACTTTTCCATGCAGAGGTGAAGCTGTGACACACCATGAGGACATCCATCACCCAGTAGCACTGCAGCTCGACATGCACACCAGCAGCAACACAAATGTACTAGCATTGTCATGTCAAGTCATGTCATGGGTCATCTCGTCCACATCTCTACTATGGACCATACTATCTATCAATGTAATGTAACGTGGAATTCCAAGAGACCCACTTATTGTACAAAGAGTCATGTAAAGTAAAAAAGTCATGGAAATCAAACAGTCTTGAGGGTATTCGAACAACCACAAGAGTTAGTTTCACCCTTGGCTACAAATACCCCCTCATTTATACATGCAAAAGACTTTTCACCTCATCTCCTCCCACATAGCTAAGAGAGTTTGTAATATTTTCTTTGAGTAAGTAGTGGTTCCAACGCCGCTCATATGGGGTTATTGATGTATGGTGTAACGACATGTCTTGGAACTTTCGCTTAATTCAGAAGCCTACTAACAAGCCAACACGTTTTCACACAGGTATTGTAACTATCGTAAGACTAATCTTTACACTTGTGATGCATGTTGCTTTAACCTTTGTTTCATATTTGAACTATTTCACTTGTTGTAATACATAATCTATTAATGAAAATGTGTTGTATGTTGTTAACATTGTCTCACCCATGTAGACTACTCTCTTGGTCATTAGATAGACCTTTCACATAAAACTTGTTGTAAACAACCATTGCACTTGTGTGGACTAATCTGCTAAGTGTTATACGTGTTATCTTCCCTTGTGTGTTGTGATTGTCGCATCCATGTGGACTGCTCTGCCGGAAGCTGTGCACATCATATTGTGTTGTGTGTTCCTAGCAGCGTTGGGACTGCTCCCAACCGACTTGGGACTCACTCTCACCCTCTCCCTCGACAGTGAAAGAACCATTGACACAAGTAACACTTACACTCACCAGGCACGTGAACTTCACTTCTTGAAGACAAAGAAAACCACTCTCCTGTGCTGACAAACAAGAGTTGAGGCAAATTGTTAAGATAATGGCAATCGGTCCATCGTTCCATATCAGACTCCCACACCAAACGGTGTGAGGTCTAGTTGGGACTTCATATCGGGGTGATCCCATGAATGTTGGCGGGTCCAGCACTGTCAACAAGACCCCTAATCACAATGCTAGATCCCTAATATTAGTCAAAGACCCGGTGGAACCTAGAAACATGAAAGGTGTTTATTTGGTCTCACATTCCTATGGTTCCCCCTATATTGGAGAAACTGGTCATTCCATTAATCAAAAGATTCAATAGCACACAACTAACATAAAACATTGTAGGACTCACTCCTCAGCTTTGGCTAAACATGTTGAGAAGACAAAGCACCACATTTGTATATAGGTTCCCTAGGTCAATGTTAGGATTGATCATTGCTATCACTGTAATTTTAGGGAGGCCATCAAAATTGAAAAAAAAAAAATCTAAGACACTACATAAGGATGATGGATGGAAGATCAACAGTTATCGGATCCCATTCCTTTCTTCCTAAATGTCATCCTTTATTTTTCTCCCTCCTTTCTTTGGTAGTTTCCTCTCTTTTAATCATTTTTCATTTTCCTCATCTTGTTTTCTTAACCATATTCTTTAGTAGATTTAATCGGTTCCTTTCTTTTATGCCTATTTAAAAGTGTCTAATAAAATTGTATTTTTCTTTGGTTTCTGCTTTATTATTCATTCCCTCCATTCCCTTTTATTAAATTTGTTTATTTCCCTTTTGTGGAATTTGATATTCTTTCCCAACTTTAAATTTATATTTACATTCTTTCATAAATTTATTTTTCTTTTAACATTTAATTATTTATCATTTATGGGATTCCATTTATTCTCATTCACTTTTTAAATTTATAATATTTTTATATATGGATTCTAATACATTTTCTTTTCGTAATTTTATTATTTTTAATATATATATATATATATAATTTATTTTTGTTAATAAACGATGTGATATATATTTATTTTTATTCTCTTATTCTGGTTAAACTATTTTAGATATTTATTCATATAATTTTTAATTTTATATATATATATATATATATATATATATCTTATTTTTTGTTTTTTAAATTTTTTCTATATATTTATTTATTCATATATGTATAAATAATTAAAATATTTTTATTATTATCATACATGTATTTAAGTAGGTATTATGCATGGGATACTTGTTGACTGTCTATTAATTCAGTTAAACATGAGAAATATTTTTCAATTTAATAAAGTGCAACTTTAATTTTTATTTTTATTTTGCAATTTATTTCGTTGGGATTTATCTCTTATGGGATTGGTTGTCAATTTGGACATGTTATTACCAAATGTCTCAAATAATGAGCCAAAAGTACATGATTCACATCAAATTTTGTTTTTTTTATTGCATTCCATAATTAAGTGAGTGAGACATCACATAATTAGGTAATTGATACATTTCTTTGTTAAATTGTTGCAATTTTTTTTTATATTAATTAAAGAATTTATTATTATAATTAACATACAAAATGTCTAATAATTTTATAAGCTAATTTTGTAATGTCCATAAAAAATAACTTCTTTATATTTTTAAGTTTATATGTTTATCATCACTAAGTATGTTTGTCATTTTATATTTACTTAATATAATTATAACATTTAATATTTCAAAAAACATCCAAAACAAACTATATACTATAAGTAGTTATTTATAAATAACACATTGTATTATTTCTTAATTTTTTAAGTTAAGATGTATATTAAATGATAATTTTCAACATCCTCAAATAGATTAAAACCAATCCTACTTCAAAGATACATTTTACAGTTACATTTAAAAAGTTTAGTTGTTAATTCTTTTAATATATCACAACAATAAGATATTTTCACTACTTTTTACAAAGGGACAGATATAAGCTACTATGTAGCGCTTGTTAATTTATAAATTTGTGTTTTTTAAGTCATTATTTTTTGCTTTCTTTTTTTTTTAATTTCTATTTTGAATTCATGGTTATTCGCGTAGTCTAATGGGGTTTCAAATTTTCCAAGAAAACAATGGAATGTTCAACGAGATTTTGATAAAATCTGGGTTACAACAATCAAGTTTCAAGATTTTGGGTGCCCCATGGGTTTTTGAAATTTCCACCATAAAAAACAGGGTTCAAACACTCCTATTCCAAGTTGAATGTTGGGAAAAGATATCCTAGTGGGCATCACTGGATGTGTGTTCTGGCTAAGAAAAATTGGCAAAGGCTAAGGCAAAGACATTAAAAGGCAAAAAGGCATTTTTGGCACATTTATTTATGAAAAGAAAGGAAATTAGGAGAAAAGTAAGGTGAAAGGTCACAGGCTGCATGTGAGGAGGAAATTGAAGGAAAATAATGGAAAATGAAGAAAATAGAGGCCTTGTTAATAAAAAGGCTTCTAAGGATTAGTTGGAAAACTTTTTCTAACCTTTTGTCAATTCAAGTTTGGAGCTCTCTCATTATTCTCTCTCACTCTCTCACTCTTGGTCACTTAGAGTTTTCTTGGAGCACTCTAGCTTTGGATCAAGGAAGGAAAAACAAACAAAGGGAAAGGAAGGAAAGCAAGGATCGAGGAAAGGAAAGCAGGATCAAGCAGCTTCAACAGGAATACTTGCAGGTAACTTTTTGCATGTGTGATTTCCTAACTGGTTTGGACATGCATTACCTTGCATGTTGGTGTATGGTTCTCTTGTTGTCGATGGCATGGTTATGCCAGGTTATAATAGTGAATTTCAGCCTAGCCTTGCCTATTTATGGATGTCATGGTACGGTGGGACGTTTATCTCGGGTTTGAGGTTTGGTTTGCCGGATGGATTTCAAAATCTGGGGCAGAGGTGGTCTCAAGTTTCATTCCCAAAGGCCTAGGAATCCCTTGACTGGTTTTGGCAGGGTCCATGATAAAGTTTGAGGGAGAAGTCTCGGTTTAGGGCCTAGTGATCCGAGTTTTGATTGTCGTAAAGATTGAGAGACAAGGAGATGAAAAATTCCTCAAGGATATTGATGGGTTCTGGATGGCATTCCAAGTTCAATTCGGTTGTGATCAAAGCACCTATTTTGGTGAGGGTGGACGTGGTTTAACCTATGGATTCTCTTGGTTGTTCATGGATTGCTTGTTCTATGAGATCCTGCATTCATGCTTGGAATATGGTATGGGGGTGACAGGCTGAAAGAGAGATTTGGTTCAACCATGTCTATGGTTGCGTAGTACGTGGAAGCCCCAAACTTGGTCAGATTTTCCTATGATTAATAAAAGCTAAGTTCTCTTACTTTTTCACTGGTTTATATGTGGATTTAATGGTTGTCATATCTCTGATATTTATATGGTTTTATGTTGGTTATAAGCATGGTTAAATGATTGGTTCATGCCATGGTCGTTTCATGTATTTACTTATAATCATTGAATGGATGGATGCAAGACCTAATTGATGATATAATATTTCAATGGAGAAGGAGGTGATCCTTCTGGTTATGTTTCATAAGTTCTTTCAATCATTTATGCTATGTTTTGTATTCTAGACATGTAGGTTGCATCGATGCCAAGTGTTTGATAGAATGTCTATCCCAGTTGGGGATGATTAGGTCTAGTCCTGAGCTTGAATTTTGATTTATCAACATTGTTATCATGTCTTTAACGAATTTTGGAGGTTGTAGCAAGTTTTGGACAAAGTTCGGGATTCTAGGCTAGAAAAGTGGATCAAACCTCAAGGTCGTTGGCATGAGTCTGCTGAGAAAAGTCCACAGTTGCTGGAACATAGGCCTATGAGAGCGAATTTGGGTTGTTGGACATTGTCGTGCCTATAGCATGAGAGTGACTTTGGGTTGCTAGACATTGTCATGCCTATAGCATGAGAGCAACCAGGGGTTAAAAGGCTTAAATCATCAATGGGACTCCGGGACAAGATGTCTGAGTGGCTGACATGTCTCATGAGGGTGTTGTTGTTGATGTGGAGGGGTTTTTTTTAAGGCATCCCATTGATTCCATTTCCTTAAGGTCAAAAGGAAGTTGAAGCCTTTATAGCCTCTCTCATCGCATGTTTACCCCTGTTAATCGAGTGCTTGGGTAGACCTGGGAGGAGGGGGTGTTACAGATTGGTATCAGAGTGTGGTTGCGCTCTCCTTGGATGAAGTGTTTGGTCATGCATGCATGTCAGTTGCATATGTGTCTCTTACATTTGCATTCCATGTGCTTGTTGCATTTCATAATGATTGATCATGATTATATTAACGTTGTCATGAGGAACTTCATGTTCATTTTGTGGAATGCATCGTCAGATGTATATGATTGGTTATATGATTATATGCAACTTGATTACATCCTTGTATGGTAGGTTGCATTATTGTGTGTTTGATTACATGTATCAGTCTTGTAGGTTGGTTACAAGAATTGATCGATTATGCTCTACTTGTTGGGATGGGGTCCCTTGAGTCAGTTTTGGGGCTAAAATAATCCAAGTTTTGATACACTTTTGTAATTAATGTAAAGTTTCTGTGATTTGTGGATGCGGAGTGCGTAGATGAGTAGAAGTCAAAGGGTTTTAGCCCCTTGTTTTATGTAAAGTTTGAGTTGGTTTTGAGATCCACCCATGGTCTGCGGACCATCACATTGTATGAAAAAGGCTATAAATAGGTGTGTCTTAGAGAGTCTAAGGCAATAGATTGATAAGCAATGGGTAGATAGAAGAGAAGTGTTAGTGAAGAGAAGTGGGTTAGATAGGAGAAGAAAGGCTCTGCAGCTGAGTGCACAGAGGCCTAGGTAGAGTCCGTAGTTGATTGCGTGAATCCCTGCAGCTGTGTGCGCAGGGTAGTTTTGAGTCTGTAATCCTGAATTAAAGATCAATAAAGACAGTTTTCGAAGAACTCTTGCATATTTCTGTTTACTTCTGTTTATGATACATGTTGTCTATGAATAATATGTTTTATGGAATATTGGTTAAATGTTGCGCGATTCTCTTGAATAACTATTAATGACGCACACAATGCATGTTCAAGTATTTTCGCAAAGACTCTGATGAATTCTCGGATGTTTATTGATAACTTAAGTAAACATGCGCAAACCCTAATTTAGGACAAATTTCTAATGCATGTAAGTAGATAGATTTACTGTTAAAGGTCCACAAAGACTAATTGTAGAACTTCGCAAAGGTCTGAAGGCTATTTAACAAAGTTGCAGTAGTGTGCCCTAAGAGTGTATTGATTTACGTGAAGGCAGATCTGAGGCACTGGAAGATATCACACTAGTCTCTGGATCGAGAAACTTGGTTCTTGCATACCCCCATACTGCTTCAGGTGAGACTGCAGCCTGCACTACGTGGGTTGTTGCCGAAAGGGCCAGTAGTGTATGGATTTATTGGTTGGCACGACTAACTCTGAACCTGAGTCAGGACCCCCTAAGCCAACACTACTACATACATTTATGCGTATGTGGAGTTGATTAGGCATTTCTTATGCATGTTGATGGTTGCATATGGCAATGTGTACAATGGAATAATGGTTGTTGTCATGCATAAGGTCATAGTTTGTGTGGTTGATATGGTCATGTGTTGATGACTGAACTCTAGCTAGAATGATGTGAATATGGTTTAGTGCTCATGTGTTATATGTCTATATGTAGTTGTCATGCATGTATTGTCTTGGTTATAGTTATGCATGAATAATAGGTCAAACATGCCTTGTGAAGTCACAGTATGAAATTTAGGTCATCATGGTGATATTACTACGTTATGATGCTAATGTGTTGGCTGAGATAGAGAAGGAGATGCAGATCATCATAATGAGGTTGCAGCATTGGACTTTGGGGTAAGAGCATATCATCATATAGGTATTGTACGTTGACATGCAGGTATGTAAGTTGATAATTTTTATATGCATTAGGTTTATATACATTATGTTTATGTACATGTCTTTTGATGTTATGGTTGCATACATAATAGATGATAGTTGATTAGTGTAGTCATATGCACGTGTCAGATAATCATGAATGATAGTAACCTATGTTTGTATGCATTGTTATTGTTGTTTTAGGTTAGATAACTTGATGATTATGTTATATGTTGTTGATGAAGTATGTTATAGGTTAACTTGTTGTTGTTAAATGATAGTTAGTTTGATTATAGAATTTATATCTTGATGTTATATGTATCACACTAAGTTGGATTGGGCTATGCAGATGGTTATGGTTACGATATTCAAGTATGAGCCGACATATTTATGATATGGTGTTGTACTAATCTAGATTGACTTTGCATATGTGTGAATGATAATGGTGTATGAGTTATGATGTAAACATGTTAGCTAGTGACTATTTTGGATATCATGATCTTATTTATGTTTGGGTTAATATATTGTAAAGGTGTATCATGCAAATATGGATTGATTGTGCAGACAAGATTGCCTCCTCTCAGATACAGTAACATACGAGTTTGCTTATGTCGTATATTTGGTGTTTGATTGATTGATTATGTCATGTAGTTGATTTATTTAACACGATATGTTTGCAAGTTGGTTGAATGTTTGATGGCTTGCATAACATGAGTATGTGTTCCAATGATCTTGTTTTAAGATGATTGTACTAATACATGTGTGTTGAGATAGTTGATAAGTACTTGCATGTAAGTAGGTGATAGTTGTAGCATTATGTCTATTGACTATGACTTGACTATGGATTATGACATGATTGTTAGTCTTGCTAAATGTTAATTTCAAATTGATAGATATGATTGTCTTGATATTTGGAACTTGTGGTTGACATGTGTGAGCAATTGCAGGAAGCATGATGGTATTAGCCTAACAAGGTAATAATTGATGTGTTTATATCACTAATAGTTGGGTGATGTGACAATGCATAGTAACACTCAATTGCATCAAGTAAAAGGTCAAAGGAAGGAATTGGGCAAGAATTCCTTTGGCTATGTTTGGAAACCCTAATTCCAAACAAATGAGTGCTTTGCCTACAGGAAGTCTTCTTAACATTAATATTGTCTGAGATTATGTGGATACATGCTACATTCATGAACATGTACTTGACAGGTATATCAGTTAGTCTTTAGTTACAGGTGGATCTGTTAAAGGATTGGAGTCTCTTGAGAGATGGCATGGATGTGTTCAGTTGCAAGCAACGTGTTTGGCATAACAAGATGAGGTAGCTGGTGTATTGTTATGTTTATTTATGCACTAATAGTTATGTGTTAATGACAACATGATGTAGGGAGTTGCATGGCAAGAGAGGTTGCCATGAAATCTCGAAGAAGGCTCAGGTCGAGCTTTCCTTGGGAACCATGGGGATTGAGTCATGGTGTTTGTTGTTAGTCTTGTGCTTTTGGTATTTTGCGATTGTTGCGCTTGATTTGTGATTTTGATTGTGTTTGGTGCATAGTTATGCCACTTTGTTGCGATGTTGTATTGCTTTTGGTTTTCATGGTCTTCTTGTTGTTGTTTCCATTCTTTCCTTTTATTGTTTTGAGTCTTGGGAATTGGTTGGGAAATAGGAAAGTTAATGGAGCTCAAGGAGAGCTGTGTGGTACCCAATAAGTAATGTAAGACATAGATGAAGCTCTGTGCATGAGTAAGCGCAGTGGAAGGTAAGACTATGGCAGTCGATTGAACTAGCTGGTTCCATTGTGGTAAATGGATGGTGGCAGTAAAGTCATGAGAAAGGTAACCAAAAAGGTAAAGTAAATGGATCTGAGGTGTCAGATGCCTTGGCTATGTTGGGAACAACTATTCTTAATGTTGTGCATATGTTGCATGAATAAAGGAAGTTCTATTATACCTTGACCTTGATATCTGGTAATTATTTTATGATCATGATTATGTTGATGTTTATATATGTATACATGTAGGTGTGTATGTATGCCATGTTTAATAGGGTCGTCGTGGATCATGATTAATAACGCTAATATTTATATATATATATGTATGCATATTGTTATCTGATAGGATCATGATTGCTTATGCTAATATTTACGTATATGTATGTATATATCCATGTATCTATGTCACTATCTGACATATCATCAAGGATCGTTCTTGTGGCAAAATTATTGCTTATGTTGTGAATGGCATGAAGAAGTTCCTGGCTATGAGGAATCAATTTGGAAGAGTAGTCATGACAAATATATGAGGTTAGTATCATGTGAATATAAATTTATATTGTATGCTTGTATTATGCCTATGCTTATGTTATGGACAGGTTATACTGAGGGATACATCAACAAAGTGAAAGTAGTGTGGTTTGCGGCATGTTGGGACAAGCATGGATAAGACATTGCAAGTAAGGTTTCTTGGTAGGGACAATGTGCCTTCAGATGTGAGGTACTATTGTTGTGCATATGTTTTACATGTTGCATCTGTGATATTGTGCGCATGATTTGTTGTGTATACATAGTGTGTGTACATGTTGTTTATGCAATGTTATGTACATGATGGTACATATAGTGTTGTGTGAATATTTCATATGCAGTGTTGGGTATAGATGGTGCCATGTAGATGTTGGATATGTGGTGCTATGTACATATTGCATTATGCACATGATGTATATGCGGTGTTGTATGCATATAGTGCTCTATCCATATTGGATATGCAATGCTATGTACAAATGATGATACGTACATGTCGGATATGCAGTGTTATGTACATGTGGTGTTTCTCACATATTGTACATGTGGTGCTATGTACATGTCGGTTATGCAGTGCTATGTACATGTGGTGTTGCTTACATATTGTACATGTGGTGCTATGTACATATGGTGTTGTGTGCATGATTAAAAACATGGTATTTTGTGCATGTAATGCCGAGTACATGTGGTACAAGTGGTGTTGTTTGCAGATGGTGTTGTGTACATGTGGCGTTGTGTACATGTCATGTGTGTGGTACAGTGTACATGTGGTATTGTGTACACATTGTACAATGTACAGTGGTGCAATGTACATGTGGCGTTGTGCAGATGGTGCCATGTACATGTGATGTTGTGCACACATTGTGCAAGTGGTTGCAGTGTACAAGTGGTATTGTGTACATGTGGCACATATGGTACTGGTGTAGATGCATTTATTGCATGGTGTTGTATGATGTGTGTAGTTATATGTATGTGATGCACATTATGTGTATGTGCACATGGTTGAGGAGAAGGCATTAGGTGTTTGTTGGGTGTGGCAACAGATTCAGTGTGCGTACGAAATAAGGACAAAGGTGGAAGCTAAGGACTGATTAAAGGATAAGTAACAATATTTTATTTTAGTTTTATTATGCATGTGATTTATGATTCTGGTCTATGCTTATTATATGTGATCTATGATTATGGTTTATGATGGTTACATATGATTTATGATGTTGATATATGATGGTTGTGTTTTGAGCAAACCATATGTGATATGTTTATACATGATGTTTTGATCAAACAATAAGTATGACTTGTTGTGACATGAATTATACATAATTGAAAGTATACTTTATTGATGAGCTACCAATATGGTATGATTTTAGGTTATTTCAATTTATTTAAATCTAATGCAAATTATGTGCTTGGAACAGGAAGCATGAAAATGCTTAGTTGGATGGTTGAAATCAACTGCAAGAACTAGCAGCAACAGTGAATGAAATTGGAACAGGCAACAATATGTTGGTAGAGTACTTCAGGAGTACGGCTATTGTGGGACACCGGTACCCAATAGTGTCCATTGATTTCCATGAGCATGCTATGACTGGTATGTTGGTTTTGAGGCAGGTATATGCCTTGTTTTTGTATCTTTTGATGCGAGGAAGCCTTTCTAAGGGATGGATAGCCTGGGATAGGGGATGTTGGGGAACTTGGAAGGTGAGTGACTCACAGAAGGGCTGATCGAATTTCCTGAGGGACTATGTAGCAGAGAAGGGAAGGTCGCAAATATAAATTTTTTGGTCATGAGCATTGCCAAATGGAATCAGATGCACATTGGGGGTGCACTCGGAACAATGAGCTGGTAACTGTTCGCTGAGAGGACAAGTGGCGTAGGATTTTAGCACTGGACATTAGAAGGAACTTTGACTATGGCCATGGATTCTGGACTTCCTAGGAAGGAGGTGAATCTTGGTATTACTTTGAAGGTGGAGGTGTGAGCCTCTTGATTACCTTGTTGCGAATGCAGGCATCATATCCTTTATTTGTTGGTTTAGAAAATGTGCATATGTGCATAGGTGGTTATTGTAAATATCGTAATGAATTGTGTTATAAAGCTCCAGTATGTGGTATGGTTGTTATCTAGTCATGTTGTCATGATGTTTTTCTTTTGAGCAGGTCATTCATTGTAAATACTGTAACGAACTAAGTTATAAAGCTCCATGGGAAATGTGTTTATTTTTCAGTGATTTTGTTGAGGTCTTGGTGTGGTTTAACACTAAGGACGATGTTCCCCAAGGGGGGGGGGGGGTTGTAGCAACCTTGGTGAAAAATTCCATGTAATAAAAGTTAATAAAGGCAAAATAAGACCACGGGTAAGGAACATGTATTCCAAGCTATATGTTGGGAAAAGATATCCTAGTGGGCATCATTGTATGTGTGTTTTGGATAAGGAAAATTGGCAAAGGCTAAGGCAAAGGAATTAAAAGGCACAAAGGCATTTTTGACACATTTATTTATGAAAATAAAGAAAATTAGGAGAAAATCATGGTGAAGGGTCACGGGTTGCATGTGAGGAGGAAATTGAAGCAAAATAATGGACAATGAAGAAAATAGAGACCTCATTAATAAAAAGGCTTCTGAGGATCAGTTGGAAAGATTTTTCTAACCTTTTGTTAGTTCAAGTTTGGAGCTCTCTCATTATTCTCTCTCTCTCTCTCATTCTTGGTCACTTAGAGTTTTCTTGGAGCGCTCTAGCGTTGGATCAAGGAAGGAAAAGCAAGCAGATGGAAAGGAAAGAAAACAAGGATAAAGGAAAGGAAAGAAGGATCAAGCAACTTCAGCAGGAATACTTGTAGGTAACCTTTTGCATGTGTGATTTCCCAGCTGGTTTGGACATGAATGGCCTTACATGTTGGTGTATGGTTCTCTTGTTGTCGGTGGCATGGTTTTGTCAGGTTATGAAAGTGGATTTTAGCCTATCCTTTCTTATTTCTAGATGCCATGGTATGGTGGGATGTTTATCTCGGTTTTGAGCTTCGATTTGCCGGATGGATTTCAAAATCTAGGGCGGACGTGGTCTCAAGTTTCATTCCCAAAGGCCTAGGAATCCCTTGACCAGTTTTGGCAAGATAAATGGCAAAGCCTGAGGGAGAAGTATCAATTTAGGGCCTAGTGATTTGGGCTTGGATTGCGGTAAAGCCTAAGATATTGGTCTCAGTTTAGGGCTTAGTGATCCAAGATTGGATTGCGGTAAAGCATGAGAGACAAGGAAACAAAAAATTTCTCAAGGATAGTGATGGATTCTAGATGACATTCCAAGTTAGGCTTGGTTGTGATCAAAGCACCGGTTTTGGTGTGATCATGGTTTGGTGAGGGTGGAGGTGGTTTAACCTCTGGATTCCCTTGGTTGTTCATGGATTGCTTATTCTATGAGATCCCACATTCATGCTTGGAATATGGCACGAGGGTGACTGGATGAAAGAGAGATTTGGTTCAACCATGTCTACGGTTGGGTGGTACGTGGAAGTCCCAAATCTAGTCAGATTTTCCTATGATTAATAAAAGTGAAGTTCTCTTACTTTTTCACTAGTTTATATGTGGATTTAATGGTTGTCATATCTCTAATATTTATATGGTTTTATGCTGGTTAGAAGCATGGTTAAATGATTGGTTCATGTCATGGTTATTTCATGTATTTACTTGTAATCGTTTGATGGATGGATGCAAGACCTAACTGATGATATAATAATTCAAGGGAGAAGGAGTTGATCCTTTTGGTTATGTTTCATAAGTTCTTTCAATCATTTATGCTATGTATTGTATCCTAGACTTGTAGGTTGCATTGATGCCAAGTGTTTGATGTTAGGTTGTGTTATATTCTTTCCACGACTAGCCCACCTAGTTAACCAGGGGGTTGAAGGGGGCTAGAGCCCCCCCTTCATTGCACAGATTGCGCAGCAGGGGGGTCACAAAGGGGGCGGAAGCCCCCTCTGTCTAGGGGGTTTGAGGGGGGTGGGTATCCCCCCTCTACGGGGTCCAGGGCAATGCTCCGAGGAAATTTTTTTTGGACCCTATATTAGGTTGGGCGAACCTACCTATGGTTTTGTGCATGGTTTTCACACATGGTTTTGGGCGCGATGGTTTTCGGTCAATGGTATTGGATGCTTCGGCATGTATATATATGTATTGTAACATTGAAAAGAACATAATGAAAAATCAATCTGGTAGTCCCAGTTTTGGGATCCAGGGGAAAAGCTCTGTGTATATGTGTTTTATGTGTTATGCTCTCGCATTGTTTATTTTATGTGTTTTAGAATTCGTATGCAGGTAATTTTTGTATGGGATTAAAACCTACATTTGGTATCAGAGTTGTTTTGGCTTCAAGGGGACGCCTTTGTTTCTGAGGGGTTTCACTCGGGCCTTTGGTAGACCCTGTTCAATGGGAGATCTGCAAGACTGATTCTGGTGGTAAAAGAAGATGACGAGCAGTGGAAAGATGGAGATCGAGAAATTTAATGCTCAGGGTTTTGAGTTATGGAAAAACAAGATGGAGGATCTGTTGGTAGATAAAGACCAATGGATCGCAGTAGATCCAGGTACTAAGCCAATGGGAGTGTCCGATGAAGAATGGAAGAAGTTGGATCGATAGGCAAAGAGCACAATACAATTGTGTGTCTCAGATTAAGTATTATTGAATGTATCAGGGGAAGCTACGGCTAAGGCTTTGTGGGTCAAGTTAGGGACTTTGTACCAATCTAAGTCTCTGGTGAATAAATTGTTCCTACGAAAAAAGTTGTATAACCCGAGGATGAAAGATGGAGACTCTGTGACAGATCATTTGAATGCATTTAATATTGTGGTAAGTCGGTTATTATTTTTTGATATTAAAATTTCATATGAAGATAAGTACATTAGTTTGTTGTGTTCTCTACCAGATTCGTGGGATAGTTTGGTTATTGCAATAGGTAGTAATGCAACTACCTTGCAGTTTGATGAAATAGTCTCATCCTTGCTGACGAAGGAGATGAGATGGAAAAATATGGAGAACCAGAATGGTGATGCCTTGTCTGTACGAGGACAATCGCAAAACAAAAACAAAAACAAGTCATCGAGTGGGAGATCTAAATCTAGAGGGAGATCTAAATCTTCAGGAGAACCTGTAAAGGTGGTGTGTTGGAAATGCGAAAAGGAAGGGCACTACAAAAGGGACTGTAAATCTAAAGCTCCCAAGAAAGGAAAGGGATCTGATGATTCTCCTTCTGAAGAGGTGAAAACCACCTCAGATGAAGGTGGGGATGTGTAGTTGGCTTCTTCAAGTACGCATGTAGATCATGTTGATTGCCTCGGGTGCATCCTTTCACTTCACTCCCCATAGAGAGTGGTTTTATGAGTATGAGAAATATGATGGTGGTAATGCCTTCTCAGGGGATAATAGGAAGGCTAGAATTGTTGGTTGTGGAAAAGTAAAGTTGAAGTTGCAAGGTGGAAGGGTTAGAACACTTCCGGGTGTTCTGCATATTCCTCCATTGGCCAGAAATATGATTTTTGTAAGGAAGTTGGATGATGCAGGTGTAAAAACAGTGTTCGAAAAAGATACCTACAAGATGGCTCGGGGAGCACTGGTATTGATGCAGGGAGTTCGGATTGGAACTTTGTACAAGTTTCAAGGTAGCACTATTATTGATGGGTGCAATAGTTATGTGGTTCCAGAAAGTGGAGCAGAAAATCTAGTGGTATCTGGAGAAAATACCATGCTATAGCATCAAAGGCTTGGACATATTGGAGAGAAGGGCCTTCCAATACTTCATGGTAAAGGTATGGTAGAAGGTATGACTAATATCTCTCTGGATTTTGATTTCTGTGAAAATTGTGTATATGGGAAGCAGAATCAGATGAGTTTCCCCTCTAGTGTTAAGAGGGCGAAACAGATATTAGAGCTTGTGCACAGTGATGTGTTTGGACCTGTGAAGGTTCCATCACTGGGTAAGTCTGTGTACTATGTATCATTTATAGATGACTTCTCAAGGAATACATGGTTATATTTCCTCAAGAAGAAATCTGAAATCTTTGACAGGTTTAAAGAATTTAAGGCTCTGGTGGAAAACCAGACACAAAAGAAGATAAAGGTGTTGAGGATAGATAATGGTGGAGAGTTTTGAGCAAGGAATTTGAAGAATTATGTAAGAAGGGTGGTATAGCACAACAAAAGACTAATTCATACACACTTGAGAAAAATGGATTTGCAGAAAGAATGAACAAGACGCTGATGGAAAGGGCAAGAAGCATGCTCAGTCGTGTCGGGTTAGGATAGGAATTCTAGGCAGAGGCGGTGGAGACATCATGTTACTTGGTCAGCAAATCACCTTCATCAGCGTTGGAGAATAAGACTCCATAAGAGGTATGGACTAGTAAGAAACCCTCTCTTTCACATCTGAGGGTATTTGGATGTGATGCATAGGTACATGTTCCAAAGGAGAAAAGAATAAAGTTGGATAGTAAATCTGAAAATTGCATTTTTATTGGGTATAAGGATGGTTTAAAGGGTTATAAGCTTTGGAACCCAGTAACAAGGAAGGTTCTGTATAGCCGAGATGTGATGTTCAGGGAGGTGAAAATGTTATTAAACATGAATTCCCATCAAAGGAACCTGAGAAAATAGAGTTTGAGATAAAGGAGGAAGAATTATACTCTACAGCAGAAGAGGAATCAAAATATGAAGAGCCACAAACTCTGATTGTGAGAAGATCAGTTCGAGAAAGAAGGTAGCCAGAAAGGTATAGTCCATATGCTTTCTATTCAAATTTTGCTTTATCTATTATTGATGATGATCCCAGAACTGTGAAGGAAGCAATAGATTCAGAGGATGGAAAACTTTAGAAAGAGGCCATGGTTGACGAAATGGCATTTTTGCACAAAAATGAGGCTTGGGATCTGGTGGAGTTGCTGGCTAGAAGGAAACCCATTGGCAGCAAATGGGTGTTCAAGAAGAAGACAAATGCAGAAGGAAAGGTGGAGAAATACAAATCTCAGTTGGTACCAAAAGGTTATTCCTAGGTGTTAGGAATTGATTTGGGTGATATTTTTTCTCCTGATGCCAAGGTATATTCTATTAGATTACTTTTATCTGTTGCTACTGCTTTTGATTTTGAGGTAGAACAGATGGATGTGAAGACAACATTTATCCACGGGGATTTGGAAGAGGAGAACTACATGAAGCAGCCTGAAGGCTTTACGATGAAGGTTAAGAAAGAACTGGTATGAAAATTAAAGAAGTCTCTGTATGGGCTAAAACAGTCACCAAGGATGTGGTATCAGAAATTTGATACATTTATATGAGGGCTTGGCTTCACAAGAAGCAAAGAAAATCACTGTGTGTATTTTAAATTAATTGGTGACTGTGTTATTTATTTGGTCTTGTATGTGGATGACATGTTGCTGGTTGGAAATGGCAAAGAAATTATCCAAGATTTGAAGACCCAATTGTCCTACAAATTCGACATGAAAGATCTTGGTGTTGCAAACTATATTTTGGGCATGAAAATTAAAAGAGATTGGGAAAAGAGGAAGCTCTAGTTAAACTAGAGGAAGTATGTCGAGACAATATTGCAGAGGTTTAATATGCAAGATAGTAAACTAGTGAAGGTTCCTATTCCTGTAGGTGTAAAGTTATCTGCTGAACAATGTCCCAAGACACAAGAAGAGGAAGAGGACATGTCCCATGTTCCATATGCGAGTGCAGTCGATAACCTAATGTATGCAATGGTCTGTACTAGACCAAACATTGCACATGCAGTGGGAGTATTGAGCAGGTTTATGTCAAAACCAAGGAAAGAGCATTGGACAATAGTGAAGCGGGTTTTCAGGTATTTGCGTGGCACTAGTGATTATGGTTTGTGCTACCAAGGAAGACTGGGATTGGACAGAGTTTTGGATATCCGTGGCTTTGTTGATGTAGACTGGGATGGAGATCTAGATCAGAGAAGATCTACAAGTGGGTATGTGTTTAACCTATTTGGAGGTGTAGTTAGTTGGATGAGTAAGAAATAATTTGT
This sequence comes from Pinus tabuliformis, assembly GCA_031772625.1. Classification (NCBI taxonomy): domain Eukaryota; kingdom Viridiplantae; phylum Streptophyta; class Pinopsida; order Pinales; family Pinaceae; genus Pinus; species Pinus tabuliformis. The sequence goes on along the minus strand of CM062817.1, from coordinate 928,267,236 downwards.
AGTGGCACTATCAACTACAGAGGCAGAATACATGGCAGCCACTCATGCAAGCAAGGAAGCAGTTTGGTTGCAGAGATTATGTTCAAGTATGGGGTTAGTACAGGGAGCTATAAGGATATACTGTGACAACCAAAGTGCAATTTTCTTGGCAAAGAACCCTGCTTACCATTCAAAGACAAAGCACATTGATGTTCAGTATCACTTTCTGAGGGATATGATAGAAGAAAAAAAGGTGTTGCTAGTAAAGGTGGACACTTTGAAGAATACTGCAGACACATTGACAAAATCTGTGAACTCTGAGAAGTTCTCTTGGTGTAGAGAAATAATGGGCATTGCAGGGCTAGATAAATGACTAAGCTCTCTTGTGGCCCCCTGTGGAAAGAAAACAACAAGTGTTTGATGTTGGGTTGTGTTATATTCTTTCCACGACTAGCCCACCTAGTTAACCAGGGGGGCAGAGCCCCCCCTTTGTTGTGTCTATTGCGCAGTGGGGGGGTGGTCACAGGGGGTTTGAGGGGGGTGGGTAGCCCCCCTCTACGGGGTCTAGGGCAGCGCCCACCAGGAAAAAAAATTTGGACCCTATATTTGGTGGGGCGAACCTACCTATGGTTTTGTGCATGGTTTTCGCACATGATTTTGGGTGTGATGGTTTTCAGTCCATGGTATTAGATGCTTTGGCATGTATATATATGTATTGTAACATTGAAAGGAAAATAATGAAAAATCATTCTAGTAGTCCCATTTTGGGATCCAGGGGAAAATCTCTATGTATATGTGTTTTATGTGTTATGCTCTCGCATTGTTTATTTTCTGTGTTTTAGAATTCGTATGCAAGTAATTTCTGTATGGGTTTAAAATCTACATTTGACAGAATGTCAGTCCCAGTGGGTACGGGGTCTAGGGCAGCGCCCGCCAGGAAAAAAAATTTGGACCCTATATTTGGTGGGGCAAACCTACCTATGGTTTTGTGTATGGTTTTCGCACATGATTTTGGGTGTGATGGTTTTCATTCCATGGTATTAGATGCTTTGGCATGTATATATATGTATTGTAACATTGAAAGGAAAATAATGAAAAATCATTCTGGTAGTCCCATTTTGGGATCCAAGGGAAAATCTCTATGTATATGTGTTTTATGTGTTATGCTCTCGCATTGTTTATTTTCTGTGTTTTAGAATTCGTATGCAAGTAATTTCTGTATGGGTTTAAAACCTACATTTGACATAATGTCAGTCCCAGTGGGTATGTTGAGGCCTAGTCTTGTGGTTGAATTTTTATTTATCAGCATTGTTATCATGTCTTTGATGGATTCTGAAGGTTGTAGCAAGTTTTGGGTAAAGGCTGAGACTCTGGGCTAAAAAAGTGGCTCAAATCTCAGGGTCGCTTGCACAGGTTTGCTGAGAAAAGTCGACAATCGCTAGCACATAGGCCTATGAGAGCAACTTTGGATTGTTGGACATTGTCATGCCTATAGCATGAAAGTGACCAGGGGTTAAAAATCTTAAATCATCAATGGGACTCAGGGACAGGATGTCTGAGTGGATGACATGTCTCGTGAGGGTATTGTTGTTGATGTGGAGGGGTTTGTTTAAGGCGTTATGTCGATTCCATTTCCTTAAGGTCACAAAGGAAGTTGAACACCTTATAGTAGCTTCTCTCATCACATGTTTACCCTGGTTGGTCGATTGCTTGGGTAGACCTGGGAGGAGTGGGTGTTATAATCTGATACACAAAACTACTAATCATAAACTAAGTCAACAAGAGCAGGGTCCTTTTCACTTGACCTTGGAAGTTCTAATTGCGGAATGCATGGGATATGTTGTTCAATGTGGCTAAGGCGACCATTCTACGTCTAGAGTTAAAATTTAATTTGCTAGAAATCTTGATTGTAATCTGAGAATGTTTGAGAGGACGTGGTTGAGCCTGAAGGGATATGCTTTTGACCAGGAGGGTTTTCATCATCCAGTACAAGTGAACCATCTATTTATACTGAGAAGTTCTTCCCCGAGAGTGCCCTCGGTCAAGCACTAGGGTCTGCCAGTCATCCAAATCGATGTCCAGTATACCAGCTTTCTGGTTTAGTTCCTCTTCCCATTTTGCTATGAGTTGGCGGACCTGGGAAGAGCCCTCATGATATGAAGTAGCATCTTCATCAATAATTCAAGAGGTTGACTTATGACCACGGGTTTTACTTGTAGAAGTGTTGGGTTTACAAAACTCAATGGCAAATTTGGGTTGCTTCTCGTGACCACGAGAACCCTGAACCCTTCCTCACGGTAGCGCTAGCCATGGCTTGTGAATGGTGGAGAAAATTAAAATCAATTGTTTTTAACCTTATTGGCCGACCCAAGGCGAGTTGATACCCATGAGAAGTATGATTCCAGGGGTCACATTAAACCAGGGGACCAGTCAAGGTAACCAAATGTGAGAGACACAACCCATGCAAAAACCAACTCTATCACCTTTTGCCTACTAGAAACTTGAGATAGAAATAGTCCCATGTCCTAGAAACTTGAATGCAACTATGCCAAGAACATCTGAGGGTATAATTATAAACAAAACCACATCCATACCAAAACCTTGAAAATGCAGCACCGAGACCACATATTTCCAAAGGAAAAGAAAAGCTAGAGCAGCAGGGGAAAATACATAAAGACCGGGAGTGGCCCATAGGCCTTACCCAACACATGCTCATACGAGCCAACAAAATTCCAAAGAACATAGTCATTAGAATACTAAAAATGAAAGAGCCTTCAAACAATTATGAAACGACAGTATATGAGTCTTGGTAATGTTCCTTCCAAACCATCCAATTCAAAGCATATCCCTTCTTCCCGGAAACCAACAGACAAATATAACGAGCCATAATAACAGGGATACATATGATGGAACTGAAAACATACCCGATAAAGGTGGCCTATACCCACTATAAGTGAACCAATGCTCGAAAAAAGACCTCGAAGGACTCCTCCCCCAAGCTTCTGAGCTGCTCAGACCAGACCCTATGCAAACAAGAATCGAAAACAGGGGACTTATCGAATTTACTAGCGAAAAGGGCGAGAACTTGCTTCCAGATTGTGTTGTTGGAATGGAATTAATTGAGGCCATGCACGAGGCCATCACTCCATGTGCCTCATGCATGTAGAGGGTGGTGAGGGTTCTCATCGGAATTCTCATAACATACATTCGTGGTGGGCGGGACTAAATCGATCCAACTTGCACCCCGATCGAGGATTTTTTTTATGTAATTTGACTAGTCAAAATGTTTAATTAGTAATTATAATGATTAATTTTAATTTTATATTTTATTTATTGTGCCAAGGGGCGCTTTACAACCCAATATAGTGTAAATGTTTAATATGTAACATTTAACATTTAGCAAATTTAACCTAATGTCAATGTCGACCCTAATTAGAAACCAATATAATTATTATGTATAAACAAAAAATAAATTCAACATTAGTTTTTACAAAAATTCGGTTTCATTGAACAATGCGAAGTGGAATTTTGTTTGTGAGCAAGGGTGACATAATTAAAGTGAAATAGTTAATTTAGCATTGGTGACTCTAGATTTTGAATATACTATTTTAAAATATAAATAAATATTGTTTTAATAAAATTACTCATTTTTTATTTGGCTGAGAGGTCCTCTCCAGCCCAATGCTAGAGATGTGTAACGTTAATGTAAACATTTTGACTCGATAAAAATAAAAATAAAATATGTTAGACATGTGTAACTTAATGTAACGTAATATAATATAAATATTTTAACTTGGTAAAAATAGAATAAAAATAATATAATAAAAATAACCTTATAAAAATTAATAAAAAAAATAAAAAATAACCCATGGTATTCATCAATAGGAGAAAACACGAGCAGAATGATGAGCAAGAGTGCTATGGTTTCATACGCAGGCATCACGGGTGTGGGATTGGAAGCTACGGACAGGCCCAGGGCTATAGGGAACAAGGGTGCCAGGTATGTCGAGTCTGAAACTTGACATTTTTCTCCCTCCAGATGGGCATATGTATTATTGTCTTTGTTCGGTCAGCGATAAATAATTTGGATCGTAGAATATCGGATGCAACCTGAAGCTGATGTACAGGAATCTGCAGCGGCCACTCTAATAAGAGCCATTGATGCTAATAAGTTATGGTTTCGAATAATACATTCCATTATGAATGGTTCTGAGCAATGTGGGATGGCAGTGGCTGAGTGGGTATATGCAGATCTATCGCTCCATTACAGTATGCTCTTGCGCGGCCATAACATATCTATACTAGTTGGAGTGTATGTGATCAAAAATCCTCAATTTTGCCCAGAACCTCTGTATCACTGACCTGCCGGCAGCGGTATGGGAGAAAGGGATTCTATGCAAGCCTACTTGCACACTGTTACAAATGGGGGTTTACACTCTGCGGCGCTGGGACTGCTAGACACTGAGGTAGCAATTACACTACTCTTACCTCTGGATTATGACACATACATGTGATATTCATTAACTGAAACAGAGCACCTGGAGAATTTGGTGATCATGGGGTTTTCTCCTGTCACGCATCCACACAATGTTTTGCAAAATAGAGTACTTGGAGCAACATGACAATGCAAACCTCAGGTCGACACAGATTCCCCACACTTGGTAAATTTTCATCGATTTAATGTTATTATTAAAACCCCTTCGAGGTCATCTTTTCTAGTTTGGGTTCTTGAAACTGATAGTGTATTGCATCTGAAGTATCTCATCTATAAACATATTGGATATCCTATCGGACTACAACTTTTGATATTTGGGGGCACAACACTACAGGACATTAGACTCCTGAAGGACTACAACATTATGCCAGTGTCCACCATAACACTCAACCTAAGGCTGCGAGGTGGAGCCGCGACCTCTAGTAAAACAAACATTCAGGAGGAGGAATTGGAAGTAGTACAACAAAAAACAATGAAACAGAACAAAATCACAAAAATGGAGGACTTTCTTTCAAAAATATCCTACAAGGAAAAAACACACCTACAGCAACATCAAAGCAAGCTGGAACTGAACCCAATCCATATATTGTGGAGCAACTAAATTATATTCCAAAATTAAACATAGATATACCAGAAACAGATATTCACTGTAATACTTTTGAATCACAAGCCCTAATCTGTTGATTCAATTGTTTTTCGCCAAAACCTGTTGAGCTCTTCCATTGGATTTTCTCAAACTGGACTGTTCACTGTGAAATACGCCTATGCTCAAAGGGGTTTTTCATTGTCAAATTCCATTTCTTCCGAGGAGAGCAACATTATACTACAGGAAGGACCATGGTTCTGGGGATCCACGGGCCTCTTCATGACACCTTGGTTTCCGGAATTCAATGCTAATACTATGGTTGTTTCCAGGATGCCAGTATGGGTTCGACTGCATAATCTCCCATTACATTTTTGGGATTAACAGGTCCTTATTGGTATCATCAACTCCATTGGGTGATATATCAAAATGGACACATAAAGGTTGGCGGAAAGAGTGTTCACTTTCACACATATATGTGTGGAAGTAGATCTCAGCAAGGGATTATTGGATCACATACTGTTGAAACACCAACAATGAAGCTGGACACAGATACTAGACTATGAAAACACAACATTTAGATGTAGAATTTGTAGGCAAACATGACACCTACAAAACTCGTGTCCGGAAGCCAAAAAAATATATACGAAGAAAAAAGAAAACAGGGAAACAACCCAAGGGTTGGTAATTTCCCCCCCCCCCCCCCCATGACTCTGATGAGGAGGAGGAAGTGGTTGTGGAAGACCCCATACCCAATGAAAATAACCAGGCAGAGAAAGAACCAAAAGCACAGGAGATAACTCCACAAGATCCTATGGAATTACAGCTGGAAAAGATGCCAAATGCAAAAGAATCCAGTGGTTCAAAACGACTACATACACTAAACAATTCACATTCTGACAAGGACAATCCCTGACCTGATGCATTCAACTCGCTTGCACTCGTATCTTCGATGCCGACTCAAGGGGAGTGGCGCAAGGTTGAGAAGAAGAAGGGGAGAAAAACATGACTCTCCCCATTTTGTACATGATCCAGGTGGATATTGGTGGCCACCCGCCAAGTCCACTTGGACCCCCACCATTATTTCTTTCAACCTTTTCATTTTGCTTAATTGTAGCACAGTTTACTATTTTTAGTAGTTTTTCGGGTCCTGAACTTCCGGAGCCGTTTTGAGACCCTAAACGATGTTTTTTGGGAAAATTGGGAGTAACATGTGTCCATGGACTGATGTTTCTGTTCCCAAAGTTGTATTTATCCGATAGATCTTTCTAACGAGATATTGTGCGCGTCAAATAGAGATCGTATGCCAGAGTTACGACCCCGGGAAGTTGATGTACCAATTTACCCAAACGGGGCCCACAGTTTGGTGTTTCATCTTCTAGGGTTAGGTTTTTGGATGTTTAGGGTTTTCCATTGTTTCTCAACAATAAATAGGCCTTCAAGCCTCATTGTAACACATTTCAAATGCATGTAGCCACCACATCTCTTCTCATAGATAAGCTACCATCGCCCTCGCTGGTTTATTTCCATTTCTGTATGTAAGCATATTTCAGTATATTACATTAATGAAATGAAGTATTATTTCTGTTGCATCTCTGTGTTTATGGTTATCTTTGTAATTTGTTGCGTTCTTGTTTCAATCTAGATCAGTGGTATCAAAGGGGTCTGCTTTTTCTTTGTTTTTCTTTGAATGTCCCCAATGAGGTCATGATAGAAGGAGTTAGGGCTTGAACTAGTCGAACCCTTGCAAGACCAGCCTCACAAATCTCGACAGCATCCCATGGCGAATGAAAAGAAAGACGAGGGGGTAGGAGATCCTATCAAAATCTTGCTCGAAGAAGTCCTCGAGCGACAAAGGAATGTGATGATGGACAACTTTGCCCATATCCTTCAACGGCTACCCAGGGGCAACGCATTGGCTTCCAACAGCTACTCTGGAAACACCACATCGTTTAAGGTACACGTTAACTTTGAAATCCCCATATTCGAGGATCAGATAGATGCAGATGCCATCAATAAATGGTTAAATCTGCTAGAGGGTTATTTTTCTGTTCATGATTTTTCCAGTCGAGGAAAGATTATTTTCGCTCTTCTCAAAGTAGCCCCCCACGTCAAGGACTGGTGGGAAGCCTACTGTGAGCAGAAGGATGAAAGTACATGTTCTCTATTTTCAGCCACACCCACTTGGAATTCATTCTAGGATGCCATCAAGGAGCAGTACTACCATGTTGGAAGCTATGAGTTCCAGGATGCCATCAAGGAGTAGTACTACCCTGTTGGAAGCTATGAGGATCAATACATAAAGTGGACCACGCTGCGGCAGGGAAGGGACCAAGACGTGCCGAAGTTTACCAATATTTTCCATACCCTTCGCACAAAGTTGGGTATCAAGGATTTGGAGTAGCATTTGATACTCAAATATTGCGGCTACCTATACAAGTGCATCTAGGAAGAAATAGAATTCTTGAACATCTCCTCACCCGGCACGATATACCGATATGCCATCAAGGTCGAGCAAAAGTTTAAATAGCAGAAGCTAGACTTTGGATCTGCGAATCTGAAGCAAGGGAAAGGTGCCCCCAAACCGCAGAACAAAGGAAAAAGCCAAGGCAAGGCAGCCCAAGACAACCCGCCAAAGCTGCAAGCAAAGAACAGCACTGCGAAGTCGAAAAAGGACACGGGAAAGTGGTGTGAGTTCCATAAGAGCTCCACTCACAACACAAGTGAGTGTCAGGCCAAGCAGTGACTGGTGGCTGAGCTAAAGGTTTCAAAATCAGATGCATGTTCTGACTCTGAGTCAGAACCTGACAAGGGGAATGACAAAGGGAAGTAGATTATCGATGCGGAGCCCAACGCCACCATTGCCATCATGAATATCCAGAAGGAGGAACCCAAAGATCCAGAGGAGGAGGAGCATATCTTCCACTCCCAGATGTGGGTAAAAGGCTCCCCATTACAGTTCACTGTCGACAGCAGGAGCCCAAATAACCTCATTTCGGTAGAGGTTGTGAAGAGGTTGGGCTTACTGACCACAGCACATCCACAACCATACACCATCAGGTGGCTTCACCAAGGACAGGATCTTCACGTGAGCCAGCAGTGTCTCCTTCCATACAACATCAAGCCCTTCACGGATGAGGTATTGTGTGAAATTGCTCCCCTTGAAGTTTGTGATGTATCATTAGGACAACCATACTTGTGGAAGCGACATGTTGTGTATGAATCAAGGCCCCGTGTTGTTATTGTTACTTTGTGAAATAAGTTGTACAGGATACTGGAGGTAGCACCGCCTATCGCCATCTCTTTGGTTACTGCAAAACAATGCAATAAGCTGATTTCCAAAACCGGGAAATTTGTTTTCGTGATGATACGCCCTCAAAGAAAGAAGAAGACGGTGGCCACGACCTCTAGATAGGGCCCCTCCGCACGACAACTATAGATCGACAAGGTCGTGGAGGAGTATGAGGACATCTTCACCTCCCCCCTAGGGGTTCCTCTACACTGTCAGGTCAAGCACTCCATTGATCTAACCCCAGGTTTGCCGCTGCCCAATGGACCAATCTATCGGTGCTCCATTCTGAAGAACGATGGAATCAAGAGGCAGATTTAGGAGCTGCTGTAGAAAGGTCACATCCATCCAAGTTCATCACCCTGTGGGAGCCCGATCATGTTGGTACAAAAGAAGGATGGGACTTGGAGACTCTGTATTGACTATCGGGCGCTGAACAAGATCACTGTCCATAATAGGTGCCTGATCCCATGGATTGATGACCTCCTGGACCAACTGAAGGGGGCAAAATATTTCAGCAAGCTTGATTTGAAGTCAGGATATCACGAGGTACCAATCAAACCCTCCGACGTGTGGAAGGCTGCCTTCAAAGCTAAGGAGGGCCTTTTCGAATGGTTGGTTATGCCTTTCAGATTGATGAATGCTCCTGCAACCTTCATGAGGCTAATGGATGACATCTTGTGGCCATTCACCAACTCATTTGTAGTGGTATACTTGGATGACGTCCTGATCTTCAGCCAAAGTTGGGAAGAGCACCTCCACCACATTTGACAGGTTCTCCAAACACTGTGGCAACATAAGTTATGTGCCAATTTGGATAAATGCACTTTTGGCATGAGACAGGTTCAGTATCTGGGATACATTATTGATGAACAGGGGGTGCATGTGGATCTAGCCAAGATCCAAGTCATTCGAGATTGGCCATCTCCAACCACTCTGACAGAGCTCTGCAGCTTTCTATGTCTTGCCAACTTCTACCGCAGGTTCGTGTTGGGATTTTCTCATATCACTTGGCCCTTGAGCCAAGTCACCAAGGGAGGAGTGAAAGCAAAATTCTTTTGGTCTAAATCTCAACAGAAGGCATTCACAGAGTTGAAAGATCACCTCTGCTTGGCACCAATGCTCGCATTACCAGACTTGCAAAAACCATATGAGGTCGAGACAGATGCCTCTGACTATGTTATTGGGGCAGTCCTTACTCAACACGGGCATCCAATGGCATATCACAGTGAGACACTTTCAGACACAGTCCAGAAGTATCCCACTTATGACAAAGAGATGTATTCCATTATGCAAGCCTGCCGACAATGGAAGCATTACATTTTGTGGAAGGAAACGGTCATTCACACAGACCACCGACCCCTGCAGTTCATATAAACCCAAGGGAAATTACAGAATGATCGCCATCAGAAGTGGTCCACATGCCTACAACAGTTCCATTTGAATATCAAGTATAAGAAGGGCAACACCAATAATTTTGCAAATTTCCTCAGTAAACCACCGATCATGGCGTTAACCACCATGCTCAATTCTTGTGGGCACGAGACTTCTGATTGGCCACTTCTCTACAAAAGTGACCCAGAATTCAGCCACACATACCAGACACTCTTGGAGGGTCAACATGTTCCAGATTTTCACCTCCAGGATGCCCTGTTATGCCACCTGGGTCACCTTTGTGTTCCTTCAAGTGAGCGTGCCAAGATGATTTTGGAAGCACATTATAGTCGGTCTATAGGGAATTTTGGGGTCGAGAAAATGGTGGCAGTACTGCAGAAGTATTTCTATTGGCCGAAGCTTTGACAAGATGTCAGGAAGTACATCAGATCATGCACTGTCTACGCCATTGCTGAACCGACCATCAAGAAGTAAGGCCTCTATACCTCGCTGCCTACCCCTAGTCGACCTTGGGAATCCTCTTACATGGATTACATGTCAGGCCTTCCTTCCACTAAGCATGGAAACGACTGTGTTTTTGTGGTCGTTAACAGGTTCTCCAAGATGGCCATTATGGCGGCCTGCAAGAAGAATATCACAACAGAAGCCACTGTTAAACTCTTCTTTGAACGAGTGTGGGTACACTTTGGGATCCCACAGTCTATCATCTTAGATTGGGATAACAGGTTCCTCAATACATTTTGGTCCAGTCTCTGGTCGATGTTGGACACCAAACTCACTAAGTCGACAACCTTCCATCCTCAAACTAATGGCTAGACAGAGGTTGTCAACCGGATGATCGTACACATTCTGCACATGTACAACTCAAAGCATCCATGCACATGGGACGAGAGCCTCCCCTATGTTCAATAGAGCTACAACGAGCTCTCCACATCTCATCTAGCCACAACCCTTTTCAGGGGGGCTTGGGATTCCAACCACTATGTCCCATTGATGTGTCCATGCCATTTGCAGCTACTCAAGCAGATTCAGCTCATGTCCAGTCTGAAACAGATAAGGAAAACAACTTCATTGACCACATCCAACATATTCACTAGAAAGTCCATGAAATTCTAGAGAAATCAAATGCCAAGTATAAGCAGTGACATGATCAACAAAAGGTGCCACATAAGTTTTAGGTGGGCGATAAAGTCTAGTTGCATTTGCAAAAGGAATGCCTTACCAGAGCCTATCAGAAACTCAGACCACTCTGATATGGTCCTTACACCATTACCAAGGTTGTGGGAGACAATGAATTTGAGCTTAGCATTCCCCCATTCCTTGGCCTGCACCCAGTGTTCAATGTGGACCGCCTTTGGCCATACTTTCCACCATTACTAGACACATCTGACATTTTTGAATAGCTCACACCCACAGAGTTAAATCCAGATTGCATGGAACAAGCTGCAATTGATCGGATCATGGACACACAGATCAAGCACACTCACCAGCAGAATATCCAACTGTATCGAGTTGTCAAAGCAGGCCAACTCCTTCACCAGGGCAAGTGGCTCATGAGGGGCCAAGTTCAGCAGAAGTTTCCTCATCTCATGGAGGAACTCAATGCAATGGGGACCATTTCTTCCTAGGGGGGGAGGAATGATCCAGGTGGATATTGGTGGCCACCCGCCAAGTCCACTTGGACCCCCACCATTGTTTCTTTCAACTTTTTCAATTTCGTTAATTGTAGCACAGTTTACTATTTTTTATAGTTTTTCAGGTCCTAAACTTCCAAAGCCATTTTGAGGCCATAAACTATGTTTTTTTGGAAAACTGGGAGCAACATGGGTCCATGGACTAATGTTTCTCTTCCAAAATTGTAGTTCTTGGATAGATCTTTCTAACGAGATATTGTGCGCGTCAAACAAAGATCGTATGCCAAAGTTACAACCCCGAGAAGTTGATGTACCAATTTACCCAAACAGGGCCCACAATTTGGCGTTTCATCTTCTAGGGTTAGGTTTTTGGATGTTTAGGGTTTTCCATTGTTTCTCAACAATAAATAGGCCTTTGACCCTCATTGTAACACATTTCAGAGGCATGTAGCCACCACATCTCTTCTCAGAGATAAGCTACCATCGCCCTAGCTGGTTTATTTCCATTTCTATTTGTAAGCATATTTCGGTATTTTACATTAATGAAATGAAGTATTATTTCCGTTGCATCTCTGTGTTTATGGTTATCTATGTAATTTTTTGTGTTCCTGTTTAAATCCGAATTAGTACATTAGTCTGCTTATTTGTACTTTAGTTTTCTTTCATTGAACCCCTTATCAACAGTCTTTCGACTTGCCTGATGTAATGCGTTTCAGCATCTGCAACATGTAATTTTGTTTTCATTAAAAAAATTATGATTTTTCCATGGAAAAAAAACCCATGGTATTCATGTGAAATATAACCTATTTAAAGGGGAAATTAAACTAACCTATATCCATCTTCGTTTGATGTTATATTTAAATAAAACATTTTTATGGATATGTTTGCACTTGGAATTTGTATGGATCTACAACTCTTTGTCTTCTTGACATAATTGTGCCAGAGAGAGGCTCTCCAACCCACTATGGAAGAGATGTTGCAAGGTTACGTTACGTTATATAATGTTACATTATGTAAACATTTTGACTCGATCAAATTAGATAATAATAAAAATTAAAAATGAAATAAAAATAAATCAATAAATAAAATGTTGTAATGTTTTGTCATGACATGTTTAACATTTTTACATGGTCAAATTAAGTACAATAATTATTATTATTATTATTTTGACAATTCATGGTTTTTCCATAGTGTTCTTAACTCATGGTTTTTCCCAAGGTATTATTCTTTAATGTAGCCTATTTAAATGGGTGCATAGTGTTTTTTGAAAATTACAATTCTCCAATTTTACTCGTCTCGGATTAATATTAGTTTCTTCATTTTTATTGTCTATTTGCCCAACTAGTTTTCGTTGGTTGCAGAGCAGAAGAGAGAGGACTAACCAACTAACCAGTGATTTTGGATTCTTACGAAAGTAACCACTGAAGTGGAAGAGTTTCTTTGTTGTCTTGCTTTAATTATTTTTCAATTTATAAGTTCTTTCACAGTGATGTTGCAGGAAATTGCACATGTTTTAACTATTGCAATACATAACAAGGTATTTCAACTAAATATGGGTTGTTTTTAAAGTCTTTCGTAGCTATTTCTAACTGACATCTGCAACACTTTTAAAAGGAGGGTTAATGAATCAAACTAGTAGGTCGTCCATTTCCTCACAAAATAATATGATTGATTTCACATAAAATTTGAATTTATTTAACAAATAAGTGTTAATTAAATTTTGTATTTGAAAATAACATAAAGAAATCAATAGACTAAATAGTAAGCAAACCTCATTATTAAGTAGAATATTTAAAAATTAACAAAGAAGAAATCTCAACTAACAAAATAGGCTTCATTTATCAAATAAATAAAACATTTTTAATTGCTAAAATTACATTTTAAAAATAATAATTATTATAGTTAATAATTAAATCAGCTTAACTCTAGATCTACCAAGCACAGAGAGGGATCAAATCTGTAATGACCCCCGGTAACTTTTAGGAATTGGTTAATTTTTAGGAACTGATTTACCAATTACTGCAATTTAAAAATGTTGTTTTAAAGTTATGGGTCGACTTGGCTAAGACAAGAATAAACATATGTGAATATATGTTTGATTTTTTTTTATATAATATAATATTTTATTTGTGATCCATGATTAAGAAGCAATGCAAGAGTAAGCTCACCCAGGTGTAGTTGGACAGTTATGGGTGAGGTAGTTACCCACCCAAACTCCTCCATGGAAATAAAGTAAAAACTTCAAAGGGAAGGTCAAGAGGGTATTGTGAATCTGATGCAAGAAGAGAGAAAAGAAAAACAGAGAAAAAACCTTAGAGCTGGTTAGCCAGTGCGGGTTTTGTCTGGAGCTTGGGATCCCAGGCTTACGGTTGTGGCTAAGTCTGGTAGTGACCAGATAACCTGGAAACTGAACATTACATTACTTCTTCACCCCTATGAGCATCGCCCGATGCAATGAGTGTTATGTGGACTGTTCTAGATCATGAGAAATTTGGTCAATTGAGACTAGAACTCATGGATATGGTCATAGTTTAATGACATACTTTACGCAGTTAGTTAATCCTAAAAATGATATCTAATGTAAATCATATATAATGAAATAAAAATTATGTTGACACTCTTCTTATCTATATCCTTATGTGCTCTCTAGAGAATACGATTGTTAGACTATAGTCATGGATATGGTGATTATCTATGGCTATTACAAGCCATAATCAAGTAATAATTAGCTCTAAGAAAACGAAGGAAGTTAATTTCCTTAGTCTCTTGGATTGCAGTGATTATTGGTTGGTTGAGAGGAACTCTTAGTGGGTTTAATTAGTAAGCTTAGTTTGATCTAAAAAAACTAAAGAATCCCTATGACAGTTGGAGAGATTAGAGGCTCCTACTAATGAATTGGATCTAAATGCAAGAAAAACAACCTTGATGGGAAGATGAATACTTAGATGAGAAGCATCTTCATAGAACATTTGATGATATGTGTTATAGAGTTCAATGGATAACTCTTGAGTTGGTTGGCAGTCTATTAAGAGCATAAGGTGGCCTTTGGCTAAAGGTGTTTGGCCTTTACCAGGCCAATTGGAGGATTTAATAGCCATGATGTATGCCTTTTTGAATTGATGATCAATTATAAGATTTCCGTAGTTGGGAGAAAATGTTTGAATGCCTCCAAAAAGGTAAAATGTGTGTAGTGACCTCATTGTATTACTTGAGAAGTTGATTGGTCATCGACGATGATGATGAAGTGTTTGGGTGCCTTCATAGTTGGTGAAGAGCTCTATAGTTCAGAAGTCTTAGGGGTAGTCCATTTCCCTATTAAATTCCTTTTCAACACTATGATAACTGAAGGGTTCCATTTGCAAACATGCATTACCAAGGAGAAATTCAAGGATTGACCTATCCAGTCTCAGGTTGACCATAAAAAACTATTGAATAATCCCCCTTTGTATTCAACATCATTAGAAACTCAGGGATTGATCCAGGTGGATATTAGTGGCCACCCACCAATTCCACTTGGATCCCCACCATTGCTTCTTTCAGTTTTTCAGTTTCCTTAATTCTAGCACAGTTTACTATTTTTAGTAGTTTTTCGGGTCCTAAACTTCCAGAGCCATTTTGAGGCCCTAAATGACGTTTTTTGGGAAATATACCGCCAATGTTTTATTTATCTAAAATCATCTTTTTCGTTGTAGTCCTCAGAGAGATCTTTCCAACGAGTTATCATGCATGTCAAACAGAGATAATATGACCAAGTCACGACCCCAGGAAGTTGGCTGTCTATTATAGACATTTTTGGGCACTGCAACCCCAATCATACATGTCCATAAACCAAGGGCTCCTAAGTCCCTAAAAGTGTTGTTTCATACCCTAAAGGAACAAGGTCAGCTGATTACATCATCTCCCAAAATTTCTCCACATAAAACTGCTCAGAACTGGTCAAAGTTGGACCATACAGACTGCCCAGTGCAGAGGGTGCGATGCATCCCACCTACTCAGTGAAAAAGGGTACGATGCATACTGAAAATCCCTTCTGTAGGGTGTGATGGACGAGAGTAGACAAATGGCAGAGACAGTTTGCAAGGTGGATCGTCATGGAATCTTCCAGAAACTTCTCCTGTGACACTTGCCTCTCTGAATTCGCCCAGGGATGAGTAAAAGATCATCAATATCCAAGTGGAATCAAGAACTATCAGAGAGAGGACACTAATCAAAATCCCAAAAGCTGACTCACCCCCTGCAATCATCTATATATGGATCCCTCATCCCAGAGATCCAGAGGCTAGAATTTTGTATCTTGTAAGGAAGTGCTGTTGGTTTCTTGGTGGAATATCATAGTGTTTGGTGATCTAAGCTTTTCATGAGGTGAAAGAAGGGCTTTCATGGTGGAGGATGACACTAGGTGAAAACAATTGGTTGTAATCCTATTTTCTATTCTTGATATTAATAAAGCTATTCAATTTTTCCTCCACATTCTTGTGTGTTTGATGATATATGCATTTGTGTGGTCAATATATATCTGGTCCTATAAAATTGTTTATGATTGTAGATCTCTGTTCTTCGATAGTATTATGATGCTTTGATTCCACAGGTGCTCTTTGAAGCTTGGTAGACGAAGGAGAAGCAGCAAGGATCTGTCAGAAGGGAGAGGAACTGAGCAAGGAACCAAGCGCAAGACTGAGGTTGGTGTCCTTCATTCCCCTCTTATATACTTCTCATAAAGGAAAATGAAATTAGCTTTAGTTTGTTTGTTTCTAAGATAGCTACTAGTCTTAGTGGTACTAGCAGCTCCGAGTGGACACTAGATTTCCTGATAACAAAATGGCAACTCCGCTAGGGAACGAATAGATTGTTTGCTTGTCTATATTTGTTTGTTTTATAAACTTACAGACGGAGCCTGAAGTCAAGCCAGCTAGCCTTCGAACTGCATTTGTTATGCAAGTGCAAAGTAGATCAATGCTGCTTCAGTCTATCTCCAGGTTTTGTTTATAAACTGAACAATCGATTGTTAAACCTTCTAATTGCCCTAGTGGTGACTCTAGTAACCTCATTAGATCAACCCCTATGATTTATATTTACTAAACATCACTTGCTCGGCCTAAATCCCTGAACTGAGTTGCAAACTGTGACCCGGAACTCAGTTGAAGTCTCATCCCTGGACCATCGCACCTTCTCCTCTTGGGAATCTGGATGCATCACACCTCCCGTAGGTAGTAGGTGCGTTGGATCGCACTTTCCCTGTGTTGCAGGTGCACTGATCAGACAAGACCTCTTCTGCTCTCAAATTTTGGTTTCTGTGTTCACTCTCTTCAGCTTTATTCAGGAGTTTTGCTGTCTGTGATTAGTATACCACTATGGAAACTCCCTTCCTTTCCATCATTCCACCTCCATTGTGCAAAGAACTGTGAATGTTTTTATGTATTGTGCACCATTTTCAGTTCTCTTTTACAAAGAAGTAGCATAATCAAACTGTCGTCTTTTGATTTGAAAGTGTCGCAAGTGTCGTTTTCAGTCAAAGAAAAGAATTCTATTGTTCTTGATGGTTGATTATATAGTTACTCTTGTATTTGATTTGAATTATTAGTTTTTCAAGTGTCGAAAGCAGTTTTCAATTCAAAATAACAAAGTGTCGTCATTATCTTCCTTTCGTTTTTGAAGATAAATTTGTTAGTACTGTCACTTTGAAAAGATAATTCAGATTTGTACATAGCATTCTTCTTGTCATTCACACATTAATAAAGATGAAAACAAATACATGCATGTGCATTTGCATTTAGATTGTTTGTTGGTTTGATTTAGGACAGTGTATCTAGTGTGTGCTCTCTGCTCTATGTTGAAAGAATATCGTCTCTCTTTCTTTAGTAGCTAGGATTTTCATTGCAAAAAGAAGATTAAACGATTGTTTATCATATTAGATTGCATTTTAGGAATTGTATATCTACATCACGCGGTGAACCTGAAAGGCAAATTTCTTAAGAAATATCAACTGTAAAATAAATTCAATGAACATAACAATGCTTTGGAACTTAACGCACAACATCTAGAAGTCTAGGCTAGAGACGTATCCTGGCGTCGTAAAGCCTGGTAACTGTCGCTTTCATTTTTGGTTGGGTGATTCCTCCTCTTTGAGATGACAAGTGCCAGGACGGACTTGTGCTCCCATGTACCATCGAGTATATATTGGGATACCACAATAGGCTATATCCTTTATCCATAGGAAGCCGTGTCTGCCGCCCTATCGATCGCAATGCACTGAACACAGCATTCGGGAAGATTGACTGCCGTACCGTAAAAAATATTCTACAGTTTTGCGATTGGTTTGGTAATCCCTCTGTCTAGATTTCCAGAGTAGTCTCTTTCGTTCCTTTTCAGACTCCTTAAAGGAAAAGGTCCATCTGAGCACTTGTCACTTCAGGCTCATTAAAAATCGAAGGCGACTAGAGTCATCTTTTGTTTTTTCTCGACTCTTAAAAATTGAAAAAACAAGTTGTGTCAAAGCGTCTAAAATTCATTTAATTCAGAAACATTTTTCCCCTTTATTTTTAGTTGATCGAGTAATCCACAATCGTGGAGGAAATTCAATTAAAACCCCGTCGTTCGCGGAGACTTACGAGTCAACCGTCTTTGTCTCCAGAATCAAAACTATTCTGGACAAAGCGAACTCATTTAACCGGCTCAAAGTCCCATGGTCGGGTTGGAACAAGTGTTCCGACACCCTGGGAGACTACGGTTACTCCAAACATTTCTGGTACCCCCGCCTTTATAGAAGAAGTTCCACAGCCACTAGAGAACAGTAGAACTGATCCTAGTATACCTGAACCAGCTCCATCTACAGCTGATTCGGAAGGTGTTATTCTCCAAACATCTGTCGCTGCAGAATCTATACCTTCTCCGGCACCGGAAATATTTTACGGACCTGACGGTCTACCTCTTCCACCTGGTTTGATTGCTATAGAAGAGATTGTGGAGGATCCACCATCTAGTACTCCATCGCATTTTGGAGTTGGGATCACCCTATATCCTTCTTCGTAAAAAATTAGTCTACCATTATCGGAAGTTCCTATAGAATCGCTAGGAAATCTTTTGGATAGACTAGATATGTCTGAACAACCGTCGACATCTAGGATTGTGTCATCTGACACAGCAGCGACAGAACTTCCTGCTGCCACTCCAACAATGTTCGCCGGCGTACCATCTGTCGCAACTAGCTCTCAATCACTGGATGGAATCCATCCAGGGGCTGTTTCGACGGTATGGTCTGTTCTCGTTTGTTCGTCCGGAATAATATCTGGAATCTCTTATGTTGAGTCTCAGCAAATTGATCCTTCACAATGTCAATTTGGGCAGTCCGGTCCTCAAAGGCAAATAATTCCCTTAAGCACCAGATTACCACCATATGGGGGGCAATATGCCCTTTCATTGTCGCCTCTGGGAGGTCAAACATACGAGAGTTCGCAACAGAATTCAGGTTATGCTGGAATTACATCCAGTGGTTGGATGCCAATACTGCCTCAACAACCAAGAGTTGTATACTCAATGCAACAAAGTCTGCCTATGTCAAATATCCCCACTACACCGGCTATTGTGATGGTGTCACAAGTACAAGCGTTACCTGTTGTATGCCAACCTCAAGTCTCTCAGGTCGCAATCCAACAGCCCCTTGTCCCTGCGATGCCACCACAATCGTTAATTAGTGGCTCCTTAACTAGAGTGACCCAGGCTCAAATGAGTACCATTACCCCTCATCTTGGTCAAACAGCTAGTATTGGACAACAGCACATGGTCTCACAACCATGGCTGGTGCAATATCAACAACCACAATTCCAACAAGTTTACCAAGGATCTGAGCACCAGGTCTTTGCAAGTAATATGCAGTCGTATATTCAAAACGGTCAACATCAACCATTTCATAATGGTTATGCCCATCAACCTTACCAAAGTTATCAGCATCAAATGCACTATGCTGGTATGCAAAGACCCACTGCTCAGGCAATCCCATCTTATCCTGGGTATGCTTCGCCGAACCTGAATCAACAGTTGCCCTTCGTGGCAACTTTAGAGTTACCAGATCTAAATCGGCTAACAAACGATCCAATTGCTTATGCCCCTTAGTGGCCAGCGATTCCCCATAAACTTCCATCAGATATTCCTAAATTTAAATGAAATTCGGGTGAAGACCCATCGAATCATGTGATGACCTTTCACCTGTGGTGTTCATCAGACACTCTAAATGATGATTCGATTAGTCTTCGCCTTTTTCAGCGAATGTTAACTGGTCCGGTAGCAAAATGGTATATCGAATTTCCTAGAGCTTCGTTTGATAACTTCAGTACCCTAGCCACAACCTTTTTAACCCATTTTCAGTTACCCATAAGGTACGAAACGGGAACAGAGCTTCTTACCAATTTCAAGCAAACAACGGCCACTCACATATCCGATCATATTCATGAGTGGTGACGTCGTCGTAGAATGGTAAAAACATATGTTCCTGATCAGCTGTTGGCTGAATGGTTTATTAAGTCATTGTTACCTTCTATTACGGAAGATGTGGCAAAGGGAGGAGTTATCACTGAAGAGCAAGTAATTGCTCGTGCGCAATATCTAGACTTGATCTATACTCAGTCTGGCATGCTCTACGATAAAATCCCTGATGCTCCTAGACCAGAATTTTCCATTCCTCCCTCTCCTAAATCAAACAAAGACTCTCGTGCCGGGGACGGCGTGATAGGAACGACCAGCACAAAAACTGTAAAGGTTAAGTCAAAAAAGGCTCGTACGGTTTCAGGTCAAAATGCAAATGAAGAACTTCTCGCCTCGGAAGTAAATGCCGTATCAACTGACAAAGGCAAAGAAACCAAGAAACCAGGAGGCAAGAAGAAAAAGAAAGGGAAAAAGAAGAAACAGGAGGAGTCGTCCCCTGAAAAATCTTCTGCAAACCCTTCTGGAGATAGGAAACCAAATCGTCCATGCCTTATATGTGATGAGGATCATTGGACAAGAGAATATCCATATACAGCTGAGCTTAGAAAATTCTTCAAGAATTCAAAAACCTCGGCGGTATTGACTGATCCGTTTCCAAATCCAGGAACAAATCTGGTTGCTAGTGACAATGCTTCCCCATCCCAAGTGCTAATGTTGTCAGTTTTGAAGCAGCAAAATGATGCTTTGATATCGACAAGGAATAAAGATTACGGGAATCCACAGTTGTCGGACAACAAGGCTAATGATCAACCTAGTAGTTCGACAACAACTTCGACCGAAGTTGTGCCACCCATCATTCCTGAACTAACGATAAAGCCACCAAAGGGAGTAGTACACAAATCGACATTTAATCCTCGTGCCAGAGCAGCACAACATTATAATATAGTGGAGGATCTGGCCCAATCGCCATCTGCTATGTCGACACTTGAGGTACTGCAAAATTGCCCCTCCCAAAAGCAGGCTTTATTATCAGCAATAGGTGGGATTGACCCAACGGATTCCAATCTTGTGTCCTTTAATCACAAAGGATATGACCCTCAGTTACCAACTCAACTAGCTTTCCTCATTCAAGTGAAAGCCCTCAACAAAACTGTTCATTGAACAATTATTGATGAGGGGGCATCTACATGTATTATGTCGATGAGTTGCTGGAAAACTTTAGGATCTCCACCCTTGTCGCGATCTTCGACGACATTAAAAGCATTTGATGGACGAACATACACCCCATACGGGATTTTAAGTAACTTGCAAGTCGAACTGGGGGAAAAACAATAGAAATAGATGTTGAAGTAATTGACAGAAACCTCGATTACAACATCCTACTGGGAAGGCCCTGGATATATGCTATGGCAGCCGTTGTGTTGACCTATTTCTGGAAGATTGCATTTCCCTTTCAAGGACGAATTACAATCGTCGACCAACAAACATTTCTCCCCAACATTTCACAAGTTACGGGAAGCATTCCGATGATCCATGGAAGCCCTCATTCGCTTCAAAATATCGGAGTAGGCCTACTAAAAGACCCTATATTAATGGGGACTTTTGCCCTACCACCTCCAATCAATCTGGAGGAAGTGGCAACGGTGGGAACCTGCAATATGATATCTTCTATTCAAAAGATCTCTGAAAACGATATTAACATGGATCATCTGCAGGTATTGCCTCCAAGCCCAATAGAAATCTTGTAGCAATCAATGTTTTTGGTACGGGAGGCAAACCCAAATCAACGCTCATCAAGCGTTTGGATAGATAGGTCTAAGGAATATGGTACCCCTTCAGATCCTTGGTCGCAATTACATTATACAGACGAAGGAATTGTTCAGTCAATGATGATTGACGGGGCACCATGGGAAGATTACCACCATCGTTCCCATCTTCTGGATTACAAAGAAGATACTCCTAGTGACCTTCATCATCCCTCAGTTTTTTATTTTCTATCAAATACTGTAAACACGGTGGATTCCAAGCGAAACTTGTCCAATATTGAAGAGAATATTGCCATAAATATCTCGACCAAAACAGATGTTGTAGAGAATATTCATGTCGGCAAATCTTGTTCTCCTTCAAAACTAGAAATATATCACGCTCTTTTTCGCGAATTCAGAGATGTCTTTGCTTGGTCATATGATGAAATGCCAGGCATTGACTCGAGCATAGTTGAACACGAAATTAAGATGTATCCAGATGTCAAACCGGTACGACAACGGCTACGACAGGTGCACCCCAAGAAAGTCGCTGCCATCAAGGCAGAAGTTGAAAAACTTCTCCATGCTGGTTTTATTTACCCGGTTCCTCTAACCGATTGGGTATCGAATATTGTTCCTGTAATGAAAAAACAAGGAACGATTAGAGTGTGCGTCGATTATAGGGATGTAAATCAAGCTTGTCCAAAAGACAACTACCCTACACCCTTCATTGACCAAATAATTGATGAATGCGTTGGATGTGAAAACTTTTCATTTATGGATGGATTTTCCAGGTATAATCAAATAAATATCCGCCCACTGGACCAGTCAAAGACTGCATTTATTTTTCTGTGGGACACATTTGCATATCGCAACCATCAAAAACATCATTCAACCATATCTCGACGATCTTCCGGCTCATTCATGAAAGCGGACCGATCATCCGCAACATTTGAGAGCGATATTTCTACGTTGCCGACACTACAAGATACGACTCAATCCACACAAATGTGTGTTCTGTGTCAGTTCTGGTCGTTTACTTGGCTTTGTGGTCTCAAAGGACGAGATTCGTCTCGACCCATGTAAGTTTCAGGCAATCATTAATTTGCCTCCACCTTCAAATTTGCTTCAGATTCAGAAACTCCAAGGGAAAGAAAACTTTCCGAGGAGGTTCATTCCAAATTACGCTGAACTTGCTAAAGATTATACTCGTCTATTGAAAAAAGAAGTACCCTTCGTCTGGGATCAGGTCGTGCAAGCTTACTTTGATGCTTTAAAGGAATCCCTAATAAAAGCATCATTAATGTACGCTCCGGATTATCAAAAAGACTTTAACCTGTATCTGGCTGCAGCAAATACGACCATCGCAATGCTTTTAGTTCAGGAAGACAATGGAATTGAACATCCTATATATTATTTGAGTATAAACTTAAATGATACAGAAAGCAAGTACTCCTATGTTGAAAATCTAGCTCTCGCAGCTGTTCAAGCGATACAAAGATTTCAACACTATGTCCTCTTTCAAAAAACTACCATTTTGTCAGATTGCAACCACATGACTTATATATTGTTGTGACAGTTGCTGGGGGGGAATATTCAAAATGGATAGCAATTCTACAAGAGTTCGATCTGGAATTTATAAAATCCAAATTGAAGAAATCCCTGGTTTTCGCAGAGTTACTATGCGATCTCCCATTGTCGTCCAACGATGTAACATCAGAAGAAGCGATCGTGGACGAATCTTTGTTTCTGATATCTTCAAGAAATCTGTGGTATGGAGACATAATAATCTATCTCCAAACCCAAACATATAGGTCTAATACCTCCCACTCGGAACAACGACGCATTCAATACCAAGCAAAAGACTACATGATTGTCAGTGATACACTTTACCGTCGTGGTGTCGATACAGTTCTGAGGAGGTGCCTCACCCACGAGGAGGCCAAAAAAGTCCTGAATGATTGCCATTCAGGTGCATGTGGGGGGCATCAATCTGGTTACGCTACGGCGCAAAAGATTTTACGAGCAGGATACTTCTGGCCAACAATGTTCAAAGATTGCATAACCGCAGTCAGAAGTTGCCATGCATGTCAAATCTTTGATCGAAAAACCAGAATACCACCCACACCTCTGCAACCAGTAGTTGTTGTTGGGCCATTTGCCAAATGGGGCATAGATTTCATGACATGTAACCCCACCTCGGCCGAGGGGCATGGGTATATCATAGTTGCAATAGACTATTTTACCAAATGGGCCGAGGCGATGCCTACATTAAACAATAATGGCGAAACGACTGCCCTCTTCTTTTTCAATCATGTAGTCTCCAGATTCGGCGTTCCACAGGCCATAGTCACAGATCATGGATCGCATTTTCGCAATCACATGATGGTTGAGTTGGCTGCCAAATTAGGGCTGTCCCATGACAGCTCTACTCCGTATTATCCGCAGGCCAACGGATAAGTTGAGGTAATCAACAAGGTCCTGAAGCGGATGCTGCAAAGGATGATTGGAGTCTAAAAAAGGAGTTGGCACCTGATCCTGTACTCAGCCTTGTGGGTATACCGGACATCGGTGAGGAATGCAACCAGGTTTACACCCTTCCAACTGGTGTATGGCCTGGAAGCAATCTTACCAATTCAGTGTGAAATCTCATCCCTCAAACTCGCGGTCGACCTTCTCCCCGGAACTTCAGAAGAGGAGGCTCGTTTCTTGGAACTAATCCAATTGGATGAAACCCGTCGTGATGCCGCTTTGGCTAACGAATCCCATAAGAAATGAGTCAAGGCGCAGTTCGACAAGAATTTCAAACCCCGTGTCTTCTCAGAAGGTGACCTGGTCTTACTTTACGACCAGGAATCCGATAAATTGGGAGTAGGTAAATTCAAGTCTTTATGGATGGGCCCCTATATTGTTAAGCGCATGTTAGCAAAAGGAGCCTACGAGTTAGTGGATTATGATGGGATTCCACTGGTGCAACCCTGCAACGGGTTGTACCTTAAGTGTTACTATGCTTGACTCAAGATAGTGACCCCTATGCTTTTGTTACATTTTTGTTTTCGCTAAGGGTAATTGTTTTGGTTAAGTGATCCGCTTTTACGTTTGTTGCAGATGTCGGACCTATTGGAATCATTTGTTGGATATGCCGACAGAGCGAGTCGTAGTTCGCAGAACCTATCTTCTGCGGCCTGGGCCATCTTCGATCCAAGCGACGAGTTAGTGAGTTTCAGAGGGGTATGTATTGGTCGGTCAACGAACAATATTGCTGAATACAGCACGTTGATAGAGCTCCTCTCTGATGCCATTACGTGTGGCATACGCTGACTCGTCATCAGGCTAGACTCACAACTCGTCATCCTACAACTCACTGGTATCTACTCCATACGGAATCCAACTATCTATCACATGTTCCTAAGGGTCAAGATTTTGGAAAGGCAGTTTGATTCTATTCAATATCAACATATTTCCATAAACTTAAACACATTAACAGACTCATTGGCAAATTATGTGTTAGATAGACATTTGCAACATTTATAAAAGAAGCATTTCATCAAATATTTGCATCAAGATCACGTAACTCAACCAAAATAAAGCTTCGAAAATCAAAAATATATATATAATTGTTTATGGTTTATACATAATGTTCTGTAACTAGGACTAAATCCGTCAAATGACCCAAAACTCAAAATTCTAGGGGGCACTCTAGTCTAATGATGCTGGTGATAACAAGTCACCGCCTATGCAATCATGCATAAAAGCCTAGTCCATCGACTCGGCACGCCAGTAGTATGTTGCTGCAACCTCAGAGGCAGCTTGTCAGTCCTCACATACGGAATACCGAGTGAGGCCTTCGATCTGATCCTGTAATGCTGAAAGAGTCTCGGCCACATCAAGGTCACGAAGGATAGCCCTCCCCACAACCTCTCCTGCTGGAGCGGCAACTGGTACTCTCAGACGTACTGCTGGCCGAACTGGTCCAATATCTGCATGAGCACATGAGTTTTGATTAGTCCTGATAGAAGAAATCACAAGAACATTATAAAAAGAAACGATAAACAGAGATATGGTCAGAGAATTTACCGATAGCACCCCACTACTCACCAGCCGGCAACACCAAATCCGGGTCACCCCGAAAATCCATACCAGCATATGGATACTCGGAAAAAACCATCTCCTGACGGTTGAACCACTCAAAGAAGGTATCAAAAAAGGAAACCTGGGACTGACCAGCATGTCGGGCCATAAGGTCGACCCATCTCTGCATCCGTGGCTCAGTTGGTGGAGGTAAGCCAAGTGAAATGTACTGCGGTTTCATTAGTGGGATCTTTTCCAAGGCGAAAGCGGTCAAAATATAACCATAGCCAAAGTTCTTGGATTTTTCGCTTTTTACCTTGGTCAGTTGTTCTTTCATCATAGGGAGTACTGTGTCACATTAGTTGAACACCTTTGGTTCAAGGCATTCCAAGGCGTACTGCATATAGGACCCGTTAGCCACGTGAAGAGCCACGCTACTAGCCAGTCTAGCAAAAGTGAACAGAATGGTCCTCAAGGACCAGTCATTGACATCTCGGATGTTGATCTTGCCATCCCTACTCGACTGAGATCCCTCTCTACAGTACAGGCGAATATAATCTCTCACGGATTCGCCCCCACGGGCAGAACCTGATAATGAAAGAGGGGCACCACGCCTCGATAAACTGGTCAAAAAATAGATGTCCACAATAGTCAAGGGGATAGATTTGCCTCTGATCTGAAACACCTGGTTGGTAGGATCCCATGCATCGAGAAGATATTGCAACAAGTTGATTTGTTGCCTCATGCTAGAGATGCGAAAAAACTTGAATAGGCCACAATTCCACAGTGTAGTTACCGTAACCGGATCATGTAAAGCAAGCATGTCCTCTTCTTCATGCTCACGTTCTCGCCATGTAACAACCATTTTGCTTTGATGAATCTCTGCAAAACAAGCAAGAGAAGAGTCAGGGTCCTGATTTGGCAAAAAACAGGCAAAAATTCCATGAGAAAACAATGCAAAAATTTCCCTTCTCGCGCCCATCGCACCCCCAGCAGTGTACTAGGTGAGATGCATACTGACTGGCCAATGGCCAAGCCAGTATGCATCGCACCTTTCGATATAGGAAGGGTGCGATGGAGCCAGGGCGAATTTTTCAAACCCCAGAGGCTCAGAAAAACAGGGAAACATGCACAGAATTCAAAAAGGAAGGAATGCAACTGAAGAGCTCAGGTTTAGCTCCTACCTGGTCCAGACGGCGCCGAGAATCGTCCACATAATCTCCTGGAATCAGCTGGTGAAAATCAAGGGGGAAAAGCACCTCCAGAGCTCCAATAAACCAAAGTTCAAATGAAATGGTAAAATGAGGGGTAAAAACCACTTTTAAATTACTTTTCACGTAATTCGAGTAAAATATTAGTGTTTTAACTCATTTTTTAAACATATATTGTTCATTTCTAATCGGTTTGATGAAGCAATTGAATAGGCAGTACAACCTTTGAAGGAACAAAGTGATTAGCGGTGAAATTAAATCGATGACCATTGTCATGAGCATTTTTTATGCAAAGTTCAAGCTCGTTAAAAATTAGACCTTAGCAATGAGAAAACGTTCCCTCAGAGTTTAAGCTCATTAAAAAATGAACCAATTTTCAATAAATAACCATTGTGAATGCATTATCATCAGCTTTTTGAGCCCTGGTCGTGTTCTTACCATCACCTCCACTATGTTTTAGCCGATCATTCACCTCCATTTGATTGTTTACCCCTTTTGAGGAACAACTATGAAGAGTGATCCTGTTAGCCATCCTTATGACACTGCCATGAATGGAAAATTCCAAACCTTACATGGAATTAGCTGCTACCTGAAATTATCACCCGTTCCTCGAAAGACGAGTCTCCTTTAAGCTCTTTTCATCTGGCTCGTAAAATATGAAAAGATTGTCGAGCGATTGGCCTCTCCAGCTCGTTAAAGCGACCGGAAGTGTTATCCCTCCTCTAGATTTTAATCTTTTTGGACCTGAGGGATTATTACACAAAAAGATCGAGCGCTTGTTTTTTTCGGCTCATTAAAATTACCGAAAATTCATCCCTTTCGTATTATTTTATACTTTTTCGGACTTAAGGGATTATATGATGAAAAAGGATTATTGGAGTTTCCTTTACGTCCCTTTCAGACTCTCTAAAATTGAAAAGGACCGAGTTATATTTGTCATTAAACTCGTTAAAACCTAATAGCGGCGAACTTGTCCATATAGACAAGAACAAGTTTCACTATCGTCGGGCTCGTTAAAACATAGCGACGAGTTTGCCTGAAGGGAAAATTATAGAACAAGCATATGTTATCCTCCTCAAGCTTGACAAAAATAAAGAGGTACTGGTCAGCAATGACTGGGGAAAAATTGGGAAGAAAACTCGAAGAAACTTTATTGGTAGCAAGTCACTCTTGAACATGACACTTCCACTCCACATTCGAGTCGGTTTGGGTTATTTCGTTCACCGGTCATATCACCATTGGTCCATCACACCATCCATATTTGGGGTTAACGCTACCAATCCATGTCAGTGTCGCCGGTATGTTCAAGAGAAGTCGCTCAGAGAATTCACCTGTGTCTCATTCACGCTCCATTCTTTCATGACCGCCACCCTGAACCCTGTATCATCAGATCATTTTCACCTCCAAAAATCATTTACTCCATTCCGTGTCATAGATGTGGGATTCATTAAGGCCTTCCTACGACGAGTCACTTCTTGTCGACATCAGCTCATTATCCAAGAAGTCGACTTAGGAACAACCCTTTCAGTACTTTGAAGCTTGCATGCCTCAATGGCAAGTTTCTCACTTCCGGTGACAGGTTTACATCAATGGCCTTCGACCGAAAGATTTTGCGTGGTGTTCGACACCAAGTCCCTTTTCACACCACGAAAATTTTATTGTAGTACCTTGAGGGTCATCATCATTATTAGTGATTCCTCTCACGCCTGTTAACAGCTTACATCATTGGCTGGTAATCAGGCGATGTCTTTCCATGCTCAACTCCAGAACATCTTTCACATGGATCGACTTGTACTCCGAGTGAAGATTGGACGAGTTTGAAGACCCTGGATCTAGTTTCATCCATCTGGGTTGCAATATATTCAGGAAAATAAAGACATCAAATGTACATTGTTGTTGCACAAATGATCATCCGAATCAAAGGATGATGACTCTATCAGAATCATCAGTCTGCCACATAGACGATTGTCTGTCTCATGTACATGAAAATGAATTTATAAAGTTGAGAATGGGAATGCCTGCCTCAGCTAGATCATGAAAAATATTATGAAGATAATTTATTGTATTGTATCTTATTATAGGTCGCCTTCCAGCTCGAAAAAACTTCAGATCCTCATGATAAAGCATTTCACTCGACATCAAAAGATTAACAACCTCATGCTTTAGGGGGCAGCTGTTATAGACATTTTTGGGCACTGCAACCCCAATCATACATGTCCATAAACCAAGGGCTCCTAAGTCCCTAAAAGTGTTGTTTCATACCCTAAAGGAACAAGGTCAGCTGATCACATCATCTCTCAGAAGTTTTCCACAGAAAACTGCTCAGAACTAGTCAAAGCTGGACCATACAGACTGCCCAGTGCAGAGGGTGCGATGCATACTGAAAAGCCCTTCTATAGGGTGCGATGGACGAGAGTAGACAAATGGCAGAGACAATTTGCAAGGTGGATTGTCATGGAATCTTCCAGAAACTTCTCCTGTGACACTTGCCTCTCTGAATTCGCCCAGGGATGAGTAAGAGATCATCAATCTCCAAGTGGAATCAAGAACTATCAGAGAGAGGACACTACTCAAAATCCCATAAACTGACTCACCCCCCTGCAATCATCTATATATGGATCCTTCATCCCAGAGATCCAGAGGCTGGAATTTTGTATCTTGTAAGGAAGTGTTGTTGGTTTCTTGGTGGAATATCATAGTGTTTGGTGATCTAAACTTTTCATGAGGTGAAAGAAGGGCTTTCATGCAGGAGGATGACACTGGGTCAGAACAATTGGTTGTAATCCTCTTTGCTATTCTTGATATTAATAAAGTTATTCAAGTTTTCCTCCACATTCTTGTGTGTTTGATGATATATGCATTTGTGTGGTCAATATATATCTGGTCCTATATTGTTTATGATTGTAGATCTCTGTTCTTCGATAGTATTATGCTGCTTTGATTCCACAGGTGCTCTTTGAAGCTGGGTAGACGAAGGAGAAGCAGCAAGGATCTGTCAGAAGGGAGAGGAACCGAGCAAGGAACCAAGCACAAGACTGAGGTTGGTGTCCTTCATTCCCCTATTATCTACTTCTCATAAAGGAAAACGAAAGTAGTTTTAGTTTGTTTGTTTCTAAGATAGCTACCAGTCTTAGTGGGACTAGCAGCTCTGAGTGGACACTAGATTTCTCGATAACACTGTCCAACTCACCCCAACGGGGCCCATAAAATCTTGGTGTTACATCTCCTTGGGTTAGGGTTTTGGTTGTTTAGGGTTTGCTCTTATTGTTCAATAATAAAAAGGCCCTTGAGCCTCATTGTAAGGAAGTTCAGAGGCATGTAGCCGCCACATCTCTTCTCAGAGATAAGGTACCATCGCCCTAACTGGTTTATTTCCATTTCTGTTTGTAAGCATATTTCAGTATTTTACATTAATGAAATTAAGTAGTATTTCCGATGCATCTAGGTGTTTATGGTTATCTCTGTAATTTGTTGCGCTCCTATTTAAATCCGGATCAGGGATGGAACCCCTCATTTGGTTTGAAATGTTTAGAAATTGGAAGGCTTCATCCTTAGACCCTGATCACATGGGTGACATGGGGGCTATGCCATAGAGCTTAGCCAATGAGGCCTATTCCTTGGAAGATGAATATTAGGTGTTAGAGTATTAGGAAGCACTACAATTAATGTCCAACCTTATTTCCTAATGTTGATAGACCTGATAACACTTGTCATTTGTCAGGGAAAGGTATGTTCTCAGGATGACGAAGTATTGATCTTTGATTGTTAAATGGTGGAATTTTGGCTAAGGTGAGAAGTTAAAAGCCATTGGAAGTTCGAAAATTTGAGGGATTAGAGGCCTTGGCCCTAGCCCTTGATCACATGGCTGATGCAAGGTCCATGACCAATAGTTACATGGAAATGGACTTATTAGGTATCAAGATGTTAGTATTAGGAAACACATTAATGGTGGTAGTGCCAAATTCTGACATTGATAGATCCCAACATATGTCAGTCAACTAACGAGAAATTTCCTATCATTCAATAATTATGTATCAATTATCAAAGTGTCGAGATATTGAGTGTTAATATATCTCTAGGCAATGGTTGGAACAAAATGCCTAATATTAATCATCCCAACAAGTAAGTCAACCAACAAAAGTTATTCCCATCAATCGATGTCCATAACTTAGAATGAAGGAAGCACTATGTTTTATTGTTGGGGCTTGATAATATCTTAGATCAAAATTGTAAGTGATGAGAGGTGTGTCTACTAGTAAATAGAAGGGTAGGTCCCATTAGTAGAATGACTATTGAATACCTGCTTATTGGTATGTCGACTAAGCTCATTGGATAATTTGTTGTATGCCCTAATGGTCGCTAGCGAGGAGGGGGGGATACACCTATCAATAGGATCAAGTAAGCAAACATGAACCAATGAGGCAAGGATATGTAGGTCATAAGTGGTTTTAGGCTACCATGTGTCAACCTTGTGGCATGTGCACTAATAAACAACTTGATGTGACAAGGATTGCTATCATGGGATGTTGACATGGAGCCCATGTGGCATGTCGACATGTTGAGGGGACATGGCAAAAAGATAAGGACAAGAGTGTGCAACAATGATATGGTGCAACCAAGGTAGAAGTGGCATGGAATGCAGTATCGATGTGGCACTAAGTGGTGCCTAGGTGGCACTTGGGAAATCAATGTTATGGATTTCAGGATCTCAAATTGTTGAGTATTGGGGGTTGGATACTCCTCTAGTTCTTCACAAGGGACATGTGGCTCGATAGATGATAGGAAAACATACTACCTATCAAATAATGATCCATCATCAAGTCAATTTGTCAAGTGTTAGATTGTGCAAAGTAGATTTGTTATATGCCCAATGGGCTGATAACTTGGTAGACAAAACAATAAGTGATGGACGACGGTAACTGTCAGAGGATGATTTCTTATCGGGTTGCACCGAGTAGATGATGTGTTCATTGTGTGTCCAATGGGCAAAGGTTCGATGGCCGAGTAGGTAGACAAATGATAGTGAGGTTGAATTTCCATATATTAACAACATGATAATGGATCAAGTTATTGGGTGTTGGGAGGAATGGAATATGGATATGTGGCATGTCTTGGTGGCTCATGGGCCTGAAGCCTAGTAAACAAAATTGGTAGGTGATGGAGAGTTAGTACCGTTGTTTGATGACCTGGTATTGGGTCGAGTGGATTGAGAACAACAAGTTTAATCAACGATGATTTGTTGGGGGATGAGGGGCTCCACATCCCTACCAACAAGCTGGGACATTTGACGTGGCTATGGACATGGTGAATGGGATAATGACACCTAGGTAGGAGTTGCCACATATTTGCCACGTGGATTTATACAAATGTTCATGTGGTGAGGGAAAATCATTAGTTGGACATAACATTGTGTCTGGAGCTTGGTTTGAGATGAAATTTATATTATTGGAAAGTTCTTGATGAGTAGAAGACGACGATGATCTCATAATTATGTTTTGAGGAGGTTGAAGAAGGATGAGTTTTTATAACCCCATCTCCATAATGTCACTGTGGGGGTTAAGTTTAGAAACCATGCAACTTTAATCAGAGTTAAGGGTTTAGGTGCGATACATACTAAATCTAAATAATTAAAAATATTAATACCAAATTATACACAATTTTGATGACTCAATTATAATGATATTACTTGTGTTTGAGGCAGTTCGATTGTCTAAACTATGATATACGAACCAACCCTTCGTCGATTTTGCATTAAATTAAATTTGTTGAAAACAAATAATGAAGGCGTAGTCTAACTTATATACGAAATAACCTTTTAAATCAGAATCCAATGAGATAATCTGAAGCAAGAATTCAATTTTTTGTTGTTTAAAAAACATTTTTGAATGCATAAATATATTCAACACCCAAAAAAACCCCTCGGGCATTAGAATTCTACAGATTAAACAACTTAAACTCAAATTTTTAAAAATCTTTCCCAGATTTTAGTTTAAATTAATCATAGAAATGTCATGAAAAATGCCATTTCATTTATATATTAGAGTCTATAAATTAGACTAGGCCAATAATGAATAACACTTTACCAATATCATTATTTAAAAACAAACAAAATAATATAATATAAAAACGCTAATTAATGGTGTTAATATAAATATAAAGTATATAATTTAATCAAATAAATAATTTAAAATATAAATATAAAGTATATAATTTTTAGATTTTATATTTTTAAAATAATTTTTTTTATTTTACAAACCTATTTTAAAATGATAAAATTAATTATTTCAATCTCCTTACTGAAAATTGTTATATTCAAAACATCTAACTGACGCAACCCACTCCAAAATAATTACAATATACTTTGACCCCCCTCCCCCCCGGCACAAAAATCAATGGCCGTGCAGCATGTGGGAAGAATGGGTTTTTAACCTTGAACGTACTTCATAGGAAGGCGACAAAATTTGGCATTTCCAAGCTCTTTCAGTGATTGATCACCATTCTTACGGAACCCACCTAACTTCCCCTTATAAGTTAAAAAAAAATACCAAATTTTTGCGAACAAAGAAATGTTTTAGGTGTGCGAGATTGGACAAAATTCCGGATCTGGAAGGATCGAATTTGGCATTTGGGTCTTTGATTAATTAAGAGGTAAAGCCAATTTATCAGGAAATATCCTTTGGTTGTGTGATTATATTACATAAAATTTGGGTGTAACTACTACGACCGCAATTCAATTAGTTGGTGATAATTGCTCTGTGGAACTCTGAATTTATCTGTATGGCATTTCGCCACGTTCTCTCTAAATGGTCCACAATCGCAATATTTTGTCTGTTCTGTTTCTCCAGATTCTCTTTTCAGTGTTTAAGTTTCTGAAAGGTTCGAGATATATATGCAATCGTGGCTTTTGACGGTACATGCTTAATTACGCCTTTATAGTGCTCTCTGAAGGTAGGGTTGCACTTGCGGTTGTGTTTTAAGTGGGTTTTGCGTTTCCCAAATCACTGTGTTAGGGTTCCATTGGTGGTTGCGAGGTGCGTGTGTTAGGGTTATATATAGTTCATTTGGGTCTCTTGTTTACTGAAGTGGGTCTGGTGAGGATTCGAACTCGGGGCTTTTTGTTATTAGGGAAAACAAGAAAATTGAGACACAGATCTGGTAGGTCTGTTGCTCAGGATTTCTTTGTATTTTCCATTTAGAATTTCGGTTTGTATTCCGCAGAAAGGGTCTATATTTGATAATTTAAAGGTTCTTGTTTAGAACTTTCTATGAAAAATTGGGTTTTAGAACTGTTTGATTTTGATATGTTAGTGACTTTACTCCTTGAAATTGGATTTTGCAGGTGGGGTTTCGTGGTTTGATCTGAATAATGCAGGGTTCGGGCATTCTTAGCAGCAGGAATGGAGTCCTTAACTCGGGGGTCGGTATCACTGCTGCTTGTGATTCCGGTAGGAAGTTTAGCAATTCGGTATCAGGCAGACGGGCATTTATTGTACTGGATTCCAAGACTGTATTTTCAAACGGGTCATTGAAGGTACTGTAATTTTATGCAGCTTGTTCTCTGATTTTCCGGGATGAATTGATCAGGATTTCTATTACTTTTGCCTTCTGTTATCATTCCCTCACATTAAATTAGGGATACATCCACTTACAAACTTATGATTAGCTCTGTATTATGTACATCGGGAAATAATATAATTATCTTTCTGTTGATAGAGAATATATTTTTCATGTAGGTGTTGTGTTGGTGTTTTCTGTAAAAATGTTTCTCTAGTGTGCAAGTTAGCGTTTATCTGTTATTTGGCTATGCTGCCTTGCCAGATAGTACAGTTTTGTAGAGTGTGTTGCTTTTTGCCTAATTGTTTTTGTTTTTAAGATTGTGCAATATAGAAATGGTGGATGTGGTCACAGCCAAGGCTAGTCTGTAGATTAGATCTCAATCTACATACATCCTTTTTTTTCACACACCTCATACCTTTTTTAGGGGTTGGGTTTTGGATGATTGAAACTTGTTAAGCCTATGATCTCTGTATCTTATTAGAATACTTGTTGCTATGTTTTAGCCAAAAGCATATGGCAGTCCAGCTGCATAGGCAATTGTTCTCTTTTCAGATAGAACAATAGGGATGCATGTTTGGCATTCGTTCCCTCCTCAGACAGACTAGTAGGGACGCAGTCTATATGTTTGTACTCCGAAGTTTTGTCTTCTTTCTTATTTAATATGCAACTGAGTTGCGTATTGCAATTCCTTGTCTTTTGTGATATTTTTGAGTCGGAACCATATTTTATTAAAACTTTTGTGTATGCTGATGGTAATTTTGTCTGAAACAGTTTTCCCAATCAATTTTAGCTCCGGGTGCTCAGTGGAGGTGTACATATTCAAAGAGAAGTAGGAAGAACTTTGTTGCAAGAGCTGCTGGGAACTATGATAAAAATCCTCAACCAATTGCCCCGCTTCAATTGGAGTCGCCTACGGGCCAATTTCTTTCCCAGCTCATGAAGGAACATCCTCACCTTCTTCCTGCAGCAGTCGATCAACAGTTGGAGAGGCTTGTGGCCGATAGCGATGCAGCTGCCCAACAGGAGCCACCTTCATCGACTGGCACAGAGCTTGTACTGTACAGGTTAGTTGAACGGATTAAAATTCGAATTACTGTATCTCAAAGCGGTTGTCGTCTTTAATAGAAATTTTTATTTTCTTTTTCTTTTTTAATATAGAAAATTGATTTGCTATGGTTTTCTTTTCATGAGTTTAGGAGGATTGCAGAGCTGAAGGCTGCAGAGAGGCGTAAGACCCTGGAAGAAATTATCTATGCCCTTATAGTTCAAAAATTCATGGATGCCAGGATTTCCTTGATCCCATGTATTTCAATGCCTGATTCTGTGACTGGGCAAATTGATACATGGCCCAAACAAGACCACAAGCTTGAGGGGGTACATTCTTCCGAGGCCTTTGAGATGATAAAGAATCACCTAGCCCTTGTTCTTGGCAATCGCTTGTTAGACACCAGTTCTATTGCCCAGATTAGTAAGCTGCGAGTAGGGCAAGTATATGCAGCATCAGTTATGTATGGATACTTTTTGAGAAGAGTGGACCAACGTTTCCAGCTTGAGAAAAGCATGAAAACTCTTCCCTACGGATTGAATGAAGAATCCGATGCGGAGCAGCCGCTGGGTAGTGACTCTAAAACCAAGGGTGATTTCCAGACACGGTACTCATCTCCACAAGTTGCTTCTGCAGCAATGCCTAGTATAGGAACACCGTCAGAACCAGAATTCAACCCAACAGTTTATGGTAGCAGGGGAGTGAAGCCTTGTAAATTGAGAGCGTATGTGATGTCCTTTGATCCAGAGACCTTGCAGAGGTATGCGACAATGAGGTCTAAGGAAGGAGTCGGTATAATTGAGAGGCATTCTGAAGCCCTATTTGGAAGGCCTGAAGTTCAGGTTGTAGGTGGGTCTACGGCAGCTACAAACGATGAAATAATTAAGATAAGTTTTTCAGGCTTGACAAGTCTGGTTTTAGAAGCTGTTACTTTTGGCAGCTTTCTTTGGGATGTTGAAAGCTACGTGGACTCCAGGTGCCATTTTGTAACAAACTAGCTTTAAGGGCCATGTTGCAGTATCAGCTGTAAATATGAAGATTGTGACTTTCAGCGATACCTCTAAAAGTTTTGACCCAGATATATGCAAACAGTAGCTTTCTTTGATGACATTCACATGCTCTCTGGATGATAGTTCCAAGTTTATGGCTCAACATTATGTCCTTACTGTTCCTTTATTACCAAAAAATCCTTGCTCTCCACAAAAGATCCCTTTGTAAATATCTGAGACTGTGATCAGATTGAAGGATCTGTCCTCTACGCAACAAGTTCTCATTAACAAGGATATCAAGTTGGTAACGTGTTTATTCTACCTGGCTTGTACGTGCATTAGTTGACTTGCTATTGCATGCATCCATTTACGTTTACAGACCCCAGAATCACATGTTGGTCCATATTGGGGGTATTGGGGGAAATTTATATGAACAGTACCGATCTTCATTGAGAATATCGTGGAAGATCTTTAATTCTATTTCTATCATTTTGATTTTAGGTTCATTTCATTGCCATGCATTGTTCATCTATGTTGCACTGTACTCCGAAGCAATAAAATATCGCTTTTTGGGTAATTTTTTGTATCATTTGTTTTTCCTGTTCAGATGATATAAAGAAATACAAATTGATCTGACTGCCTTAGTTCTTTTCTTCTATAACAAGAGAATTTGAAGAGCTTTCTGATGGATATATGCACTTGAACCAAGAGCATTAAATTGATGTGAATTACAAAGCTTGGCTTACCATTCTATCTAATCTAAAAATTCCGTATTTGTAAAATTGATGTGACATCCAAAGCGTTGTTTACAACTCCATCGACTCTATTGTATACAGATTTTCTTCTTGTTGTGACAGTATTTTGAAGGTAAAAATGGACTCTTAAGCTGTGGTGAAGACGTGGATTGGCTATTATGTTCATGGAGTAAAACTTGTTAAGGCAAACTGTTGACGTGATTAACTCAACCGTTAAAAAGGTTGGACCACTCTATGTGAAATCTTTTCAAAGATGCTACTCACCCTTACAAGTTAAAAAAATACAAATGAAAGGTCTGCCTTGTTTGATTGAACTTATAGAATGGACAATTTCTCAAGGAACTATGATAAATCAAATACTCTTCGAAAACCGTGCAGTTGGTATAACAAGCAATTGGAGCTCCATGCCACGCTATTAACGTTTAAGCGCGGAAATCAGCAAGATCTTGTAGAACTTGAAGCCTGGAGAGTCAGGCAAGGGACAATAGCAGTTGGGTGTTCGCATTAATGCTTTTCTGGTAATGGTTTTTAAAAAGTAGTTGTCTTTTGTAGTTTGTTTTCTCAAGAACTAATTGTTTTCAGGCAGGTCTCTCTACACTATACTCATTCATTTTGTCTGGAAAGATTGTTTGCATTGCTTGTTCCGGAAAGGGTATGCTCTGTTATCAGGTAGTTATTATGGCTTTCTCATTAGATTGTTTGGTACCATGTTGTTTTGCTATTTAGTATGCTCTGTTATCAGGTAGTTATTATGGTTTTCTCATTAGAGTTTTTGGTATCATGTTTTGCTATTTAGTATCAACTAGCATAGATTCATTTTAAATACTGATCTCATTTAGTATAAACTAGTATAGATCTATTTTAGAATACGGATCTAACATGAGCTGAGCTGAGAGATACAATTTCTTCAAGGACAATTTTTTTATGAGCCGACATTATTTAAATGTTTTGTATAGTTATTTAAACTAGTATAGATCTATCTTAAATACAGATATAACATGAGCTGAGAGGGATACAATTTCTTCACGGACAAATTTTTTTATGAGCCAACATTATTTAAATGTTTTGTATAGTTATTATATTTTTTTTAATTTTTAGATTGAGTTGAGAGATACAATTTCTTCATGGACAATTTTTTTATGAGCCGATATTATTTAAATGTTTTGTATAGTTATTTAAACTAGAATAGATCTATCTTAAATACAGATCTAACATGAGCTGAGAGGGATACAATTTTTTCACGGACAATTTTTTTTTATGATCCAACATTATTTAAATGTTTTGTATAGTTATTATATTTTTTAATTTTTAGATTTTTAAAAAATTTTATTTTGGTCAACATAGCAAATTTTCAATTTTGATAGATGGACACTCTTACACATCATACTGGGCTGTAGAATGAGTCTCTCAACTCAATAAAAGTATTGGGCTGTAGAATTAGCGTCTTGGCTTAGTAAAAACATTGTGCGATTTTTCTGGAGTTTTGCACTAAAAAAGTTTTAAAGAGAAATAAGGTGCGCTGAGTGCTAGAGTTCTACTTAGAACGAATGATATGAAATTTTTATAAAATATGACGTGTTTGAGATATTGAGAGAGCACTGGAGGAAGGTTGGGTGATACGTAACAACGTTAGATGAGCATATGCTTCGAAGTAATGAGAGTGTAACAACGTTAGATGAGTATATCGTTCCCAAGTAATAAGAGTCAGTATACCCTTCTAGGTAGAGAAATATCCTATTCAAGATTAGAGAAGATGAGATATCATCACTTCAGCTTGCCTTTGGAAGAATAATATATATGGTTGCCGACCTTTACTTATGGTCGCCTTTTACGAGAAAGAGAAAGATTCTCCTGGTTTATTTAGGGTGTCATTGACATTTGGTGGAATACTATATATGGTTGCCTACCTTTACATATGGTCGCCGACCTTTACGAGAAAGATTCTCCTGGTTTATTTAGGGTGTCATTGACGTTTGGTGATTTTATGCTTTTAGATCATTTACGTTGTCCTTGACACTTGTAAAACGGAAGTGGACTTTTGGCAGTTGCGAAAATGGGGTCTACCAAGAAAGGAGCTCCCAAATTGGGATTGTCGATTCTCTTTTTTATATTTTCAGCCATTATTCATAGATTGGGGAGCTTCATAAAATGGGATTTTGGATTTTTTATTTTTATATAGATTGTGGAGGCTCACAAAATGAGATTGTGGATTGTTTTTTTTATATTTTTAGCGATTATGTATAGATCTTGGATTGTAACAAATTGGGATTGTGGCGATTATGCATAAATTGTGGAGGCTCACAAAATGGGATTGTGGATAGTCTCTTTTTGTTATTTTTCAGTGACTATGGATGTAGATCGTGGAGGCTCACAAAATAGGATTGTGGATTGTCTCTTTTTTATATTTTCAGCGATTATGTATAGATTTTGGATTGTAACAAGTGGGGATTGTGGATTGTCTCGTCTTTGATATTTTCATTGTGGAGGCTCACAAAATGGGATTGTGGATCGTCTCTTTTTGTTATTTTCCAGTGACTATGGATGTAGATCGTGGAGGCTCACAAAATAGGATTGTGGATTGTCTCTTTTTTATATTTTCAGCGATTATGTATAGATTTTGGATTGTAACAAGTGGGGATTGTGGATTGTCTCGTCTTTGATATTTTCATGGGATTGTGGATTGTCTCTTTTTTATATTTTCAGCGATTATGTATAGATCTTGGATTGCAACAAATTGGGATTTTGGATTGTCTCGTATTTGATATTTTCAGCGATTCTGCATAGATTGTGGATTTTCTCTTTGATACTTCTAGTGATTTTGCATAAATCTCTATATTTGATAAGTGAGTGATTTCATTCAATGGGTCTTAAAGAGTGTTCTCAAATGCCTCCTTAAAAATTGTTCTCAAATGCCTCCTTTGCAATGTTGATAAGTGGGTTGTGTTTTCAAATGTCATAAATTGGTTGGAACCATTGATACTTTTAGCGATTCTACATGCATCCCCACATTTGAGAAGTGAGTTGGGTCTTAAGAGTGTTTTCAAATGGCTCCATTCCAATGCTGATAAGTGGGTTGTGTTTTCAAATGTCATAAATTGGTTGGAACCACAACCACTTTAAGTGGTTTAAGGCAAGACTGCACTTTTTCTTTCTAGCATATTTCATGTTGTTTTTTTTAATTTAATGTTATGTTGTTTTTATTGGGGTTTAAGGTAAAATTGCCCCTTGTTTTTGATGTTTGGTTAATTTTAATTAAAAGTATTATAGAACATCAATAATCTTGTTCTCATTTAGCACGTTCAATCTCTTTACTAAGGAGAACAAAAAAAATTATTTCACTCTCATTCAATCATAAATAAAATATTTCAATATTCATATGAAATAATATAATTTTATCTCAACTTTATATAAAAAACAAAATAAAATATTTCAATATTTATATGAAATAATATAGTTTTATATCAACGTCTAGTAAAAGTCTATTTTCACTCTTGAGAGTGAAGTAGTATAATTTGGGTACTTTTTAAAAATATGTTTCTACATAATTTAAATAAACTTCATGAATATGCATGTTGAGTAATTTATTGGAGAAAACTTGATTTTACATTGTAATTTAACAATGAAAGGCCATGATCTTATGACTGTGCCCTTTTCCTAATTTAACTATAGTTACAAAATTACATATTTTTACATCACACTCTCTTCCTCTCGAAAATATGCGTTGTCCTCAAAGCATACGTAATAACAAGTAGTGTTGATGAAGCACTTATGTCTCCCAAGAGGCTTCTGGTAGGTTCTTCCAATTAATAAGGTACTCATTGATTACTTGTGATCACAATTTCTTTTCCATGGCGGTGATTCCTTCTAGTTCTAAAATGATCTTCCCTTTATCATCTAATGTTAGAAGTGTTGTCTATGTCGCTTGGTGTTGGCCAAGTGTTTTTTAAGGAAAGATACATGGAAGACGTTGTGAACATGACTTTTATCAAGAAGATCTAAGCTGTATGTTACTTCATTGATCTTTTTGTTAATATGATATGGTCTATAGGATTTTGGTGCCAACTTGTTTTTTCCTTTTTGCTATAAGGATAATTGCTTGTAAGGTTGAAGTTTAACAAATACCCATTCTCCAACCTCAAATTCTCTCACTGTTTTGTGTTGGTCGTCTCGTTGCATCATACGATTTCTTGCAATACTTAGATTTTCCTTTAATGCTTGAAGGACTTTTTGGGTTTCTAAAAGGTGCAAATCTTAGTGCATGTCAGAGTATTTTAATGTTTGAACTGTATAATTATTAGGAGAGTTGACACATGTTTATGCACGTAATGCATTTTAGTGGGCATTGTATTTAAGGTAACTTATACTTTGTAGGGTGTTTTCTTCAAGGTTTTTAAATCCATGCATGAAGGTGCACAACTGTTAGGTATTTTATTTTTTGATGGCGCGTTTCTCTATCTGTGCCAATATTCATTGTATTTCCTTTTAGTCTAATGTTCTATACAAGCACTTGGGACTCATCATTAGGATGCTTAGACAACTTAGTTTTTTTGAGTAATTTCATGATAATTTCTTCCTTTTAATGAGTAGAAGATAGATGTGATTGAGTATTATAAATATGTATTCCTTGTTTGTCTTATAAGAGTTATGTGTTTGTAAATTATAACATTCACATTTCATCATTTTCATAATACTTTATCAATTTCCAGATTCCAAGATTTAGGTTGTACTTATAGGACCTAAGTTTACCATGTCATGAAATTTAACAAGGGTTACAAACTCTGCATTAGAAATCTTCCTAGATTAGTGTATAGAGTGGGACTCTTCTTATGAGAGGAGTTGTTAGAGGATTTTAGTGGATGTGATGCCCTAGCCTAAGGGATTAATGTTGATAAGTGCATGAGATAATAGCTTGGACCCGTGAGGGGTTAGTGGGAGAGATGCTATGAGACTCCCTTGATTGGATTGTTGCTCATCCTCGAAAGAGACAATTTGTGTTTGTGTGGGGTACTTTGTTTTATTTCTGATTAATTTATTTGTTTAAGATGTATATGGATGCTATAGGGGTGACTAGTTTGGTCTCAAATAGTTTCTTTGGTTAGAAGGTGCTTCCAACTTTACACCTTCGAAATGAAAATTGCAAATGTAGTTGAATGAGGATGAATTTTGGAGTTTTATTAAGAGAAAGGGTCAAGTGCTTATTAATATAGTGTAGTTGGCCAAACACAACAAGAAGGTAACAAAAAGTGGAGACTCATTCTTGATCCTATAAATGACCACTTATCTTCACATCACAAAGAGGAATTCAACCATATATACATTAGGTGCCTTGATCACTATGTATTGGAGTGAATATTCTTCTAGATGCTCTTGATGAACAAGTTCATCGCCCCGCATATCAATAACATTTACATGTTGGCTAGCTCTCTTATGAAGATCACTAAGGTGAGAGCTCAACATGTCACTATTAGGATGAAGGTTGGGGATTAGGAGTTGATGCACATAGCATAAATGTGCTTTCTTTACCTTTGAAAATGTTGGGGTGATTTCATCCAAGAGGAGACAACACAAAGGACAATGCTAGTGAGAGTGGAGGAGATTTGAAACTAGGCCCACTGGATATGTGAAGGGAGGTAAGAAAGAATCATTGTGAGGGGTTAAAAGGGAAAGAAGAAAGATTTAGGTTCTTTGAACTAGGGGAAGAAGGGAATGTCACGTTAAGTGTTTAAAGTGTTGCAAGATGGGAACCATGTATCTAATGCTCCTAGAAAAAGATATGTAAGAAGTGGCAACAATGGAAGTAGAAATAACAACATAAGTAGTTTTCAATGAGCACATTAACTTCCATCAAAGTGGATGCATTAACATACAAGCTTGATACAATCTTCTCCATGGTTGCATGCATATATATTAACATTGTCTCTAGTAGAAGGTGGCATATGGGCATTGGAAAATCTAAACACATGACCTTCAATAAGAAGGGTTTTAACATGGTATAAAGATGAGGATGTTGGCATATATGTGGACTTGCATGATGTTGCCACATTAAGTACCATAATGGGATTTGCCTCTCTTTGCATGCCTTTAAGGGATGTTCTTGAGCTAGGTGGTGTTTTTAATGTCCCCAGTTAAAAAATAATATTCTTTCAATCTTAACCATCATGTAAGAGCTTAGAGTTTAATGATCAATAAGTAAATATTAGAGATTGTAGCAATGTTCATGGTTGAGTTTTGGCCAACGGTGTCTTAGATGGTGATCCGGATTTAAACAGGAAAGCAACAAATTATAGAATAACCATACATATAGAGATGCAGTAGAAATAATACTTCATTTCATTACTGTAAAATACTGAAATATGCTTACAAACATAAATGTAAATAAACTAGCTAGAGTGATGGTAGCTTATTTCTAAGAAGAGATGTGGCAGCTACATGTCTCTAAACTGTGTTACAAAGAGGCTCGAAGGCCTATTTATTGTTGAGAAACAATGGAAAACCCTAAACATCCAAAAATCTAACCCTAAAAGATGAAACGCCAAATTGTGGGCCCCGTTTGGGTAAATTGGTACATCAACTTCCTGGGGTCGTAACTTTGGCATACAATCTTCATTTGACGTGCACAATATCTCGCTAGAAAGATCTATCTGAGAACTACAACTTTGGGAAGAGAAACATCAGTCCATGGGCCCATGTTATTCTTAGTTTTCCCAAAAAACATCGTTTAGGGCCTCAAAACGGCTCCGGAAGTTCAGGATGCTAAAAATAGTAAACTGTGCTATAATTAAGGAAACTGAAAAGATGAAAGAAACAATGGTAGGGGTCCAAGTGGACTTGGCAGGTGGCCACCAATATCTACTTGGATCATTCCTACCCTGTTAGGAAGCAATGGTCCCCATTGCGTTGAGTTCCTCCATGGGATGAGGAAACTTCTGCTAAACTTCGTCCCTGGTGAGCCACTTGCCCTGGTGAAGGAGTTGCCTGCTTTGATAACTCGATACAGTTGGATATTCTGCTGGCGAGTGTGCTTGGTCTGTGTGTCCATGATTCGATCAGTTGCAGCTTGTTCCATGCAATTTGGATTTAACTCTATGGGTTTGAGCTGTTCTACAATGTCAAATGTGTCTAGTAATGGTGGAAAGTATGGCCGAAGGCGGTCCACATTAAACAATGGGTGCATGCCAAAGAATGGGGGAATGCTGAGATCAAATGCATTGTCCCCCACAACCTTGGTAATGGTGTAAGGACCATATCAGAGTGGTCTGATTTTTCGATAGGCTCCGGTAAGGCGTTCCTTTTGCAAATGCAACCAGACTTTGTCGCCCACCTGAAACTTGTGTGGCACTCGATGTTGATTATGTTGCTGCTTGTACTTGGCATTTGATTTCTCTAGAATGTCGTGGAACTGCTGGTGAATATGT
Organism: Pinus tabuliformis; assembly: GCA_031772625.1. Taxonomy (NCBI): domain Eukaryota; kingdom Viridiplantae; phylum Streptophyta; class Pinopsida; order Pinales; family Pinaceae; genus Pinus; species Pinus tabuliformis. The sequence continues at coordinate 928,222,655 of CM062817.1, read as the reverse complement.
TGGATGTGCTCAATGAAGTTGTTTGCCTTATCCGTTTTGGATTAGACATGAGTTGAATCCGCGTGAGTAGCTGCAAATGGCCTGGCCACATCAATGGGACATAGTGGTTGGAATCCCAAGCCCACCTGAAAAGGGCCATGGCCAGTCGAGCTATGGAGAGCTCGGTTGTAGCTATGTTACACATAGGGGAGGCTCTCATCCCATGTGCGTGGATGCTTTGAGTTGTACATGCGCAGAATGTGTATGATCATCCTATTGACAACCTCTGTCTGGCCATCAGTTTGAGGATGGAAGGCTGTGGACTTAGTGAGTTTGGTGTCTAGCATCGACCAGAAACTGGACCAAAATGTATTGAGGAACATGCTGTCCTAATCTGAGATGATAGACTATGGGATCCCAAAGTGTACCCACAATCATTCAAAAAAGAGTTTCGCAGTGGCTTCTGCTGTGATATTCTTCTTGCAGGCCGCCATAATGGCAACCATCTTCAAAAATCTATCGACGACCACAAAAACACAGTGGTTTCCATGCTTAGTAGAAGGAAGACCCGACATGTAATCCATGGAGATGGATTCCCAAGGTTGACTAGGGGTAGGCAACGGGGTATAGAGGCTTTGCTTCTTGATGGTCGGTTTTGCAATGGCGCAAGCAGTGCATGATCTAATGTACTTCCTAACATTTTGTCGAATATTCGACCAATAGAAATACTTCTATAGTATTGCCACCATTTTCTCGAGCCCAAAATGCCCAGCAGCCCGACTGTAGCGTGCTTCCCAAATCATCTTGGCACGCTCACTTGAAGGAACACAAAGGTGACCTAGGTGGCATAACAGGGCATCCTGGAGGTGAAAATCTGGAACATGCTGACCCTCCAAGAGTGTCTGGTATGTGTGGCTGAATTTTGGGTTTCTTTTGTAGAAAAGTGGCCAATCAGAAGTTTCGTGCCCACAAGAGTTGAGCACAGTGGTTAACGCCATGATCGATGGTCAACTGAGGCAATCTGCAACATTATTGGTGCTACCCTTCTTATATTGATATTCAAATGGAACTGTTGCAGGTATGTGGACCACTTCTGATGGCGATCATTCCGCAATTTCCCTTGGGTATGTATGAACTGCAAGGGTCGGTGATCTGTATGGATGACCATTTCTTTCCCCAAAATGTAATGCTTCCATCGTTGGCAGGCCTGCACAATGGAATATATCTCTTTGTCATAAGTGGGATACTTTCGAACCGTGTCTGAAAGTGTCTCACTGTGATATGCCACTGGATGCCCGTGTTGAGCAAGGACTTCCCCAATAGCATAGTCAGAGGCATTTGTATCGACCTTAAATGGTTGTTGCAAGTATGGTAATGCGAGCACTGGTGCCAAGTAGAGGCGATCTTTCAACTTTGTGAATGCCTTCTGTTGAGATTCAGACCAAAAGAATTTTTCTTTCGCTCCTTCCTTGGTGACTTGACTAAAGGGCCAAGTGATATGAGAAAATCCCAACACGAACCTGCGGTAGAAGTTGGCTAGACCAAGAAAGCTGTAGAGCTTTCTCAAAGTGGTTGGAGATGGCCAATCTCGAATGACTTGGATCTTGGTTGGATCCACATGCACCTCCCATTCATCAATAATGTATCCCAGATACTGAACCTGTGTCATGCCAAAAGTGCATTTCTCCAAATTGGCACATAACTTGTTTTGCTGCAATGTTTGGAGAACCTGTCGGATGTGGTGGAGGTGCTCTTCCCAACTCTGGTTGAAGGTCAGGATGTCATCCAAATATACTGTTGAGTCTTGAAAATGTCATTCATTTCCATTACACTTTCACTATTATGTCCATTATATCACCTCCATTTCACTTCCATTTCACTACTATGTCGCCATATTCATCCCACTTTCATTATCATTGGGCCACATTTATGTTTTTCCAATATTTATTAATTCTAAGTCTTTTAAGTGAATTTGTGGTTAAAAATTAGAAAATAATGTGCATATGCTTATACCTAACAAATGGGTTGAGATTGTTGACATGTGTAGGTTGAAAGAAGGCTTCTAGAAGACTCTTATGTGGCACTCTAAGTCCAAATTCGAATTTGAGTGGAAAGAATCATGGGATCATGAGGATATGTGTCACATCTCCTAATTGTATTGTAACTCTAATAAAACATGTGTCTTATCAGTTTCTATTTTGATTAGGACTCTAGAGGTAGAGGGAGAGATTCATGGACTCTCATTAATGAGATGGCTTATCATATTTTTGCATAAATAGGAGATCTCTCTCCTTCATTTGTTAGTTCTTAAGTCTTAGTCTTTCGCTTGTGAGTTCTTTAGCTTGGAGTTTGTAGTTCTTCCTTGATGGCTTTTCAAAGCTTTGGAGAACTTTGTTGTACTTTGCAATTTTGAAGAATTTGAATCAAGCTTTGATGTTCTCAACATGGAAGAAGATGTGAAGTAGATGTCATGGAGCATATTAGAATGTAAGGTAGAGTAGATTTCATTTTGTAAATTTTGCTTTGATTTCATTACGTCATTTGATTGCTTTCAAGTTTGATAGATTAGATTTTTCATTCATGCAATTTTAATTCATGCAAGTGTGTTCAACCGGTTGATTGTAGATTAGTAATGCACATAGCTTTTTAATGACTAATGACATGATGAAATTATCTTGTCCTTCTGCTGATTTATTTTCTTAGTTCTAATTCCAGCACTATTTATTTCTTTCAGTTTTGTTTTGTTCATTTACTTTTCTGCAAGATAGATATTAGACTGCTCATGTTATTTTCAGTTACCTCCTATAGCCAAGAGCGACTCAAATGGTGAGGGATTGAAGTATGAATGCGTAGTTTGATATTAGTTTATTTTTTGCAAGTTAGTTATTGAATTGCTCATGTCATTTTCAGTTACCTCCTATAGTCAGAGCGACTCAAATGGTGAGGGATTGAAGTATGAATGCGTAGTTTGATATTAGTTTATTTTTCTGCAAGTTAGTTATTGAATTGCTCATGTCATTTTCAGTTACCTCCTATAGCCAGAGCGAGTCGAATGGTGAGGGATTGAAGTATGAATGTGTAGTTTAATATTAGTTTCATTTTATGTAAATTAAATATTTGATTGCTCAATTTGTTTATGATTACCTCCTATAGCCAGAACGAGTCGAATGGTGAGGGGTCAGAATATGAGTTGATGTAATATGATTTAGTTTACTTTGTTTACAGTTTTTGAATTACTTTAAGTTCAGTTTTCTTTTTATACAACAGCAAGGATACTGGGTTTCATAGTCACTAGCTCATTGATTGGTTGTTGCATTCCATTTTGATTGAAGTAGCTGCATATTTACACTTTTGTTTAAGTACTAATTCCATCAATAACATGTTTTGAGATCTTTTGAAGTGCTAAGTTTTGGAAGTTACCATTAGGGACATAGGCCTTGTCTTGAAATCTCTATCCATACTTGTCCTTTAAAAGTATTCTTAAGACCTTAGAATAAGATTTCCATTTGCATTAGACACTTTAGGAAACCAACAAAAACAAAACCTCAAAACAAAATAAAAATATATAAAACAACGAAGTAAGAAAAATGTTAACTAAGCACATATGGTGCACCACACTTCATTAGTTTACGATATCCGGATTGATAATTTATGTAGAGCAATTTAAGACATTAAATTGACTAGACATATACCCCTACAAATGAGTTGGTGAATGGCCGCAGGATGTCATCCATTAGCCTCATGAAGGTTGCAGGAGCATTCGTCAATCCGAAAGGCATAACCAACCATTTGAAAAGGCCCTCCTTGGCTTTGAAAGCAGTCTTCCACACATCAGAGGGTTCAATTGGTAACTGGTGATTCACTGACTTCAAATCGATCTTGCTGAAATATTTTGACCCCTTCAGTTGGTCTAGGAGGTCATTAATCCGTGGGATTGGGTACCTATTATGGATAGTGATCTTGTTCATCGCCCGATAGTCAATACAGAGTCTCCAAGTTCCATCCTTCTTCTGTACCAACACGATCGGTCTCCCACAAGGCGATGAACTTGGACGGATGTGACATTTTTGCAACAACCCCTGAATCTGCCTCTTGATTTCAGAGTTCTCTAGAACAAAGCGTCGATAGATTGGTCCATTGGGTAGCGGTGCACCTGCGGTCAGATCGATGGAGTGCTTGACCTGACAGTGTAGAGGAACCCCTGCGATAGAGGTGAAGATGTCCTCGTACTCCTCCACGACCTTGTCCATCTGTAGTTGTCGTGCGGAGGGGCCCTGTCTGGAGGTCGTGGCCACCGTCTTCTTCTTTCCTTGAGGGCGTATCATCATGAAAACAAATTTCCCAGTTTTGTAAATGAGCTTATTGCATTGTTTGGTAGTAACCAAAGAGATGGCGATAGGCGGTGCTACCTCTGGTATCCTGTACAACTTATTTCCTAAAGTAACAATAACAACACGGGGCCTTGATTCATATACATCATGTCACTTCCACAAGTATGGTTGTCATAATATTACATCACAAACATCAAAGGGAGCAACGTCACACAATACCTCATCCATGAAGGGCTTAATGTTGTATGGAAGATGACACTATTGGCTCACACAAAGATCTTGTCCTTGGTGAAGCCACCGGTGGTGTATGTGCTGTGGTCGATAAGCCTAGCCGCTTCACGACCTCTGTCGAAATGATGTTCTTTTGGCTCCAACATCAAGGGGAGCAACGTCACACAATACCTCATCCGTGAAGGGCTTGATGTTGTATGGAAGACGACACTGTTGGCTCACGTGAAGATCCTTTCCTTGGTGAAGCCACCTGATGGTGTATGGTTGTGGATGTACTGTGATTGATAAGCCTAGCCGCTTCATGACCTCTGTCGAAATGAGGTTCTTTTGGCTCCCGCTGTTGACAATGAACTGTAGTGGGGAGCCCTTTACCCATATTGGGAGTGGAAGAGACGCTCCTCCTCTGAATCTTCGGGTTCCTTCTTCTGGATATTTGTGGTGGTAACAGTGGCGTCAGGCTCCTCATCGATAATCTGCGTCCCATTATTATTCCCCTTGTCAGGTTTTGACTCAGAGTCGGAACATGCATATGATTTTGAAACCTTTAGCTCAGTCACCAGTGATTGCTTGGCCTGACACTCACTTGTGTTGTGAGTGGAGCTCTTATGGAACTCAGACCACTTTATAGTGTCATTTATCGGCTTCGTGACGCTGTTCTTTACTTGCAGCTTTAGCGGGTTGTCTTGGGCTGCCCTGCCTTGGCTTTGTCCTTTGTTCTGTGGTTTGGGGCACCTTTTCTTTGCTTCAGATTCGCAGATCCAAAGTCTCACTTCTTCTGTTTAAACTTTTGCTCGATCTTGACGGCATATCGGTATGCCGTGCCAAGCGAGGAGATGTTTAGGATTCTATTTTGTCCTGGATGTACCTGTGCAAGCAGCCACAGTATTTGAGTACCAAATGCTACTCTGAATCCTTGTTACCCAAATTTGTGCGAAGGGTATGGAAAATATTGGTAAACTCCGGCACGTCTTGGTTCCTTCCCTGCCGCAGCATGGACAACTTTATGTATTGATCCTCACAGCTTCCGATAGAGTAGTACTTCTCCTTGATGGCAATCTGGAATGAATTCCAAGTGGGTCTGGCTGAAAATAGTGAGGCCGTGCTTTCATCCTTCTGCTCACAGTAGGTTTCCCACCAGTCCTTGATGTGTGGGCGGCTTTGAGAAGAGCGAAAGTAATCTTTTCCCGGTTGGAAAAATCATGAACAAAAAATACCCTTCTAGCAGATTTAACCATTTATCTACGATGTTTACATCTATTTGACCCTCAAATATGGGAATGTCAAAGTTAACTTGTACCTTAAAGGGTGTGGCGCTTCTAGAGTCGCTGCTGGAAGTAGATGTGTCGCCCCTGGGTAGCCGCTAAAGGATCTGGGCAAAGTTGTCCATAATCGCATTCCTTTGTCGCTCGAGGGCCTCTTCGAGCAAGATTTTGATAGGATCTCCTGCCCCCTCGTCTTTCTTTTCATCCGCTAAGGGAGACCGTCGGGATTTGCGAGGCTGATCTTGCAAAGGTTCGACTAATTCAAGCCCTAACTCCTTATATCCCAATCTTGTTGGGGACATGCAAAGAAAAATAAAGAAAGAGTAGAACGCTCTGATACCACTGATCCAGATTTAAACAAGAACGCAAAAAATTACAGATATAACCATACATATAGAGATGCAACATAAACAATACTTCATTTCATTAATGTAAAACATTGAAATATGCTTACAAACAGAAATGGAAATAAACTAGCTAGAGCGATGGTAGCTTATCTCTAAGAAGAGATGTGGTGGATACATGCCTCTAAACTGTGTTACAATGAGGCTCGAAGGCCTATTTATTGTTGAGAAATAATGGAACCTAAACATCCAAAAACCCAATCCTAGAAGATGAAACACCAAACTGTGGGCCCCGTTTTGGTAAATTGGTACATCAACTTCTCGGGATCGTAACTTTGGCATACGATCTCCGTTTGACACACATAATATCTCGTTAGAAAGATCTATCCGAAAAATACAACTTTGGGAAGAGAATTATCAGTCTAAGTAACCATGTTGCTCCCAATTTTCCCAAAAAACATCATTTGGGGCCTCAAAACGGCTTTGGAAGTTTAGGACCCGAAAAACTGCTAAAAATAGTAAATTGTGCTACAATTAAGGAAACTGAAAAGCTAAAAGAAACAATGGTGGGGGTCCAAGTGGACTTGGCGGGTGGCCACTAATATCCACCTGGATCATTCCTCCCCTCTTAGGAAGCAATGGTCCCCATTGCGTTGAGTTCCTCTATGAGATGTAGAAACTTCCGCTGAACTTGGTCCCTGGTGAGCCACTTGCCCTGGTGAAGGAGTTGGCTTGCTTTGACAACTCGATATAGTTGGATATTGTGCTGGAAAGTGTGTTTGGTCTGTGTGTCCATGATCCGATCGGTTGTAGCTTGTTCCATGCAATCTGGATTTAACTCTGTGGGTATGAGCTGTTCTGCAATGTCGGATGTGTCTAGTAATGGTGGAAAGTATGGCCGAAGGCAGTCCACATTGAACACTGGGTGCAGGCCAAGGAATGGGGGAATGCCGAGCTCAAATGCATTGTCTCCTACAATCTTGGTAATGGTGTAAGGACCATATCGGAGTGGTCTGAGTTTTCGATAGGCTCCAGTAAGGCGTTCCTTTTGCAAATGCAACTAGACTTTGTCACCCACCTGAAAATTGTGACACTTGATGTTGATCATGTCGCTGTTTGTACTTGGAATTTGATTTCTCTAGAATGTCGTGGACCTGCTAAAGAATATGTTGGATGTGATCAATGAAGCTGTTTGTCTTATCTATTTCGAACTGGACATGAGCCGAATCTACGTGAGTAGCTGCAAATGGCATGGCCACATCAATGGGACATAGTGGTTGGAATCCCAAGCCCACCTGAAAAGGGTTGTGGCTAATCGAGCTGTGGAGAGCCCGGTTGTAGCTATGCTGAACATAGGGGAGGATCTCATCTCATGTGCGTGGATGCTTTGAGTTGTACATGCGCATAATGTGTACGATCATCCTGTTGACAACCTCTGTCTGGCCATGAGTATGAGGATGGAAGGCTATGGACTTAGTGAGTTTGGTGTCCAACATCGACTAGAGACTAAACCAAAATGCACTGAGGAACCTGCTATCTCGATTTGATATGATAGACTGTGGGATTGCAAAGTGTACCCACACTCGTTCAAAAAATATTTTAGCAGTGGCTTCTGCTGTGATATTCTTCTTGCAGGTCGCCATAATGGCCATCTTCGAGAACTTGTCGACGACCATAAAAACACAGTCGTTTCCATGCTTAGTAAAAGGAAAGCCTGACATGTAATCCATGGAGATGGATTCCCAAGGCCAACTAGAGGTAGGAAACAGGGTATAGAGGCCTTGCTTCTTGATGGTCAGTTTGGCAATGGCGCAGACAGTGCATGATTTGATGTACTTCCCGACATCTTCTCGAAGATTCGGCCAATAGAAATACTTCTATAGTACTGCCACCGTTTTCTCGACCCCAAAATTCCCAGCAGCCCCATTATAGTGTGCTTCCCAAATCATTAGGCATGCTCGCTTGAAGGAACATAAAGGTGACGATCAGGATGTCATCCAAGTATACCACTACAAATGAGTTGGTGAATGGCCGCAAGATGTCATCCATTAGCCTCATGAAGGTTACAGGAGCATTCATCAATCCGAAAGGCATAACCAACCATTCGAAAAGGCCCTCCTTGGCTTTGAGGGTAGTCTTCCACATATCGGAGAGTTCGATTGGTACCTAGTGATATCCTGACTTAAAATCAATCTTTGCTGAAATATTTTGCCCACTTCAGTTGGTCTAGGAGGTCATCAATCCATGGTATCGGGTATCTATTCTGGACAATGATCTTGTTCAACGCCCGATAGTCAATACAAAGTCTCCATGTCCCATCCTTCTTCTGTACCAACATGATCAGGCTCCCACAAGGCGATGAACTTGAACGGATGTCACCTTTCTGCAACAACTTCTGAATCTGCTTCTTGATTTCATCGTTCTCCAGAACGAAGCGCCGATAGATTGGTCCATTGGGCAGCGACGCACCTGGGGTCAGATCGATGGAGTGCTTGACCTGACAGTGCAGAGGAACCCCTGCAGGAGAGGTGAATATGTCCTCGTACTCCTCTACAACCTTGTCTATCTGTAGTTGTCGTGCGGAGGGGTCTTGTTTGGAGGTCACGACCACCATCTTCTTTCCTTGAGGGCGTATCATCAAGAAAACAAATTTTCCAGTTTTGGAAATGAGCTTACTGCATTGTTTGGCAGTAACCAAAGAGATGGCGGTAGGCGGTTTTACCTCTGGAATCCTGTACAACTTATTTCCCACAGTAACAATAATAGCACGAGGCCTTGATTCATACACAACATGTCATTTCTACAAGCATGGTTGTCCTAATAATACATCACAAACATCAAGGGGAGAAACGTCACACAATACCTCATCCGTGAAGGGCTTGATGTTGTATGGAAGGCGACACTGTTGGCTCACGCGAAGATCCCGTCCTTGGTGAAGCCACCAGATGGTGTACGGTTGTGGATGTGTTGTGGTTGGTAAGCCCAGCCACTTCACGACATTTGCTGAAATGAGGTTCTTTTGGCTCCCGCTATCGACAATGAACTGTAGCGGGGAGCCCTTTACCCACATTTGGGAAGCGAAAGAGACGCTCCTCCTCCTCTGGATCTTCGGGTTCCTCCTTTTGGATTTTCATGGTGGAAACAGTGGCATTGGGCTCCGTATTGATAATCTACTTCCCTTTTTAATTCCCCTTGTCAGGTTTTGACTCAGAGTCGGAACATGCACCTAATTCTGAAACCTTTAGCTCGACCACCAGTGACTGCTTGGCCCAACACTCACTTATGTTGTGAGTGGAGCTCTTATGGAACTCACACCACTATTCCGTGTCTTTTTTCGGCTTTGCGATGCTGTTCTTTGCTTGCAGCTTTAGTGGGTTGTCTTGGGCCGCCCCGCCTTGGCTTTGTCCTTTGTTCTGCGGTTTGGGGGCACCTTCCCCTTGCTTCGGATTCACAGATCCAAAGTCTCGCTTCTTCTGTTTAAATTTTTGCTCCATCTTGACTTCATATCGGTATGTTGTGCCGAGCAAGGAGATATTCAAGAATTCTATTTCTTCCTGGATGTACCTGTGCAAGTAGCCATGGTATTTGAGTACCAAATGCTGCTCTGAATCCTTGATACCCAACTTTGTGCGAAGGGTATGGAAAATATTGGTAAACTCCAGCATGTCTTATTCCCTTCCTTGCCGCAGCGTGGTTCACTTTATGTATTGATCTTCATAGCTTCAGTCAGGGTAGTATTGCTCCTTGATGGTAGTCGAGAATGAATTCCAAGTGGGTGCAGCTGAAAACAGTGAGGCCGTGCTTTCATCCTTCTGCTCGCAGTAGGTTTCCCACCAGTGCTTGACATGGGGGGCAACTTTGAGAAGAGCGAAAGTAATCTTTTCCTGACCGGAAAAATCATGAACATAAAAATACTCTTCTAGCAGATTTAACCATTTATCTACGGCGTCTGCATCTATCTGACCCTCAAATATGGGAATGTCAAAGTTAACTTGTACCTTAAAGGGTGTGGCGCTTCCAGAGTAGCTGCTGGAAGTAGACGTGTCGCCCCTGGGTAGCCGCTGAAGGATCTGGGCAAAGTTGTCCATCATCGCATTCCTTTGTTGCTCGAGGCCTTCTTCAAGCAAGATTTTGATAGGATCTCCAACCCCCTCATATTTCTTTTCATCCACCGTGGGAGGCTGTCAGGATTTGCGATGCTAGTCTTGCAAAGGTTCGACCAGTTTAAGCCCTAACTCCTTATATCCCGACCTCGTTGGGGACATGCAAAGAAAGACAAAGAACGAGTAGACTGCTTTGATACCACTGATCCGGATTTAAACAGAAACACAAAAAATTAAAGATATAACCATACATATAGAGATGCAACAGAAATAATACTTTATTTCATTACTGTAAAATACTGAAATATGATAACAAACATAAATGGTAACAAACTAGCTAGGGCGATGGTAGCTTATCTCTGAGAAGAGATGTGGCAGCTACATGCCTCTGAACTATGTTATAATGAGGCTCGAAAGCCTATTTATTGTTGAGAAACAATGGAAAACCCTAAACATCCAAAAACCTAACCCTAGAAGATGAAACGCCAAACTGTGGGCACCATTTGGATAAATTGGCACTTCAACTTCCCGGGGTCGTAACTTTGGCATACGATCTTTGTTTGATGCGCACAATATCTCATTAGAAAGACCTATATGAGAGCTACAACTTAGGAAAGAAAAATATAATTTCTTGGCCCCATGTTGCTCCCAGCTTTCCCAAAAAACATCGTTTAGGGACTCAAAACGGCTCCGGAAGTTCAAGATCCGAAACACTGCTAAAAATAGTAAATTGTGCTACAATTAAGGAAACTGAAAAGCTAAAAGAAACAATGGTGGGGGTCCAAGTGGACTTGGTGGGTGGCCACCAATATCCACCTGGATCATTCCTCCCCCCTTAGGAAGCAATGGTCCCCATTGCATTGAGTTCCTCCATGAGATGAGGAAACTTCTGCTGAACTTGGTCTCTGGTGAGCCACTTGCCCTAATGAAGGAGTTGGCCTGCTTTGACAACTCGATACAGTTGGATATTCTGCTGGCGAGTGTGCTTGGTATGTGTGTCCATGATCATTTGCAGCTTGTTCAATGAAATTGGATTTAACTCTGTGGGTGTGAGTTGTTCTACAATGTCGGATGTGTCTAGTAATGGTGGAAAGTATGGCTGAAGGCGGTCCACATTGAACACTGGGTGCAGGCCAAGGAATGGGTAATTCTGAGTTCAAATGCATTGTCTCCGACATCCTTGGTAATGGTGTAAGGAACATATAGGAGTGGTCTGAGTTTCTGATAGGCTCTAGTAAGGCATTCCTTTTGCAAATGCAACCAGACTTTGTTGCCCACCTGAAACTTGTGTGGCACCCAATGTTGATCATGTCACTGCTTGTACTTGGCATTTGATTTTTCCGGAGTGTCGTGGACTTGTTGGAAAATATGTTGGTTGTGCTTAATGAAGCTATTTGCCTTATTTGTTTCAGACTCGACATGAGCCGAATCCGCTTGAGTAGCTGCAAATGGCATGGCCAAATCAATGGGACAGTGGTTGGAATCCCAAGGCCGCCTAAAAAGGGCTGTGGCTAGTCGAGTTGTGGAAAGCCGGTTGTAGCTGTGCTAAACATACGGGAGGCTCTCAGCCCATGTGTGTGGATGCTTTGAGTTGTACATGCACAAAATGTGTACGATCATCCTGTTGACAACCTCTGTCTGACCATTAGTTTGAGGATGGAAGGCTGTGGAATTAGTGAGTTTGGTGTCCAACATCGACCAAAGATTGGACCAAAACGTACTGAGGAACCTGCTATCCTGATCTAAGACGATAGACTGTGGGATCCCAAAGTGTACCCACACATTGAAAAAAGAGTTTAGCAGTGGCTTCTGCTGTGATATTCTTCTTGCAAGCCACCATAATGGCCATCTTCGAGAACCTGTCGACGACCACAAAAACAAAGTTGTTTCCATTCTTAGTATAAGGAAGGCCCGACATGTAATCCATGGAGATGGATTTCCAAGGTCGACTAGGGGTAGGTAGTAGGGTATAGAGACCTTGCTTCTTGATGGTTGGTTTGGCAATGGCGCAGGCAGTGCATGATCTGATGTACTTCCCGACATCCTATCGAAAATTCGGCCAATAGAAATGCTTCTGCAGTACTACCACCGTTTTCTCGACCCTAAAATGCCCAACAACCCGACTATAGTGTGCTTCCCAAATCATCTTTGCACGCTCGCTTGAACGAACATAAAGGTGACCCAGGTGGGATAACAGGGCATCCGGAATGTGAAAATCTGGAACATGCTGACCCTCCAAGAGTGTCTATTATGTGTGGCCGAATTCTAGGTCGCTTTTCTAGAGAAGTGGCCAATCAGAAGTCTCGTGACCACAAGAGTTGAGCACGGTGGTTAACGCCATGATTGGTGGTCGACTGAGGAAATCTGCAACATTATTGGTGCTACCCTTCTTATTGTTGATATTCAAATGGAACTGTTGCAGGTATGTGGACCACTTGTGATGGCGATCATTCTACAATTTCCCTTGGGTCTATATGAACTGCAGGGGTCGGTGCTATGTGTGGATGACCGTTTCCTTCCACAAAATGTAATGCTTCCATTGCCAGCAGGGCTGCACAATGGAATACATCTCTTTGTCATAAGTGGGATACTTCCAGACTGTGTCTGAAAGTGTCTCACTGCGATATGCCATTGGATTCCTATGTTGAGTAAGGACTACCCCAATAGCATAGTCAGAGGCATTTATCTCAACCTCAAATGGTTGTTGCAAGTCTGGTAATGCGAGCATTGGTGCCGAGCAGAGACGATCTTTCAACTCTGTGAATGCCTTCTTTTGAGATTCAGACCAAAAGAATTTTGCTTTCGCTCCTCCCTTGGTGACTTGACGTAAGTGCCAAGTGATATGAGAAATCCCAACACGAACCTGCGGTAGAAGTTGGCAAGACCTAGAAAGTTGCGGAGCTCTGTCAGAGTGGTTGGAGATGGTCAATCCCGAATGACTTGGATCTTGGATGGATCCACATGCACCCCCGTTCATCAATAATGTATCCCGGATACTGAACCTGGGTCATGCCGAAAGTGCATTTCTCCAAATTGGCACATAACTTGTGATGCCGCAATGTTTGGAGAACTTGTCGGATGTGGTGGAGGTGCTCTTCCCAACTCTAGTTGAAGATCAGGATGTCATCCAAGTATACCACTACAAATGAGTTGGTGAATGGCCACAAGATGTCATCCATTAGCCTCGTGAAGATTGCAGGAGCATTCATCAATCTGAAAGGCATAACCAACCATTCGAAAAAGCCCTTCTTAGCTTTGATGGCAGTCTTCCACACATCGAAGGGTTCGATTGGTACCTGGTGATATCCTAACTTCAAATCGATCTTGCTGAAATATTTTGCCCGCTTCAGTTGGTCCAAGAGGTCATCACTCTGTGGGATCGGGTACCTATTACGACAGTGATCTTGTTCAGCGCCTGATAGTCAATACAGAGTCTCCAAGTCCCATCCTTCTTCTGTACCAACACGATCAGGCTCCCATAGGGTGATGAACTCGGACAGATGTGACCTTTCTGCAACAACTCCTGAATCTGCCTCTTGATTTCATCGTTCTCCAAAACGGAGCGCCAATAGATTAGTCCATTGGGCAGTGGCGCACTTGGGGTCAGATCAATGGAGTGCTTGACCTGACAGTGTAGAGGAACCTCTGCGGGGGAGGTGAAGATGTCCTCGTACTCCTCCACGACCTTGTCCATTAGGAAAACAAATTTCCCGGTTTTGGAAATGAGCTTATTGCATTGTTTGGCAGTAACCAAAGAGATGGCGTAGGTGGTGCTACCTCCGGTATCCTGTACAACTTATTTCCCAAAGTAACAATAACAGCACGGGACCTTGATTCATACACAACATGTCTCTTCTACAAGTATGGTTGTCCTAATAGTACATCACAAACATCAAGGGGAGAAATGTCACACAATACCTCATCTGTGAAGGGCTTGATGTTGTATGGAAGGCGACACTGCTGGCTCACATGAATACTCTGTCCTTGGTGAAGCCACCTGATGGTGTACAGTTGTGGATGTGCTATGGTCGGTAAGCCCAACCGCTTCACGACCTCTACTGAAATGAGGTTCTTTTGGCTCCCGCTATCGACAATGAAATTTTGCGGGGAGCCCTTTACCCACATCTGGGAGTGGAAGAGACGCTCCTCCTCCTCTGGTTCTTCGGGTTCCTCCTTCTGGATCTTCATGGTGGCAATGGTGGCATTGGGCTCTGCATCGATAATTTGCTTCTCTTTGTCATTCCCCTTGTCGGGTTCTGACTCAGAGTTAGAAAATGAATTTGATTTTGAAACCTTTAGCTCAACCACCAGTGACTGCTTGGCCCGACACTCACTTGTGTTGTGAGTGGAGCTCTTATGGACTCACACCACTTTCCCATGTCCTTTTTCAGCTTCGTGGCACTTTTCTTTGCTTGTAGCTTTAGCGGGTTGTCTTGGGCCACCCCAGCTTGGCTTTGTCCTTTGTTCTGCGGTTTGGGGGCACCTTTCCCTTTCTTCGAATTCACAGATCTAAAGTCTCGATTCTTTTGTTTAAAATTTTGCTCGATCTTGACGGCATATCGGTATGCCGTGTCGATCGAGGAGATGTTCAGGAATTCTATTTCTTCCTAGATGTACCTGTGCAGGAAGCCGCGATATTTGAGTACCAAATGATGCTCTGAATCCTTGATACCCAACTTTGAGCGAAGGGTATGGAAAATATTGGTAAACTCCAGCACGTCTTGGTCCCTTCCCTGCCGCAGCGTGGTCCACTTTATGTATTGATCCTCATATCTTATGTCAGGGTAGTACTACTCCTTTATGGCAGTCCAGAATGAATTCCAAGTGGGTGCGGCTGAAAAATAGTGAGGCCGTGCTTTCATCCTTCTACTCACAGTAGGTTTCCCACTAGTCCTTGACGTGGGGGATGGCTTTGAGAAGAGTGAAGGTAATCTTTTCCCCGCCGGAAAAATCATGAACAAAAAAATACCCTTATAGCAGATTTAACCATTTATCTATGGCATTTGCATCTATCTGACCCTCAAATATGGGAATGTCAAAGTTAACTTGTACCTTAAAGGGTGTGGCGCTTCCAGAGTAGCTGCTGGAAGTAGATGTGTCGCCCTTGGGTAGCTGCTGAAGGATTTAGGCAAAGTTGTCCATCATCGCGTTCCTTTGTCGCTCGAGGGCCTCTTCGAGCAAGATTTTGATAGGATCTCCTGCCCCCTCATTTTTCTTTTCATCCACCATGGGAGGCCGTCGAGATTTGCGAGGTTGGTCTTGCAAAGGTTTGACTAGTTCAAGCCCTAACTCCTTATATCCCGACCTCGTTGGGGACATGCAAAGAAAGACAAAGAAAAAGCAGACTGCTCTGATACCACTGATCCGGATTTAAATAGGAATGCAACAAATTACAAATATAACTATACATATAGAGGTGCAACAAAAATAATACATCATTTCATTACTGTAAAATACTGAAATATGCTTGCGAATAAAAATGGAAATAAACTAGCTAGGGTGATGGTATCTTATCTCTGAGAATAGATGTGGCGGCTACATGCCTCTGAACTGTGTTACAGTGAGGCTCGAAAGCCTATTTATTGTTGATAAACAACGAAAAACCGTAAACATCCAAAAACCTAACCATCGAAGATGAAATGCCAAACTATGGGCCCCGTTTGGGTAAATTGGTACATCAACTTCTTGGGGTCGTAAATTTGGCATACGATTTCCGTTTGACATGCAAAATATCTCGTTAGAAGGATCTATTCGAGAAATACAACTTTGGGAAGAGAAACATCGGTCCATGAACCCATGTTGCTCCCAGTTTTCCCAAAAAACGTCGTTTAGGGCCTCAAAATGGATCCGTAAGTTCAGGACCTGAAAAATGCTAAAAATAGTAAATTGTGCTACAATTAAGGAAACTGAATAGCTGGAAGAAACAATGGTGGGGGTCCAAGTGGACTTGGTCCCTGGTGAGCCACTTGCCCCGGTGAAGGAGTTGACCTGCTTTGACAACTTGATATAGTTGGATATTCTGCTGGTGAGTGTGCTGGGTCTGTGTGTCAATGATCCAATCAGTTGCAGCTTGTTCCATGCAATCTAGATTTAACTCTCTGGGTGTGAGCTATTCTGCAATGTCATATGTGTTTAGTAATGGTGGAAAGTATGGTCGAAGGTGGTCCACATTAAACATTGGGCGCAGGCCAAGGAATGGGGGAATGCTGAGCTCAAGTGCATTGTCTCCCATAGCCTTGGTAATGGTGTAAGGACCATATCGGAGTGGTCTAAGTTTCCGATAGGCTCCGGTAAGGTGTTCCTTTTGCAAATGCAACCAGACTTTGTCGCCCACCTGAAACTTGTGTGGCACCCGATGTTGATCATGTCGCTGCTTGTACTTGGCATTTGATTTCTCTAGAATGTCGTGGACCTGCTGGCGAATATGTTGGATGTGCTCAATGAAGCTGTTTGCCTTATCTGTTTTGGATTGGACATGAACCAAATCTGCGTGAGTAGCTGCAAATGGCATGGCCACATCAATGGGACATAGTGGATGGAATCCCAAGCCCACCTAAAAAGGGTTGTGGCCAGTCGAGTTGTGGAGAGCCCAGTTGTAGCTGTGCTGAACATAGGGGAGGCTCTCATCCTATGTGAGATGATGCTTTGAGTTGTACATGCGCAGAATGTGTACGATCATCTTGTTGACAACCTCTGTCTAGCCATTAGTTTGAGGATGGAAGGCTGTGGACTTAGTGAGTTTGGTGTCCAACATTGACCAGATATTGGACCAAAATGTACTGAGGAACCTGCTGTCCCGATTTGAGATGATACACTGTGGGATCCCAAAGTGTACCCACACTCGTTCAAAAAGGATTTTAGCATTGGTTTTTGCTGTAATATTCTTCTTGCAGGCCTCCATAATGTCCATCTTCGAGAACTTGACGACGACCACAAAAACACAGTCATTTCCATGCTTAGTAGAAGGAAGGCCTGACATGTAATCCATGGAGATGGATTCCCAAGGTCGATTAGGGGTAGGAAGCGAGGTATAGAAGCCTTGCTTCTTGATGGTCGGTTTGCAATGGTGCAGACAGTGCATGATCTGATGTACTTCCTGACATCTTGTTGAAGATTTTGCTAATAGAAATACTTCTGCAGTACTGCCACAGTTTTCTCGACCCCCAAATGCCCAACAGCCCAATTGTAGTGTGCTTCCCAAATCATCTTGGCACACTCACTTAAAGGAACACAAAGGTGACCCAGGTGGCATAACAGGGCATCCTAGAGGTGAAAATTTGGAACATGTTGACCCTCCAAGAGTTTCTGGTATGTATGGCTGAATTCTGGGTCGCTTTTGTAGAGAAGTGGCCAATCAAAAGTTTCGTGCCCATAAGAGTTGAGCACAGTGGTTAACGCTATGATCGGTGGTCAACTGCGGCAATTTGCAACATTATTGGTGCTGCCCTTTTATACTTGATATTCAAATGGAACTGTTGCAGGTATGTGGACCACTTCTAATGGTGCTCATTCTGCAATTTCCCTTGGGTTTGTATGAACTACAGGGATCAGTGCTCTGTGTGGATGACTGTTTCCTTCCCCAAAATGTAATGCTTCCATTGTCATAAGTGAGATACTTTCGGACTATGTCTGAAAGTGTTTCACTGTGATATTCGACTGGATGCTCGTGTTGAGTAAGGACTGCACCAATAGCATAGTCATAGGCATCTGTCTCGACCTCAAATGGTTGTTGCAAGTCTGGTAATGCAAGCACTGGTGCTGAGCAGGGGCGATCTTTCAACTCTGTGAATGCCTTTTGTTGAGATTTAGACCAAAAGAATTTTTCTTTTGCTCCTCCCTTGGTAATTTGACTCAAGGGCCAAGTGATATGAGAAAATCCCAACACAAACTTGCGGTAGAAGTTGGCAAGACCTAGAAAGCTACGGAGCTCTGTTAGAGTGGTTAGAGATGGCCAATCCAGAATGACTTGGATCTTGGTTGGATCCAAATGCACCCCCCGTTCATCAATAATGTATCCCAGATACTGAACCTGGGTCATGCTAAAAGTGCATTTCTCCAAATCGGCACATAACTTGTGTCGCCGTAGTGTTTGGAGAACCTGTCGGATGTGGTGGAGATGTTGTTCCCAACTTTGGCTGAAGATCAGGATGTCATCCAAGTATACCACTACAAATGAGTAGCTGAATGGCCGCAAGATGTCATCCATTAGCCTCATGAAGGTTACAGGAGCATTCGTCAATCTGGAAGGCATAACCAACCATTCGAAAAGGCCCTCTTTGGATTCGAAGGGAGTCTTCCACACATCGGAGGGTTCAATTGGTACCTGGTGATATCCTGACTTCATATCGATCTTGATGAAATATTTTGCCCCCTTCAGTTGGTCCAAGGGGTCATCAATCCGTGGGATCGGGTATCTATTACGGACAGTGATCTTGTTCATCACCTGATAGATTGGTCCATTGGGCAGCGGAGCACCTGGGGTCTTATTGATGGAGTGCTTGACCTGACAGTGTAGAGGAACCCCTGCGGGGGAGGTGAAGATGTCCTCGTACTCCTCCACAACCTTGTCCATTTGTAGTTTTCGTGCGGAGGGGCCATGTCTCAAGGTCGTGGCCATCGTCTTCTTCTTTCCTTGAGGGCATATCATCAGGAAAACAAATTTCCTGGTTTTGGAAATGAGCTTATTGCATTGTTTGGTAGTAACCAAAGAGATGGTGGTTGGTGGTGCTACCTCCAGTATTTTGTACAACTTATTTCCCAAAGTAACAATAACAACATGGGGTCTTGATAATTACATAGCATGTCACTTCCACAATTATGGCTTTCCTAATATTACATCACAAACATCAGGGGGAGCAACATTACAAAATACCTCATCCGTGAAGGGCTTGATGTTGTATGGAAGGCGACATTGTTGGCTCACGCGAAGATCCCATCCTTGGTGAAGCCAACTGATGGTGTATGGTTGTGAATGTGTTGTGGTCGGTAAGCCCTGCTGCTTCACAAACTATGCCGAAATGAGGTTCTTTTGGCTCCCGCTGTCGAAAATGAACTGGAGCGGGGATCCCTTTACCCACATCTGGGAGTGGAAGAGACGCTCCTCCTCCTTCTGGATCTTCGTGGTGGCAACGGTGGCGTTGGGCTCCGCATCGATAATCTACTTCCCTTTGTCATTCCCCTTGTCAGGTTCTGACTCAGAGTCGGAACATGCATCTGATTCTGAAACTTTTAGCTTGACCACTAGTGACTTCTTGGCCCGACACTCACTTGTGTTGTGAGTGGAGCTCTTATGGAAGTCACACCACTTTCCCGTGTCCTTTTTCAACTTCGCAGCATTGTTCTTTGCTTGCAGCTTTAGTGGGTTGTCTTGGGCCACCCCAGCTTGGCTTTGTCCTTTGTTCTGCGGTTTGGGGGCACCTTTCCCTTACTTCGGGTTCACAGATCTAAAGTCTCGCTTCTTTTGTTTAAACTTTTGCTCGATCTTGACGGCATATCGGTATGCTGTGTCGAGCGAGGAGATGTTTAGGAATTATATTTCTTCCTGGATGTACCTGTGTAGGAAGCCACGATATTTGAGTACCAAATGATGCTTTGAATCCTTATACCCAACTTTGTGCGAAGGGTATGGAAAATATTGGTAAACTCCAGCACGTCTTGGTCCCTTCCCTGCCGCAGTGTGGTCCACTTTATGTATTGATCCTCATAGCTTCTGTCAGGGTAGTACTGCTCCTTGATGGCAGTTCGGAATGAATTCCAAGTGGGTGTGGCTGAAAAATAGTGAGGCCGTGCTTTCATCCTTCTGCTCACAGTAGGTTTCCCACTAGTCCTTGACGTGGGGGTGGCTTTGAGAAGAGTGAAAGTAATCTTTTCCCAGCCGGAAAAATCATGAACAGAAAAATACCCTTCTAGAAGATTTAACCATTTATCTACAGCATCTGCATCTATCTGACCCTCAAATATGGGAATGTCAAAGTTAACTTGTACCTTAAAGGGTGTGGCGCTTCCAGAGTAGCTGCGGGAAGTAGATGTGTCACCCTTGGGTAGCTGCTGAAGGATCTGGGCAAAGTTTTCGATCATCGCATTCCTTTGTTGCTCGAGGGCCTCTTCGAGCAATATTTTGATAGGATCTTCTGCCCCCTCGTCTTTCTTTTCATCCGCCATGGGAGGCCGTCGGGATTTGCGAGGCTAGTCTTGCAAAGGTTCGACCAGTTAAAGCCATAACTCCTTATATCCCGACCTTGTTGGGGACATGCAAAGAAAGATAGAGAAAGAGCAGACCGCTCTGATACCACTGATCGACATTTAAACATGAACACAACAAATTATAGATATAACCATACATATAGAGATGCAACAAAAATAATATTTCATTTCATTACTGTAAAATACTGAAATATGCTTACAAACAGAAATGGAAATAAACTAGCTAGGGCGATGGTAGCTTAACTCTGAGAAGAGATGTGGCGGCTACATGCCTCTGAACTGTGTTACAATGAGGCTCGAAGGCCTATTTATTGTTGAGAAACAATGGAAAACCCTAAACATAAAAAACCTAACCCTAGAAGATGAAACGCCAAACTGTGGGCCCCATTTGGGTAAATTGGTACATCAACTTCCCGGGGTCGTAACTTTGGCATACGATCTCTGTTTGACACACACAATATCTCCTTAGAAAGATCTATCCGAGAACTACAACTTTGGGAAGAGCAACATCGGTCCATGGACACATGTTGATCCCAGTTTTTCCAAAAACATCGTTTAGGGTCTCAAAACGACTTCGGAAGTTTAGGACCTGAAAAACTGCTAAAAATAGTAAATTGTGCTACAATGAAGGAAACTGAAACGCTGAAAGAAACAATGGTGGGGTCCAAGTGGACTTGGCGGGTGGCCACTAATATCCACCTGGATCAGATGGTGAACTATACAAATTGCTCATTGATCTAGTGAAGCATGGCGATTTAGTGCATGACAATGACAATTTGTGTGAGTTATGACACAAGTGATTGGGTCCTTACAATATGAAACACTACCTCTCTTGATAGCTGATGTAGGGATCACTATAATTTAAGAAAATGCGTGCAAACACTTTGCACTCAACACATTGTCTATCCAACTAATCTACATAAATCACTCATGCTCACTCTTGATATTCACACAACCTACTTAACCTAACTATGTACCTAGTTAATCAACATAACCTAACTATACACCTAGTTAACTCACATAACCTATGTTTCTCATTTCAAATGATAAGTATATGTAATATTTAATTTTATTTTGTTAATGATTTGCCCAATTGCAAGACATTTTTGATACACTTGTGAGCCTCAATTGAACTTGGATACCCCTTAGGATAATTTTTTATCTCCCACAATTAGCTTCCATCCTCAACCCCTCTCTATAAAATTTAAACCTAAAACCTATTAAAAACTAAACCACACATAAATTAACTAATCTACATCTCATAAATTATTTACGATATTTTATATCGTATCCCTGCCTATTACTTTAAACACTCAGAACAAAACCATCACTTCAAACACTTAATTCATAAATATATATTAAACATCTTATCACTTCGAATACTTGACATATATAAGTGAGGTTGGATAAATATATTTTTTCAGTTATTAATTCTTAAACGTGAGCAACCTTAAAAGAACAACGTCTTACATTATTGGAATAAAAGTAAACATTTCACACTTAAAAACACATGATTGATAAATACATTTAATATCAACACCTATTATTTGAAATGCCGGACTCGTGTATATAAAATATTTACTATCGTCATCTATCAATTCAAATACTTACACAAAAGCCTATCTACATATACTTGACATATAAGTGGGGTTGGATAAATCTAGTTTTTCGAACAATAATTGATTCCTAAAAGTAACATTTAATAAATGTGTGGTAGCTGTTAGATACTTTTTCACTTGGGGTACAAGCATCTATATGTATTGATGGTACGTTTGTGATTTTGAAAATATGAAAATATATAGTGCACAGTTAAATTAAATTAAATATTTAGTTGTTGCCTTACGAATATTTTTTTTTCATTATTGATTATTATATTAAATAGAATGGTAGAGTTAGGTTTTTGTTTTTTTTGGTTTTCTTTAAAAGAATTTAGGCATTTTAAGAATAAAGATCAATCATATCAGATAGATTGATAAAGTTAATTTTAAATGAAAAGTTTTAATGTGATATCAATACACATTTATTTTAAATGAAATGTTTTAATTAGAAAGTGTTGAAAATTATTGTGTGGTTTTTTAAAAATTTAAAGGTTGCATTATTTAAATAGTGAAATAGACAAATTTTTATGAAGATTATATCATTAATCTGAATTTTGTTTTTGAAAAAGAAGACTAGATTTAAATTAATGTTTCGTTAAATTTTATATTTTCACAATCGTTCACGTACATCAATCTCACATGAAATTGATAGAAAACAAGGAGAGGTTGAAACTCATACTTATGCTCTTGTCCATGATTTTGGTTGACATCTGAAGTTTATTAGAGGGATTTCATTAAGTGTAAGGTAAGGTCAAGATAGTGAAAATACGACAAGGATGAAAGGGAAAACAAGGGAGAGTTGAGAAGGACAATATAAGATAAGAGTAGAGGGAAGAGAAATAAAAAAATGATACGGGAAAAAACAAAAAAGAGAAGAAAATGGGAAGACAAGGATGAGGAGGTATTAAAAGAGAGAAGAGAAGAAGGAGAAGAAGTAGAAGAAGAGGGGGAGAGAGAGGAGGGAGGAGCGAGGAAAGAAGAGGAATAGGAAGGGGGAGGGGAGAAGGAGAGGAGGAAGAAAGAGGAGAAGAAGATTTTTTTTAAAGAGAGGAATAAAGAGTGGAGCAGGAGGTGGTACACAATTTTCTTTCTTATTTATTAATTTTTCTGATTTTTTTGTTTTTAAAAATCTTACTCATGAAAAAATTGTCCCTAAAATTAGACTATCGTTAAACCTTGCAATTATATGAAATCACCCATAAAGCTCATAAATTTACAATTTATTTTTCATTAGTTAAAACATAAGAAATTGTAGGGAAGGAAATCCATAGCAAGGATAACACAACAAAAAATTAGGGGAAAATCAAGTGATTCTTACCCTAGATATGAAAGGGGACTAAAAAAAAATAAAAAATCATTGGACTCAAATGCTTTGAAATAATTGGACAAGAAAGTCCCCACAATTTCCAAACAACTGTTCAACTCAAATGCCCACCAACAAAAGTCCAAATGGAGTCAAGAAAATACTTTCATATCTAATTTAAGTTAAAAATGTTGGGATAAAAGGATACAAAAAGTCTATATGTGCCTTTTAATTATGTCCTTGTATAATTCTTTGCAATCCCATTGCGTCATATTTTCTAAACCCTTGCATCTCCATTGCATTAAACCATTGCATCCTTTCCTCATGACATCCTCATTGCATCTCAATTCTTTTTTTTTGCCTTAATTAACCATACTTTAGCATTTTAATTCATTAGTTAATTTTTTAATTAATTAATGTGTTCAACCATAGCCCCTATCACTAACTTGTAGCTCTTAACTTTTAACCCTCTATCCCTAAGAAACATGACCATGTAACCCTCAAATTATATAATTACTAACCATAATCCACAAACTCCTTATTACCAACCCCTATCTCACAATCCCTAACCTATATTATCTTTAACATCTATCGCTTAAATCCCAACCTTTATCCCCTAACATATAACCCCAATCCCTTATCTTCTAATAACTAACCCTCAATCCCTAATGTGTAACCCCCCAACCCTTACGTTTGTGTAACCCTTGACCCCTATCCATTGTAAATCAACTGCATAACCTTGGTCGTATAACCACCAACCCATCTAATCACTAACCCATATATTAACCCTCACTCTATATAAACTCCAATCCTTATAACCCTTCATGCTAAACCTTTCATCTATAATCCATATCCACTATAACTACTTTTTCATAATCTCTATAATACCTTTCTGAATGATCACTGTTTCTAAATTGACATTGTTCTTTTTTTGGCCCAGAAACCTAATAGATTCTTCTCTTCATTAGGATGGTACCAAAGGTAAACTTCTCAAACTACGTTTGCTCTTCCTTGGTGGTGTTGGGGACTAGGTTTATAATGGCATTACGGAGGTGGAATGGTTTGTGATTGAGTGTTGTTTGGTTAAAGATTCTTATAGGAAGACTGGGGTTTGGGTATGCCCATTTATTGGTTTATCATCTATATTTTCAATGGAGAGTAGGAATCATTACAATGGGAGGAATGCCTGTGAAATGATTGAATTCATTGGAGCCAAGCTCACTAGCTAGAGAGGTTGTAGTTAACCATATCCTAATTGGCAATCAATGTTCAAAATGATATGGAGGAAGTGAAGCCTAAAATCTATGGGGTTGGATGAATATCTATAATTCTTAGATTGAAAGGTTGGTACTCAAGCATAACATGTTAATTTATATTATATTTGATTCTGCTAGAAGCCGTAACACATCAATGACAACTCTATGGGATGTGGTCATTAAAGAAGATATAGTTCACCAAGTCATTAAGCCTATGGAAAGTAATGAAGTTGTGCATGGGAGAAAACTCAAAACTAGTAGAAAGGTTTTATGGATAATTTTTCCTTCTTTTATTTAGGTTTATTATTTGAAATTCTAAGTTTATACTAGGATATCATTACAATTTATAATAGTAGTAGAGTTTTTTTTGTTTAATACGACTGTAAAATCATGGAAGGCACCCTTGCATATTTTGTTCTCTTTGAACTTCATAGCTTTACAATTATACTTTTTTATTGTATTCATTCATAGTTTGGTTTAGGTACAACTAATTTTTAATATAATCTTTACTTGATTTATTGAAAAAAAAATAAATTTTTGTAATATAACATTGCTATTTTCTCTTTTGAAATGGATGTGATAGCCCTAATCACTTTTTTTACCTTGGTAAATATTGTGAACTTAATTAAATTATGTGGGCTAAGTTGGAGACATAGATTCCAGAGTTGAGGTGGAAGGGAAAACTGTTTGGGATGTAGATTTGTGTGGTCCACCATGGTAATTGGCTTGCAATATTCCAGCAGGGGCAAAACAGATTAAGGATAACAAAACAAAAACTAACACCAAAATCTGAGGGAAAGAGCAACTGGCATGAGTTCATCGGCTGCGGAAAGCCTGCCATCCTTTTCATTCTTATTTAACTGCGAATTCTTGCCATTTCATCATCAACTCTCTCATGGCTCTTATCATCATCTCCCATTAACGAAGTGCTTCAATCCCTTCGAAATCAAATGAAGTTCACACCCTAACTGGCAACAACATATGACGCATTCCAAATCGTGTCTTGATTTTTGAGAATCCCTCGACATACTCTATGCAACCTCACGACAAAAGGGCTTCCGCTACAATCAGGCCACTTACGCAGTTATGATCCATATTTTGGGTTATGCCCACAAGTTTAAACCGATGGAGCTTCTACTAAATCAATGAAATAGGAACCCTTCAAATTTTGTCTTGGGGTTTTTGCTGATGTTATCAAAGTGTATGGAACAGCAGGTATGCCAAAAGGAGCCATCACTACCTTCTACACAGCTCTGCAAAGCTTCAAATATAAGTACACCCAATGTATTTTCAAAACTGTGTTAAAGGTTCTCTTTAATACAGGCTATCTGGACATAGTTGCAAATACATCTTCTTCTTCTTCCACGATCTAAATGAGTTTGGCATTTGTCCCCGTGTTTAGATATAATATTCTTATAGAGGAATTTTGTAAGGCAATGGAACCCGACATTAAGAACTGGTGGCTCATATGCAAAACCAAGGGTGCCCACCTGATATCATAACTTATAACTTTTGTGATACTAGTGGGGGTCTTCGTGAAAGTGGAAGGTTAGAGGAGGATATGCTAGAGAAGAGTGTTGATGTAGATGTTATGACTTTTTCTACTTCAATGAATTTTCTGTATAAGCAAGTGTTATTGCAGGTTTCCGTGAAACCAATAAATCTATAAGCAAATCTTTTATTTATGTTCTGGAATTTGGATCGGGGTGATTGGGCTGCAAGAGAAACCACCGTATGACTCAATCTAAGGTTGGGTGGAGAGTTGCCGTCTCTAGCTTAGTTGCCAAATTCATATTGAGATAAGTATCTAACACCATTGTGGTGAGTAGTGAATCTCATGTCTATATTTTTGGAATTGTTTGGATGTCAATTCACTGTGAGAAATTACTCATGTTAGGATATCATCTAAATTGCTAATGAATGAAGTTTTTGTTTGGTTTCATATGACTGATTTCGTTTTAAAAGATCTTTCAAAATCAGCTGAGCGTAAAACTTGTAGACATTTGTCAAGATTTAACTTATTCTTATGTGTCATCCACACAACTTTTAGAGAAAAAAATACTTATATACGAAGCTCTTTGAGGAGGAGCAACCTAAGCAACCTATATTGATCACAGTTCCTCATACAACAATGATTTTCCTTATGGTCTAGATGGGAAGAATTTGCATAGATTTGTCTTGCATTTCCTAAAATCTAGATATATTTTCACATGAGACATGCATATATTTTTTGTTACATGCATTTTGCCACTATCTATAATTATTTATTAACAAATTGGACCAACAATAGCACAAAATCACACATCCCTATGGTTCACGAGTCATATCTATAGTCCTGTCATCAATTGGTTCTTCATGATAAAGTGTGTCTTGGCATGCGCCTATTTTAAGAGCACCACAAAGATATCAAATGCATATGGTGAGTAAAGGAGAGATGGCAATGCTCAATTTAGTGAAACATTGCTCATTTGTTGTATAGTTACTGTAAAGTTAATGTCAACCAGACAAAATTTGTGAATTTTTGGTTAAAGTTGATTATCATGAATAAATTACCCTCATAAACACAACATAGGTCTTAAAATCAATGGATATCTTTAGCTCCAGGAATCAAGGTGAAAACCTAGAAATATGGTGGACCAAGGTTTAAGGTACACTAAAAACCCTACATTAATATAACTTAAAGAAACCCTACATGAAGCTTAAATCACATAGTGCCAATGATGTGCAAAGGAAAGTTTTGAGGTGTTAGTATCAAGGGTGTTGTATCCAAGCTAACAACAAGTTTACATAAGGAGTGTTCTAAAAATGTTGTTCCAAAGAATTTAAGACAAGAGGAGCATCTCTCAAAAGCAACACTAGAAATATTGCTCCAGAATTTAGTTATTACATTGCATTTTTGCTTGCATGTAGCATGCTTCATAAAGATGCCAAAAATATAATAACTTAAAAAAGAAGAAGTAGGTAACGAAATGTGTTGGCTGTTAGCCTCTTTCTAAATTCTGAGCCATATCTGATGGGGTTGAGTCCTAAATTATCATATATGTGATTTATGTGCTTCTCTTATTTACAGTTAATCTGTTGTCCTGAGTGTGTTGATGGTGCTAAGGAAGAAATCCTAGTTGTAGCTATGTTGAATTTAACCAAAATTTCATTCCCCTTGAGTAATTGAGAAATGCCAATAGCTTTGTAATGCCCAATGTTCATAGTAATATAGGAATTGAGATGAATGGTTATCATGAGAAAGTTGTTACAAATTAATGGTTGAGTTTCTAATTAGGTTTCTCAAGCCTTCTCATTATTAAAGTCATGATTGTACACTCTGACCACACTCCCTGGAAGTTGTACACATGTTTGTTCACCCTTGAGAGGCTATATGCAATCTCTGAATATTCATTGAGCCCACATGTAGGTGGTACAGGTCATATGTAGTGTGGCATTGGAATCTCTTCTATTCATTGAGGTTTAAAGACTATATGCCTTCCTGTGAACCATTTCTTTCATCCTTGACGAAGTTGGAATGGTTGTTAGGTGTGTGAGTTGATTGGTGAGCTGGGTAAGTGTTGGAGCAATGAGTTGGGCATTGTGATTTTTGTTTTACTCTTTTCCCTAATGAAGTTGACTTAACATGCATATTTAATTAACAACTCTCTTCGACATGTTAAGTGGCATACCTCTCTCATTCGTTTAAGGAGTGGCCATTTCGTAAATGGTTTTAGTCAATTACCATTTTGTTTAAGGAGCATCCATTTCATAAATGGTTTTAATCATATATATATATATATATATATTTGAAGAGAAACTTGTTATCAGGGTTAATAATAATCTATAATAGATTCTTTTGGGTTTAACACTGTCCTAGAAATATAACACTACAATTAGAATTGAATATGCACATCAAACCATGATGATGTCTCAACCTTAAGAATATTGAGAGATCTAGTTCAATTGGTTATCAATGTGCAAAAGAGTTGCTCGAAAAACAAATTTCCCAATGACAAAGCACTTGTAGAGTCTTGGTTTTTATTAGATTGATTACTATTGTGTTAAGAAAAGTATTTCGGTAGAAATCACATAAGAGAAATTTTTGGCCGATGTGTTTCTTTAATTCATTATGGATCACAGAAGCCCGAATTTAGAAATTACTATTGTGTTATTAACCGGTTGAGGTGTGCAGGTTACACCAGAGAATAGGCCATACCTGTAAAGAACGATTTAAGAGTAGTTTTGCATGTAGACTTGCATGAAGAACAAAGGCTGTGAAATCAATTCTAAAGGTAGAGAACTCGACACCAAACTGAGAAAAGAGACCAAAATTTAATTCAACAATCAGTTGTGTTGATGAAGTGAGTGGGCTATAAGTCCCTTGTTTACAAAGCATAACACGAGAATTTATTATTGCGATTCCTATGGCGATTCAAGAATAGTTCAATGAAATATCACTATAACAGAGGTAACAAATTTCACTTCCACTAAGATCATCTTTTGTACAATTTCCTAGTGCTCCTATGATCAAAATTTGTTCTTTTGGGAGTTCCTTAGATTGGTTGTTGCTTTGGCATCAGGATTAGTTATGATCTATTTTTTTTAGGATGATGGAGGGTGATTCAAGAGGTAGACCAAAAGAGAGTTGGATATTCTACTTTCATTTGATCACTAGCGAGGGAGCATGTTGTGAGCAAACTCAATTGGTTACTTGTGAATATAACTTTCCATCTTAGAAGGCTGCATGATTTGCTGCATTGCTGGTTTGACTATGTTAATTTTCCTGTAGAATCAATCATCTGTCTACCTGGGTGCATTGGTCATTTGAGTATGTTGAGAGATCATGGAATATTTGACAATATCCTAGAATAAGAGCTTCGGGATCATAATAAAAATAAAGAAATAAAGGAAGGAAAAAAAATCACAATTGTTACACCCCATTCTCATAACTTCACACTGAGCATTGGGTCCGCCTAGTAACCACCTTCTTGAGTTAAGATGGTAAGGGGGTGTGTTACAAAGTGGTATCAGAGCTTTCAGATTCAACACTTAGACCTAATGATCTCTATCGCGAAAGGAATGAAACTCTAAAGGTGTAAAAATACTTACATAATTGAATATGGGTTGCACGAATGCTTTCAACATGATGGAAACTCGCTGAACCTTAGCAATGCATGTGTTAATTTATCCATTGAGAAAACTGCATGTATGATTTCATGCATAACTTTGGGCTAATAGATATTCATTTGAATAACTACATAGTGTCTCTTATCTTGCATATTGTTTAGATTGTATAAACATGTCTATGTATATGTGTATGCATGCATTGGATGAATCCCACAATTTGTATGATAGGAAGTACATTGTTGGGAACTTAGAAACTAACATATACTTGTTGGTAGGTATTGGTTCTAGCACTACGATCATGGGTTGCATCTGGATTATATGCTAACTTGAGATTGCCTATAGGTTTTGTGATGTATTGTTCTTTTATGAATGTGAAAGTTTAAAAATGTGATGCATGCTAACTGATTCTATGCAGTTGTAGGTAATATAGTAAGAAGGTCGAATCTTGCTAAGTGTTCAAACAACCAATTTAAATAGTGATTTCGACAAAGAAGATGATTATGATTACCCTGTTAGCATGGACTGACATTTGCAAATGCAAGATAATAATTATGACCAATGTACATATGTGTTCCTGAAATTGAAAGCAAACATACATATATGTTATCTTTGGTTTGCATTCTCTCTCTCTCTCTCTCTCTCTCTCTCTCTCTATATATATATATATATATATATATATATAGAGCTGCTAACAATCCTATTATTAGAAGCATATCATATTCTCCCTCTGAACTTGTGTCAACCGTTCACTGTTAGATCTGATCATTGCATATATTGGTAAGGATCATCAAGGCATCATCATCAACTAGTTATACATCAAGTCATCAACAACTTATGAGGGTCAAAATCACTTCTACATATCATCAACAGACTGTAATCATCATCAATCAGAACAAAAAAGATAATTGATAATTGACCATTTTCCTGAGTTTGTCCCACTGTTTCTTCATCAAACCAACATACACATGACTGTGTTGCTTTTAACTCGCGTATATATGCGACTTGTCTTCATGATAACTGTGTATGAGAATTAGAGCACTGAAATTTCATATTTTCAGTTCCTCCTGAGTCTGTTCTGTCTGTATACTGAGCTATGCCACATATTTCTGGTTGTACTTCCTTCTTCCATACCTTGGAATGTGATGATGTTTGTTCCTTTTGGTATGTTGGCCAAAATTTTCTCCTGCATCCTTTTGCTATATGACCAAACTTACAAGCATAACATCTTATATGTTTCATATTCCCTCTATAGCAGTTAATGGCTTTATGACCAAACATATTGCAAGAAAAACAATATCCCTTGAAGTACCTGGAAGCTGATGATCTTTCTGTATGACGGTTATTAGCTTGAACCATTCTACTTCTGCATCTTGCTGCAACATGTCCAAAATTATGACATAAAACATTCAACATTATTCATTAGAGGAAAGAATCGATTAGCACTTCCATGGTTAGGAGTAAATGATTTTCTTTGAAGAATTTATTTCCTTGGTTGTTTATGTGGTTGACCTCTTATCTCATTTTTGAGCATTTCTGATTTTTCACTAGAGTTCCTTGCTTCAGTGTGTGAGCTAGATTCACCTTTAACAGTTTCATGAAAACCAAGACTAGATTTGATGGCAGGAGATCTTTGACTACTAAGAATATCATCCAAAATATTAGTACTATCTTGAAATCATGAAAGTTTATCCTTTTCTTCTAATTTACCTTTTAGGATATTTACCTCAACTTGATATTGCTCTTCCTTTTCAAGATATTGCTTCTTCATGATTTTTTCAGCTTTTCTTCCTTCTTCCATTTGTTGCCTTAATTCGAGAACTTCCTTTTCTTGTTATTCAAATGCTTGGAGTAGTTCTTCATTCTGCGTATTTGAATTTTTGAGATCTTCTTTTAGAGAAACGATCACCCCTTCAAGACCTTCACAATAGATGGTTATTTCTATAAGTTCCTTGGTTGTTGTGTCCTTTCCATTCACTTTATTTCTCAATGATGTAACTTCATCATGCAGCCTTTGACTTTGATCGTCCTTTTCCTCGTACATTTTCCTTACTTTGTTTCCTTCCTCTAACTGATCTTTTAACCTTGTAATCTCTTCTCTGTAGGTACACTCCATTTTGTCCAATAGATCTTGTTGATCTCTAATTATGTCTGTGAGCTTTTTAAATTCTGCCTCTATTTGATTTCTTTCTCTTTCACCCATAAGAGCAAATTCAGTTGTTTCACTGTCACATTCATTATCTTCAAATGAAAAGAGAAATGTATCACCAGAGGACAACAAATTCATACTTGATAATTGTTTTTCTTGTTCATCTTCAATCTGAGGTGATTCTAAATCTGAAGAGTTGCTTCCACATAATGACCAATCGTCTCTCCCACTGTCACAGTTCATTTGAGATATATTCTTCTTTTGAGGTGCTTTCTTCTTTTGCTTCTTTCCCATTGTTACTACGGTTCTCCTTCAAGCGATCAAGCTTCTGCCGAAGGACCTACTCTTATACCAATTGTTGGGAATAATACTGAGAGGGGGGGTGAATAAGTATTTACAAATCAATAAATTTTTCATTTCCATAATCAGATTTATATACGCTACTTCAGTGAAGGGAACTTGTGTGTGCATACAATTGTTTTTAAGGAAACCAATGTATATCTAGTGAAGCTATGATTTAGTTAATTCATCATATTTTGATCTTTAATCAGTGCATCAGTACTTTATTAAACTTTAAACAATAACCATGTGCAGTAATAACAGAATAAATCATCACACATAAGCAACACACATGAAAAACAAGATTTAAGGTGGAAACCCAATGTGGGTGATAACCACTTGCTGTTGTCGCCTCTGTCTTCTTTTAATAATAAGAAAATATGTTTACAATCTTGTACTGGTGCAAGCTCATACCAGTACGCAGACATCCACTTGCAAAAGGCTACAACCTTCTCTCGTTCTCCAACTTCTTCTGGAAGGGAGATACAACCCCCTAGTTATTGTACTAGCTGATATGTTTACTAGTACGTAGGCTCCGACCTACAGAAGGCTACAACCTTCACTCGTTCTCCAGCGGTTATTAGAAGGGAGCTCCAACCCCCTGATCAAATCACCAGCCACTACTGGCAGGAAGCTTCGACTTCCTCGTTGAAGGCTCCAACCCTTAGTATCCTCCAAGGACCACGTTTCATAAATTTTCACACTAGATACTCCTGGTACACAATACTATAATATGAAGGCCACGTTTCATCAAATTTACACACCGGACCCATTAGTAACCATCAAAATCAATCACCATTGCAATACAACCATCAAAACCAATCACTGAAACTCAATCATCAATCTATGAAATAACTAAAACCAATCATCAATATCTGAATCAATCAATCACTGAAACCTCTGACATACTGAATCAAACAATCACTGAACCTCTGACACAACTAAATTAGCCATTCTTTCAAACTTAATCAAATTCAAGCAATCAACTAGAACATACAGAGCATTGTAACTAGTACACAGTTATGAACCCAGAACATTGCATCAAAGCCAGAACCAACTGAAACCTCAAAAATCATGTGTTAGACTATATACGCTTATTCAATGAAGCCAACCGTGTATACGTAACTTCCTTTAGCCCAACCTGCGTATACCTCTAAAGATACTGAATCATAAAAACACTGAACCACAAATTGTACCAATCAGTGACATTCTGAATATCTATTGTCAATGTTTTAAAACTCCGACTCGGCCGAGGGTCAACTCCGACTCCGACTCTGACTCGGTATCGACTCGGCCGACTTGATTTCAATGACTCGATCGTTGTAAAAAATACATTAAATATTTATCTTTTATAAAAACACATAATTTTAAAGATTTTCATTCATGTTTCCAAACACACAGCATTAGAATATAGATAGAAGACAACATATGATCAAAGTAGGCTCATGAATATATCCATTATATTAAAATGGCACCTAGTGCACTACCCAATACATACACGATGGTGATATAGAGATCAAAACAAAAACACATAACCAAGGAGGCCAGAAATGGCCTCTACAACAAAAGCTCGTGACTAGTACTACTGGCTACTGCTAGAGTTGCCAACATCATCTGGCTCAGTGTTACTTGGGACCAGGAGCGAAAGCGGGGAGCGGGAGTGACATTTTCGGAGCTCCCTGTTTGGGAGCGAATCCTGGAGGAGTTCGACAACCAATGTCACTAACATCAAGGTACATAGGAGGATTGGTGCTCTTGATTAAATACGAGTTCCATACCCTAATACATGATAAAATTCAATGGAAACATTGCAATCCTTTAATCCTGAAATCCTGAAAAACCGATAAGTCTGCTGGATTTTGAATGAAATCTAAAATTCTACTTTCTCCATCTGAAATCCAATGAGGCCGGAACCACTCTCAAACATCCTGAGTCATTTCATGGTAATGTTAAAAATTTAAGTAAAAGGATAAAAATGAAGATTAAGGAGAATGTCACTTTTACTTTAAGAATTTAACATTACCATGAATAGCATAGCCTTTGTAGGGAAATATGATCAAATACTAGGGCTTGGGAGAGGGGAATGGACCCCAAAGACCAACAAACTAATTCATAAACCCCTTTGGAGTCCCCCACACTTAGAAAAAAAAAGGTGTATTTTTATGGTTCACTGGCCACTGTCAGCTACCCGGCCGAGTAGTTACGAATCTGGCTGAGTTGGCCGAGTTATGACTGACTCGACCGATTCATGCTTGACTCGGCCGGGTCAGTCATAACTCAGTCGACCGAACTGAATTTTCTGTCGGGTTGATTTTTTTTATTTTTATTTTTTTTTATCGGCTCGGACCAACTCAGTTCCGAGCTGGTCGGATCTTAAAACAATGTCTACTGTCAATTTATAGAGTTCTAAACGGATAACAGAAAGGATCACCCTTCTTACTCAATCAATCAATCAATCAGACAAAAACTCTTTATGCATTCAATTTTACTTTCAGATCTAAGAAGACATCATTGACAGACAACAGTAAACAACAACACTGATCTGATAGATCAATCATCCTTGAACATCAATCTTTTCTTTTGCATACGCTACTTGGAAGAGTCGAACGAGTGTGTATACACACCTTCACCAAAGCGAACCAACGTATAGATCTACAAATACTTATAACTTCGTTGCAATTCCATACTTCAGGCATACCCAGATCATCATATATAAAGGATAAAACATGTGTTAGCAATTAGATCTAGCCTATCCATTATCAGATCACATAATGATAAGTCATTATGATCCCGATCCATCATAAAACACTCAGGTGCATACTTGGTTTAGATCAAGCAAAGCATCAGAAACCCATAACGTGCATATTTGATTTTGATCTAACACTTCATAAGATATTCATTACTTCAACACTTAGACCTTTGATCTTCTCCTCCTTATATAGTTTTAGCCTTTTTCGATACCTTAGATCAAAACAACACTTAGAGCCTGTGGTATTCTTAGACGGGATCAAATAACCGTTACTCTGCTCAATATTATGGGCTAATACCATGGTATTGACCCTTGGTATTCTTTCACCTTAATTTTTCATCCCATACACGTTTTTTATTCTATGAAAGTGTGTGCATACGTATATGCTATTTTTGTATAGTGAACCCACGTGTACACTCTCTTTTTGTACAGTGAACCCGCGTATACAACTTCACATACCTGAAAATGTCATTTTTCTTCAAATTCTTGATTCTGATATGTAGTCCTTTGTTCCTTCATCCTATTCTTTTGTACCATTACTTTGTTCCCTCTGAATAGACCTGTTATAATGTGATTTGCCATTGTACATTACTTCTGAATTGATTCCTTTGAACTTCCCTGCATTTTGTCACATCTGTAAACACAACTTCCATGCATTCTGTCACATCTAATATCTCTCATGTAGATTCATCTAGTTACCATATACAAGTAAGTTGTTCTGCTACAAGTGGGTTCCATCAAGTACTACACATGCATCATAATGCCAATATATAGAAGTCTTTGGCACCTAATGATTCTTATCAATGGTGATGATGCTTATGTGGCTAAAGTTTTTAAATGATACATCATGTTATGTTGCGGTTATGAGTTGCCTATGATGAAGTCTCAGATGATACTTGTATTGCTTGGGGTTACATAGTTGTTATTTAGATAAGATTTATGGATGATTGTGGATGACTTTTTGATGATGCATACAATACATATATGTTGCTCACATGGATGATTACTTAAGTTTCATATTCATAAATATTGTTGGTTGGCCAAGAAAATGGTGTTATTATAGGTCTCATGAAGACATAGAGATTTGAAGACATGGATATTCGGAGACATGGTTTACTTAGTCACATAATGATGATGCCTTCTTACTTTATGATGATAGGTTTGATACTCACATATGTTGATTAATGCTTATCAGATGTGGGATGTTCCCTAGCGATGATACATGGTTGATATATTGAGGGCTCTTGTGGAAATATCATGCAATTCTTGATGATGATGCTATGATCATAGATGATGACTATGGTGTTTTCACATACATATGATATGATTTTGTGTTATTGCTTGGAGATATGACATATGCTTAGTTGATTCATGGAAGGTTATGATAAGGCTCTTTTACAAAGGAAGTAGAGCAAGTTGATCTTGATGAGATCAAGAGGATGAGTTGATATCTATATGCGACATACTTTGTCATATGTTGATGATATTACATTGTCATATCTTGGGAACTGATGATGGACATATACAGGTTGCTGGTCTAGATGTTGCTAACAGATGCTTATGGAGCAGATCATATATGGTGTATGATAGTTGCTGATGACTATCATGTCTTGTTTAGATATTTGGTATTTGTTATAAATTTCATGGGTATCACTTGATGTAAAGGTCATATAAAGGTCCATAATATGTCTTTGTCTGTCATAGTCTTTTAATGAGTCCTTTTTGGTCATATGATGTAATTTGTACCCCACTATGCATGGGAAGGATGATGTAATAATTGTTATATCTCAGTCATGCATAAACAATTGATATATCCCCACTTGGTTGGGTAGATGAGTCAAATTTGGTATATCCCCACTTGGTTGGGAGATTGATGTATGTATGAGTCATTGGTGATACGAAGGTCACACTCACATAGTTGAGTTATAGAGTCATGTTATTCTTTTAGAAAATATTTTTGCAGACTTTGCATGTGCTCAGGGGGAGCATGGATGGTATTGTGCATCTCAGCATGTACAAAGGGGGAGTTTAATCAGAGAATTCAACATGTGCCTAGGGGGAGTATGATCAATGTTCATATTCAGTTGTTCAAATATGGAAGTCTTATTTTTGGTCAGCCCTTTGCCCTTGATCCCAAAAGGGGAGAATATCTTGGTCCGCCCTTTGCCCTTAATGTCAAAGGGGGAGAGTATTTTGGTGTTGCTTGATATCTCTAACAGGTTCAATAGCTTGCAGTAATCAACACCAACATGGTTGCCATTAAGTCCAAAGGGGGAGATTGTTGGAATTATGATGCATGTGTTGTACTTGATGGCAACCCACTTGTAGCAGAACAACTCACTTGTATATGGTAGCTAGATGAATCTACAAGAGAGATATCAGATGCGACATAATGCATGGAAGTTGTGTTTACAGATGTGACAAAATGCAGGGTAGTTCAAAGGAATTAGTTCAAAAGTAATGTACAATGGAAAATCACATTATAATAGGTATATTTAGAGGGAAAAAAGTAATGGTACAAAAGAATAAGATGAAGGAACAAAGGACTATAGATTAGAATCAAGAAGTTGAAGAAAAAGGACATTTTCAGGTATGTTAAGTTGTATACGCAGGTTCACTGTACAAAAAGAGCGTATACGTATGCACACACTTTGATAGAAGAAAAAACACATATTGGATGAAAAATTAAGGAAATTAAGGTGAAAGAATACCAAGGGTCAATACCATGGTATTAGCCCACAATATTGAGTGGAGTAATTGTTATTTGATCCCGTCTAAGAATAACACAGGCTCTAAGTGTTGTTTTGATCCGAAGTATTGAGAAAGGATAAAACTATATGAGGAGAAGATCAAAGGGCTAAGTGTTGAAGTAATGAATATCTTATGAAGCGTTAGATCAAAATCAAATATGCATGTTATGGGTTTCTGATGCTTTGCTTGATCTAAAATAAGTATGCACCTAAGTGTTTGATCTAAAATAAGTATGCACCTTTATATGTGATGATCCGGGTATGTCTAAAGTCCGGAATTGCAACGAAGTTATAAGTAAGTATTTGTAGATCTATATGCTGGTTCGCTTTGGTGAAGGTGCGTATACAAACTGGTTTAGCTCTTCCAAGTAGCGTATGCAAAAGAAAAGCTTGATGTTCAGGAATGACTGATCTATCAGATCAGTGCTGCTGTTTACTGCTGTTTGTCAATGATGTCTTCTTAGATCTGAAAGTAAAACTGAATACATAAAGAGTTTGTGTTTGTTTGATTGATTGATTGAGTAAGAAGGGTCATCCTTGCTGCTATCTGTTTAGAACTCTGTAAATTGACAGTAGATCTTCATAATGTCACTGATTGGTACAGTTTGTGGTTCAAAGTTTTTATGATTCAGTATCTTTAGAGGTATACACTGGTTGGGCTAAAGGAAGTTGCGTATACACGCAAGTTGGCTTCATTGAAGAAGCGTATATAGTCTGACACATGATTTTTGAGGTTACAGTTGGTTCTGGCTTTGATGCAATGTTCTGAGTTCAGATTTGTGTACTGTTTACAGTGATCTGTCTGTTCCAGTTGATTGCTTGAATTTGATTAAGTTTGAATGAATGGTTGATTCATTTGTGTCTGAGGTTCAATGATTTTTTGATTCAGTATGTCATAGGTTTCAGTGATTGATTGATTCAGCTATGGTTGATTCAGAGATTGATGATTGGTTTCAGTTATGTCATATATTGATGATTGAGTTTCAGTGATTAGTTTTGATGGTTGTATTGCAATGGTGATTGATTTTCAGCTTCAATGTTACTAATGGGTCCAGTTTGAAAATTTGATGAATTGTGGCCTTCATATTATAATATTGTGTACCAGGAGTATCCAGTGTGAAAATTTATGAAACGTGGTCCCTGGAGGATACTGAGGGTTGGAGCCTTTAGTGAGGAAGTCGAAGCTTCCTGCCAGTAGTTGCTAGTGATTTGATAAGGGGGTTGGAGCTCACTTCCAGTAGCAGCTGGAGACTGAGTGAAGGCTGTAGCCTTTTGTAGGTTGGAGCCTACGTACTAGTAAACATATCGATTAGTACAAGAACTAGGGGGTTGTAGCTCCCTTCCAGAAGAAGCTGGAGAACGAGAGAAGGTTGTAGCCTTCTGCAGGTGGATGCCTGCGTACTGGTATGAGTCTGCACTAGTACAAGATTGTAAATTTTTTTTCTTATTATTAAAAGAAGACGGAGACGAAAACAACAGGTGGTTTCCACCCACATTGGGTTTACACCTTAAATCCTAGTGTTCATCTGTGTTGCTTATGTGTGATGGTTTATTCTGTTATTACTGCACATGGTTAATGTTTAATGTTTAATAAAATACTGATGCACTGATTAAAGATCAACATATGATGAATTAACTGAATCATAAGTTCATTGGATATACGCTGGTTGCCTTAAAATCAGTTGCGTGCACACGCGAGTTCCCTTCACTGAAGTAGCATATATAAATATGATTATGGAAATGAAAAAGTTATTGATTTGTAAATACTGATTCACCCCCACTCTCAATATTATTCCCAACAGTTAGCATGGACTAACATTTGCAAATGCAAGATAATAATTATGACCATTGTGCATATGTGTTCCTGAAATTGAAAGAAAACATACATATATGTTATCTTTGGTTAGAACTCTGTGTGTGTGTGTGTGTGTATATATATATATATATATATATAGTTGCTAACAATCCTATGGTTGCATGAACAACTATAGGGCAATAGGTTGAGTTTACTTATGCATGGAAAGACCTAGTGACAGAGACAAGGAAAGGAAGCTAATTTTGTTACACATACGTATGCATGGTATGATGAATGAGAGTTCCATGAATGTCAGACATAGGAAACTGAGTCAAGTTTTGTGACTCTTTTATTCGATGATTGATGTGCTATGATTTTGACATTTAGTTGTGCAATTTGATTTATGGACATGCATGGCTATGTTGTTTTTGTGTGCAATTTTCCTTGATGATTGCGATTATGGATTTTATTTTCATTTTTCGATGTTTCCTTTTATTTTGCCTCTTGCATTGCATGTTGATTTTATAATTGTCCCTTAATTTACATACTTGGGGCCTTGGAACAATCGGTTGAGATGGTAGGGAAGCCACAAATTCCTAAGAAAGGGGCAACACATGACTCACATACTGAACTCTATTGGGAATGCTGGAAGAAACATGGTAATAAACATATAGAAAAGAAAAAGATTAAGTGGAATGTGATATGATGACAATGTGGTAGAAAGTAGGAAGGTTATGTCCATAGAAATGATGGACAATAGGATGGGAAAAAGGGATTTCTCTTAACCCTGAATTTAATTGCACATGTGACTATATATTGTATACATGATTATGCTGATGCATATGTATATATGAAAATGCCATTTTGACTAACATGTTTTTTCAGGAGTCATTCTTGTAGAAGAATGAT
Source organism: Pinus tabuliformis (assembly GCA_031772625.1). Classification (NCBI taxonomy): domain Eukaryota; kingdom Viridiplantae; phylum Streptophyta; class Pinopsida; order Pinales; family Pinaceae; genus Pinus; species Pinus tabuliformis. Next base: position 928,182,248 of record CM062817.1, on the reverse strand, counting down.
GGCCTATAGTCATTTCATGCAAATATGGATGACGCAGTACAACGAGGAAAGACACGCAGGTGGAGCAAGTACTCTGGACTCCTGTTGTGTATAAGGTGGAGCTCGAATAGAGTTCGGGATTCCCTTATTCCTTGTGTATATGTGCATGTGTCGTACATGTGTAAATGTATATACATTATATTGTCATATGTGTGTTTGTGCTATGTGTACGTGGCATCATGTTATGTGTACATAGTATGGTGCTATGCATATATGTATATATGTCTGTTACTTGTTTGGGATAGGTAGGTATGGGACTGTTTGGGCCCGCGTGTAATGTATTGTTTCTGGGTGGAGGCAAGATAACCTTTGGATTCTTAATATTTTTGTTGACAAAAGACTACTTGGTTTGGTAGTGCCCATAGTTGTGAATGGGATTATTTATATAATTATTGTTGGGTGGAGGTATAAATCTTTGGATTCCCTTGATGATTCAGGGTGGAGGTGAGCCTCTAGATTCCCTTGTTGCTTTGGAAATTGTTCTAGCATGACTGTGAGGTTGGTACCTTGGAAACTAGCCTGAAGGGTACCTAGAGCCCTAGAGTGGCATGAATTTTGAGTCAGTACCTTGGAAAATGGCTTGGAGGGTACCCAAAGCCTTGGAGTAGCCACTTTGGGTTGACAATATAGATCCTTGGGTTGGAACTTTGGTCATGGAGGACATGCTATTATCTGGGTGCTTGCCAAGTTTTGGTTGCTAAGTTATTCTGACATCTAGGAGTGGCTCAAAAGGACATTCAATGAGGATTGAGTCCTCTTACTTTAGGTGTATAGGGTTGATCTCCCTTTCACCATAAGGGTGATTCCTTGGTAATAACTCATGAAGGATATTCAATATTCAAATATAAATGATTAGATTGTTAAAATTATCAAGAAGTCATAAAATGATAAAGCTTATGGTAGAATAAATTTATAAAATAAACGTATATCTAGTAGCCTATATAAATAACAAAGTAACCTATTGAACATGAACTGTACCGGGTTCTCACTTTTTAGAGGTAGCAAAAAATCATCTAATTTTGAAAAGTATTGATTCAGGATAGACCTTTTTTTGGGAGCATATTTTTGTTGCGTTAAATTTTGTTTTGTATTAAGTATGCACATTTTTTAAAGAATGTTAGTAATTTTTATGCCAATTTTGAAAAGTGTTGATGCAACATCAACCCCTTTTGTTTGAGCTTATTTTTCACATTTTAAATTTTCTTATGTATTAAGTATGGATATTTTTTTTGAAATGTTTGTGATTTTCATGCGGATTTTGAAAAACTTTAATGCATCATCAACTTCTTTTTTTTTTTTTTTTTGTTTTTTTCGGTGGCATATTTTTGACACTTTAAATTTTCTTATGTCCTAAGTATGCACAATTTTTTAAAAATGTTAATTATTTAAACATTTTTTAAGTTATCGTATTCCTCTTCTTGTTTTTCGCCCATACATGTTTGTTTTTAAGGGTTTTTTAGGCTTGAGTTTTTCTTTGCAACGATTTTTTAATAATGAAATTTACATTTTTTTTGCGAAGTTAAAAAAAATAAATATAAAAATAATATTTTGAAGTTAAAGTTTTTATATATATTTATATATTGTTAACTAATACTTCAATACACGTAAAATAATTGTCACTAAAAAAATAATTTTAAACATTTGACAAAAATGCACATTTTGCATATAGATATAATTAAAAAATACGTATTTCAGGACCTTTTCACAAAAAATAACATGTTAAATAAAGCATTTTTATGAAAAAAATGAATAAAAAAATTGAAAAAATAGCAAATTTTATGAAATTTGTATGAATTTTATATTTAAAGATGATGACATTAGAATTTTTTTTCTCCAATATAAAATTTTAGATTATATATATATATATATAACAAAAAATAAAAAAACATTTAAAAAATTTTGAGAAAAAAATATTTGGCAAAAAAAACCAAAAAAATTATTATAGGCATATTAAAATAAAATTTTATTGAAAAAAAAAAAAGTACAAAATTGAAAAAAAAAACTAAACAAACAATTTCAAAAAATAAAACATCACTAAAAATTTAAAAATAAATATATAAAAAAGAAACACAACAAACTTTGGAGAATATATATATATATATATATATATATATAAATTAAAAATAAATCGGAAAAACCATCCTATATAAAAATAAAAAATAAAATAACATAAAAAAATTATTTAAAAAAAAACCATGAAAACACAGATTTAAAATATTCAATATTATAATAAAAGAATGTTAGAAACACATATATATAAACAAAACATATAATTTTTTTTTCATATATACTCAAATGGCTTGTGAATAAATCGAAAAAACCATTAATATAAAAATAAAAAATAAAATAACATTAAAAAAATTATTAAAAAAAAACATGAAAACACACATTTAAAATATTCAATATTATAATAAAAGTATGTTAGAAGCACACATATATATAAACAAAACATATCATTTATTTTTTTATATATACTCGAACGGCGTGTGTGCCATGCGACAACGGCCGCAGGTGGGGCTTGAGGGTTGTGTGGCCCTGGCCGCTCGACCGGGGGATTTAAAAAAAATAATGGTTTTGTTCTTAAATATAATTTTTTTTAAATATAATTTTATTATAATATTTAATATTTTAAATGTTTTTTTTTTTTCAATTATTTTATTTTTTTAATATATATTTTAATATATTTTTTTAAGTTTTAGGTTTTTTTTTTTAAAATGTATTTTTAATGATTTTTCGTTTTTGTTTTTAATTTGTAATTTTTTTATTTTTTTATGTGTGTTTTTTTCCGTATGAGTTATTATTATTATTATTTTGAATATTTTATTTTTGTTGTTTTAATTTTTTTTATTATCTTTTTATGTTTTAATTTTTATTTAATTTTATTTTTTGTTTTGTTTTATATATATATATATATATATATTTATAGTTATTTATTTATTTTTTGAAAATTTGAATGTTTTTCAATTTTTTTTGTTATTTATCTATTTTATTTTTTAACTTTTTTTGTTACACTATCTCACACCAATATGTGGTGATTTTTCAGAGGGAAAAAACAGAATAGATTATATTAAGTGTATATAAAGGTCGATACATTTGTGGGCTGCTATCGAGCCAAATCATGAACATAGCAAGCCAAAAACCATTGATCCATTGATCCATTGATCAGAGCATATTTAGAGCATATTTAGATGATACAGGAGCGTATATAACAGTGCAAAGTTGTGTGAAAATAAAATGTTGAAGCATCTATCCGCGACAAACTGCCGTTTCCAAAACATAGAAAAATATGAACTGTAAAAATTTACCATTCCGCAAGAAACATGGTGAGAAAAGGGAGGGCAACAGCTAAATGTCGGAGGCGATAAAAAGAAAGAGACTGTTCCCAAAATTGCTGGTGTAGATGATAAAGCAGGAAAGAAAGTCTGCAGCCAGCAAATTAAAACGGCGGAGCCAAGGAACCCAGGATAGTAGGAAGTATGGATGCAAACGGCCGCCCACATTCTTGAAAAATGCGGCAGTTCCTCCACTTCCATGTGCGCCAGCATGTGATGATGAAGATTGCCTGCCAGTTGGGGCTTTGTGAACTCCACCATACGAAGGCCTCCTGAACCGAAGAGAATTGCATGTGAGGGAAGCCGTAGAGAATGGATAGATCATACCAGATGGCCGAGGAGGCCGGGCAGCAAAAGAACATGTGGAAGTTCGTCTCCAGCTCCGTGAGACAAAGTTGACACCTGCCTGGACCTGTCCACCCCTTCTTTTGCAGAACATCCCATGCAAGGTTCCTGTTGTTGAAGAGGAGCCAGGAAAAAAGAATGGTTTTGAGAGGACAGGGCGCCTTCCAGAGTTTGATTGGGAATGTAGAGGGTAGAGGAGGCTGAGAGGCAATAACGGCAGAGTAGATGTTCCGGACAGAAATGGAACGGATGGAGTTATCAGTAGACCATATGAGATTGTCTTTGGTGCCTAGTTGGAGGATCCCACGGCCTGTGAATCTGGCAGTGAAGGAGAGCCATAGGGGGCGGAGGGCAGGGGGGATGGCTAATTGAAGATCAGTTTTCCAGAGGGGTTCGAGGGAGGACCAAGAGTCGATAAGAGTATTCCAGGTGAAAAGGCCTCTGGAGTGAAAAAAGGAGAGGAGTGGAGGAGGGATGAGGGATTCGAGATTGTATAGAGTGGGGTCAATGCCGATGAGGACGCTGGAGCCAGAGAAAAAAGACCATTTGAGGTTCTTCAGGAAGAAAGGTTGGATTTTTTTAAAGCTGTGCCAGATAGGGGATCCGAGCCTAATTCCAATAGAAGACCTTCTATGCCAGTAAACAAGATTCCTGCCTTTGAGGTATTTTTGCCTGATTAAAGAACTCCACGGGCTGTTCCCGTAAATACCCCTATGAAGAGACTTGCAGATGAGAGCTTTTCCAAATTGTATCATGTTAAGAAGACCCCAGCCACCTTTATCTTTGGGTCTGGAGATGTGGTCGAGCTTGACGAGATGAATTTTTGACTGAAAGGATCGGCCACCCCATAAAAAGTTTGCTGCTATGGTCTTCATCTTCTTGTGTACAGAAACCGGGAGAAGATAGAGATGTCCCCAGTATACCACGAGCTGTGACAGAACCGCTTGAACCAAGGTATATCTGCCGCCGAGGGACAAAGAGCGCGATTCCCAGGTAGAGATCTTGTGGTAAAAACGATCAACGAGCCAGTCCCAATCTCTGCCACGATAACCCTTTGGTTTGAGGCGAAACCCCAAATAGGTGAACCCCTCCATAATCTGTGCGAGACTGATCCCGAAACGTTCAGCTATCCACTGTGCCAAAGCTGGATTGGTTCCATTGTGGTAGAGCACAGATTTCCCGCAGTTGATTGAGAGGCCGGTGGCATCTTGAAACTTGTTGAATAATAGAAAGAGGCAGATCCATGTGGGTTTACATAGCATGGCGAAAATAAGGACATCGTCGACGAATAGATTGTGAGAGAGCTGAATATCTCTACAGATCCTGACAGGCTTTACTCTGCCCTCAGCCACCGCCACATTGATGTGCGTACTGAGGCAGTTCATAACCAAAATGAAGAGGAGGGGAGAGAGAGGGCATCCCTGTCGGAGCCCTCTCTCTGCGTTGAAGAAAGAGGAGGGGATGCCATTTATAATAACAGAGAATTGGACAGATTCGACGCATGCCATTATCCAGCTGATCGCCATGGGCCTGAGGCCAATTTTTGCCAGGAGGAATCTGAGGAAGGACCAGTCCACGCAGTCGAAAGCCTTTTTAAGATCGATTTTCAAGGCCGCAGCATCGGTTTTCTTGGAGATGATGGAGAAGAGGCATTCCTGTGCCATAGCCACTGCGTCCATGATAAGCCTGTCCTTTAGAAAAGCATGCTGGTCTTTTGTTATATGGGAGTGAAGAGCCTTCTTCAATCTTTCAGCTATGATTTTTGAAATGATCTTATAAAGTGTGTTGCACAAGGCAATCGGCCTGAAGTCCCCCAGAGATGTGGACTTTTCTCGCTTTGGAATTAAAGCGATAAAGGTGGCGGATAGAGCCGTGTTGATGCTTCCAGAGAGGCAGGAGGCGTCTACCATGCATAAAAGGTCTTTTTTGAAAAGCTCATAAAAATGGGAGAAAAATTCGATCGGCCAGCCGTCTGGTCCGGGGCTTTTGTCTTTTTTAAAGCTCCTTAGAGTTTCGGATAGCTCGTTCTCCGTGACTGGCCTGTAGAAAGCATCATTTGCTGCGTCGTCGAACATGAGCGGCACCGGTTCTATCGCCCAAAGAATATCATTTACATCATTGTGGCGCCTTTTGTATTGCTCCCTAAAAAACCTGGTGGCTTCTTCTGCAATATCGTGTTGGGAGAAAAAACAGTCCCCATTTTCATTTACGATTTTCCATATTGTATTTTTTGTCCTGCGACCATTTGCATAGTTATGGAAAAAACGTGTATTCCTGTCCCCACTCTTTAACCATGTTGCGCGGCTTTTCAACCTCTAGGATTCTTCCTCTTTTTTAAGAAGAGCTTGTTTCCTTCTTTGTAGGGAGCTGATGAGAAAAGCATGTTTGATCGTCCTGCCACTGTGCTGTATAGAAGAAGAAAGCCGGCTTAATTGTAGATTGATGTCATGTAGCTCTTGTGAATCTCTGCGATGCTTGTCTATCTGCCAGGACTTCGTTTTTTCCCTGAGCTGACGGATTTTGTCTCTGAAGGTGAGAAGGAAGGCATCCCCACTGTGTGTCAATTCATGGTTGATTTTTAAATTTTCATTGACACCAATATGTGCTAATTTGTTAGTGGTTTTTAATTTTTTGTTACAAATGATAAAGTCCATCCCCACTGTGTGTCAATTCATGGTTGATTTTTAAATTTTCATTGCAATGGGTCAAGTTCACCCCCACTGTGTGTCAATTTGATGGTTGATTTTTTATTTTTTTTGCAATGTCACTTTGTTTTATGTTAAGATTTTTAAAGAGTTATACTTTTAGCGTTTAAAAAAAAACTCTTGGTATAGTGACTCTTTAATTTAGGTATTCATTTTTTTAGATTTTTTAATCATGATATGTGGTTTTTAATTCAATAGCCGAAAAATTTCAAAATTTTAAGATTTTTTGGAATCATGCTATTTTATATTTCACACCATGGTTAAAAATGTTATAATTTTAAGGTTTTTCATAATCGTGATATTTATATTCAACACCATGGTTTAAAATTGTTGGAATTTTAAGGTTTTTCATAGACATGATGTTTTATTTTTAATGTCATGCCTGAAAGTTGTTGAAATTTTAAGGTTTTTCAAAGTCATGATATTTTATATTTAACGTCGTTACTAAAAAATATTGAAAATTTACCCAAAAAAATGTTGTTCCAACATCAACAATTTTCGTTTTCAGGGTGTTTTTTTCATGTTCTTTGCACAAAATAATTGGTTTTTATTGTCATTTTTAAAAAATGTTGAAAATTTATCCTTAAAAAAACACATCGTTTCAACATACAAACTTTTAGTTTTCGAGTTATTCTTTTCATGTTTTTAGGGGGATTTTTTTGGCTAGAGTTCTCATTTTGAAGTTACATTTCCAATTTGATAAGATACTTTGTTAAATCTGATTATGTCATAAGAATTAAACATTTTGAAATGAAAGACAAAAATTGGAAAATAACAAAAACAAAGAAAATAATATGAAGAATTAAAGGTGCATCTAGATTTCTCATTAAATAATCTCATGGGGGATTCATTGGGGGAGCAATAGCATACCATGTGAATTCATATTGGGGGATATATATTGAGGAAAAAATGACATAATATATTGAGCATATAATAGGGGGTTAAGGGTTTTTATATTGGTAGGTAAAAAAAATGGAGTTCTGTTGTGGTAAAAACACAACACCCCCCATTATTGATGCGTCCGCTTCGAATAATGGGGACCCTTTCTATAAAAATTTTGGCTAAGCACCTTTTTGATTTTTATTTTAGTTGATTGCCCTACGCTTTTGTTAATTTTTAGTTTTCGTTGGATTCTTGTTTTGATTGCTTTGTTAGAAACAATTTTTTATAAGCTTCCCATCGACGCTTGTTTCGCCTCATTTGGTCAACTGGTTTGAAAATGACACTCCTTTGAAATCTCATCATTTATCTAGCCTGGGTTAAAAATGCATAAAATGTACAATATCGCATTTTGTAAATAAATTAGTTCAATAATGTATTTAGTTTAAATATTAACTCGTAGAGAATTTTACTAACATTTTTCAACATGCAGCCAAATAATTAAGCATCGAGACTTAAGAAATTCACTCCAATTTTCTAATCAAAATCTTAATCTCGAAAAACCAAACATTCAAGTGGCTGTAGTTTATTTTTATTGTGTTTCATTTATTTTCTAAGTGGCTGTAGTTTTTTAGCTATAGTTTAAAAACTTATGTTCATAAAAAACAAAACAAAAAAATGAAAATTTAAGTTTAAAATTAAATTTTAAATTAATTAAATTAATTAATATATTATATAATTAATTTAATTAAATTAAAATTTAAAACAAAAAACAAAAATATAAAAATAATTGCATCGGGAATTCTATTTCGCAACCAATTTTAAAAGAGCCCCGATATGCTCCTTAGGCTGCACCCGATGCGAATTGCCGATATTTCATTTCCCTCCCGATGCGATATTGGGTCGGAGGTTTTATTCGCACCAAATTCTAAAAAGCCCCGATGAACCCATTAACCAACCCCCGATGCGATTTGCGGATGGCTTCATAACTCAATGGTGGCGTTAACCAAAGTTTTCCCATCCGATATGTCAAAGCATTGACTTTTTGCCAAAATCTCCATACGTTGTTTCAAAGTGGTTTATATGTTAACATATGGTGATAATGGTTATGTTTAATGTTTTATATATATAAGGAAGGGTGTAGGTTAGTGTATTTAACATATGCTATAGGTTAGTGTAGTTCACATATTAGTTTATATATGTGTTGTAGGTTAGTATATTAGTTTATATAGGTAAGGAGTAGGGTTAGTTAATATATATTAATTAGTTTATATTAATTAATAATATGTAATATATTATATTATTTAAATTAATATATATTATTTAATTAATAGTTCAGATTAATTAATTTATAATATGTAAATAATTTATTTAATTTAGATTTAAATATTATTTAGAATTAGTTTTTAATTAGATTTAATTTGTTTATAAATAGTTAATTAGATATTCGTTAGTTAGTTTATAATTAGCAATTAAATTAAAATTAATTAAGGACTAATTCAGGATTTAATTTTTAATTCAAATTCTCATTTTTTTTAGCCCAGCAACAGAATTTCCAGATTTACATCAGATTTGACCCATCAACTTTGGAAGCTCATAAATTGAGTTCTACTTGGCCAAATGAGGCCCAGGACAACTCATTGGAAAGAGAAAATCAAGGAGAACATTTTGGAGGAGGTTTCACCAACAGAATTGATCATTTATTGGGCCAAAAATCAGGCAGAAGATCAGGCTCCGAATTTTGAAAACAAAATCAATTTTCTGAGTTATTATTTTCAATTTCATTTGTCCAAAGCATCTTCTAGTTGCAGATCCATTGGCCAATAATATCCTTTGCCAATCAAATCATTCCAAGCATCAATACGTAGCTTATATTTTGTTTTAATTATTCATTTAAATAGAATTTGATTAGGTTTGATTTAACTGCCAGAAATGATATTTTGATTGCATTTTAATTTATTTTGATTTCTTTTGCAGGAAAACAGTGGAAAAGATATGAAGAAAAGATCTCAGTCAATGAGAATTCTCCAGCAATTGAAGATCAGAATTTTGAGCAAGTAAAATTGGATTTGGCAGATTTCTCTTCACCAATCTTTCCTCTCAAGAATTCCTTCACAGATAGTATAAATAACAAATTGCAAAATGGAATAAGGGCTGCTCTCCTCTGCAATTCTGGACTTCTAAAAGCACTACTGTAATAGGAATTTAGAGTTGTAGGAGAGAGGAGAGAAAATCTCAGATCTGGGAATTATTGAGGATTTTTCCTTTGTATCTTGAATTATGTATGAGGGGCAGAGTTTTCACTATTGTGGCTTTAGCTTTGAAGGCAGAAGTTCAAGCAATGTAAAGGACTGTTGGAGACCAAGATCAGAGAAATGGATGCAATAAATTGGTATTTTTAATACTACTGTTTTAAATATCAATTTCATTTTTATGGTAACAGGAATGTGTCATTTTATTCATGTTTGTGCACTATTGTCAATATGGATAGTTTGTCTCAATGTTGTTATCATGTATCTCTGTTCTTATGGATTAATTTCTGATTTCTGAGTAACTATTTACTCAAAAATCTGCCTTATTAAAACTGATTTATTGAGTGATAATATGTTGTGAACTATTTCCACATATTATTGTTTAATTATTGGATTTGTTGATTTGATAATCAATATCATTTATGTGAACTACTTCCTGAGTGTTGTTGGTTTATTATTTCAGTTAAGAGGTCTCAATAGGATGTGTTTTGGTAATTACAATATCAGTTAATTGAACTACTTCATTAACTTGATATTCATTATAAACAAGACATATCTAAATCCCAATACTTTAATTATCTTGCTCTTAGTTGGGTTAGATCTATATCTACCTAATTTATATAGGATTTAGATTAGTTTCTTTTGCTTGCATCATAGAATAAGTTTGCATTTAGAGTAGTTTTTCATTCTTTTAAGTCCTCTCCTCAAAGAGGCAAAACTTTAGTTGAGGCTTGGCTGAACCCAAATCAGCTTAAGGGTCATTCTCTTGCCTGATCAGCAAGAAGAAGTGATCTGATGTCCCTGTCTATTGGTAGTTAAAGATACATTATAAACCAATAGCAATAGGGAGAAGGTAACTGGACCTAGATGAACAGTCGGAGCCACCACACCAAACGGAAAAGGAGCTGCTTTTAAGGTCCGGACTGGGTGGTTATCCCCCAATGTTGTTGCAGCGATTTTTGAGGCATCAACATTTTTGGCGCTAGAAGGAGGGCTGAGATTATTTGTCTATTGGAGTCTTTTCAATTTTAATATTTTATTTATTGTGATGGCTCCTCTTAAACTTCCAATTTGGAGTTGTATCCATGGACGCGCATCTTCCAATACTCCACCCGAAGTGGTAAGACTCTTGTCTCAGGTAAAATTCAATGGTAAGAGGAATTCTTCTGCTTTTAACCATGTCTTTCAATTTATTCAAAATGTTTCAAATTACAATTTTCAAGGAATTGATGAAGGCATTTTATGCAGAATTTTTACTCTCACATTTGCAGCAAAAGCCAGAAACTGGTGCAAAACTCTTCCAGTTGCCTCAATCCATGGCTGGGATCAATTTGTTACAATTTTCATTTGTAAATTTGACGGCTACGATTATGAACAGGTATGTGAAGAAATTGAATATCTACGAAGGTTTAAAAATGAGTCTGTTAATAATTTTCATATTCGATTTCACTTGAATTGTTTAAGATTTAAGGACGAAGATAAACCTACGGAAGAAGAATCATTAGATTGGTTTAAATATATTAGTTCTCTTCCACCCATTCCCAATCCATATGAAATTAGTTCAAGTTTTGTTTCATCCCCTTCCAACATAAATGAAAATCCCAACACGGATGTGCAAATAAATGCTGATGAAGCGGTTTCACAAAGCCTGGAAAATATTTCCATTCAAATGCAAGAAGACAACAGCAGCAATTTTGGAGAAAAAACCGCCTTGAAATCTGAAAGCTACTCTGAAGTAAATTCGGAAAATCAAATCACAAATCAGCAAGTACAAGCAACAATCAAAATGCAAACTGCTGTACAAATTTCTGAATTTCTCCATGATAAGCAAATACCAAAATCAGAGCAGCAAAGCAGCGTTCTTCAAGAAAGCATATGCACGCAAAGGAATGATCTGCAATCTGAAATTTACAATGACCATAATGCACAAGAGCTCTCAAACAGAGACAGTTTTAAATGCATTCTTTCAGGTTCACACTTTTCCCTTTATCCTGATATTTTCAATAATGGTAATATTTTTCCTCTTGATGTTAATGATATTCCAGAAATTAAAGAGGCTGATCTAAATGACTTACCATTAAGTTTTTATCACGATAAAGAAACAATAATTGATCATTTTTTTGCCACTGATGAACATGAAATTCTTGTCCCTTCTTGTTTTGATATATTGGATGAGATTGAAGGGAATTCTATAGAATCTTGTGAGGTCATTTATGATGATTACTCTGATATTGAGGATGTTGATTTCAATTTTTCTCAAGAGAATCCTCTTGATAAAATTCAAATAACATCTGAGGATGAAGAACACTTCAATTTAGGAATTATCTCAACTAATCCTCATTTTAGAGCAACAAATTATCTTCATGATTTCACCATTCAAGAAAACATTCCAATTTATGATTCATACGAGGATCAAACTCCCATTCCCATTCATAATCATAATTCGTTTTCTAATTCACAAGTTGGAATTCAAAATTTTTCAAATTCCATAATTCTGGCCATTCCTTGTGAAAATGAAATCATTTCAAATCGATCTCAATTGTGCTGTAACATTAGTTGTACAAATAATGACTTCATTCTAGTTTTTCTTTCACAGCTATTTTCTTTAAACCTAGATTTATTTTCTGATTTTATTTTGCAAAATTTTCACACTCTTCGCTGGCATATTGAACACCTTATTATCAAACACTCAATTGATGCATTGTCCAATTGGGAAATTCAAGTTTCATATTATAATCATCAGCATCAAAAGATATTAATATTCCAATTTAAATCAATGCTAATGTTTCATCAGAAGCTTCTATTTTTCAAAGGCAATATCAACAAGAGAGTGTATTTCTGCAATCTGGCCAGCTATTCAATTTAATTAATAATTTTACATGTCATTTGACAAACTTCCATTCATTTTTCATTGACTCATTTGAAGATTATTTGGAAGTTTTTCCTTCAAGGAAAATTGTCAATGATTTAACATTTGTACATAATACTAACAATTCTTTCCAGGCCTTTGAATTTCAAAACTCATATCCACAATTCGGCCTGTTATCTCTTCCCTTGAACATTTCTCCATCCTTAATGGAAATCCATCCAGATTTTTGCGATCCAATTGGTATCGAATTGGAAAGGAAATTTCATGAGAAAGAGATTTTAATTAAATTCCTAACAATAACTGTACATTCTGATTTCATATTTATTTTCCTTAGTTTAGTTAGATTTTTATTCTTATTGCTAACATTTGAACTGTACATAAACGCGGGAATAAAAATGAGAGAATGGTTACACTGGAAATATGACTATACCTAGTCATTTTCATGTATATGGTTAGAATAGGAGTAGAATTAATTTAGTTAGCTTGTTTTATGTAGTTAATTTATTTGCAATAGTTCTGTAGATTAAAAAATAAAACAAAGCAATCAGCCTTCTCATACATGTTCAGTGGAAACATTTTTCCTTATCAGAAAATTTTAATTCTTGCTTTCCTTTTTGAAATTTCTTATAGCGATTTCTCTACTCTGCCTATTTTGAATAATGTCTTGATCAAAGTCAATTAAAATTACACTTGGCATCGATTGCCTCAAAGGAACTTTTCTTCATTTCGAGATTTCTTTCTAAGATTTTCTTTTGAAATTTATATGGTAAGGATTTGAGGATATAAAAGCTTCATGATTCCATTATCCTATGAGATGTATGATTGACTATGATAAGCCTAATTCTAATTCAATCATTATCAGTCAATCTAACCTGTCACAGCAATCATATGAAGTTCATATTATATTCCTCCGAATTTGGCAAAAGTTGATCTTAAGGATGCCCATTTTGCCAAGTGCACACATTTAAATCTGTTTTGATATTTTTTTTTAATTAAGTGGCTTAATCTCATTCTAATCTTTAGTTTATTATCTGATGCTGTAAAAACGCATCATGTCTATTTACTAAAGACATTATTAAAAAAACCACTATAACAATACAGATTTTTCTCAAGATTAATTCGGAATGAGCAGAAGTAATAAATTGTTACTTCACTTCGAAAGGGAAGCATAGTTTCATATTTATTTCTGGTAAAGTTTATATTCCATGAACATGAATGATTGATTTCATTTAGGCTGATTGCACACTTAGAATTAGAATAAATAATGAGATGATTTTAATCAAAGGAAGAATTTGAAGATTATCAGGTAAAATTTACAAACAAATTCCTTCCAGGTACGCATTTACAACTTTGTTCTCATCTCTTATTAGTTTCTCTTTTCCTTAGCTTATTTTTGATTTATGTTCTGTTTTATTTGCAGGTTTTTATTTCTTTTCAAAACTCGAAGTAAGCAGCAAACTCTTTTTAAATTTGCAAACAGGTTCAGGGAAATTCAATTCTGATTCCTTAGAGTTTAAGCATTTTTGTAGCTTTGCTTTCATTCATTAGAAAACCCAATTGAAATTTCAAGAAACATCATAAGACCATTCGCATCATAAAATTTCATCGGAAGTAGTTCTTAGCATATCTTTTGATCACAAATTGTTCATCAAAGACCTCCGATGTATTATCTTACTCATATGTCATATTGAATTTCGCATATCGGAGCTTTGCAAGTGAAGTATTCTTCCATGAACATGAATCGCCTATCTCCGATAATCGACTTTACCGATATTACGATAAACACATAATTCCGGACCCGATATGAAATTCAAATCAAATTCATAAAATATCGCGTCCGTTCAATCGCAATAATGGTAGGAGTATAACTTTAAAGGAGGCCGATGTTTCGGATCCGATATGTTATCAAATTTTCAACATAAAATTATCGGGTCCACTCTTCATCACATATCGGCATATTGAGAATTGTTAAATCGTGCGCATAACATTGCCGATCGCGATCGCCGATTAGCCACGTCATTCATCGCATATCGGCATCGCAACAATCATATTGTGTTACATCGGGTGCTTAAGATTGCCGATCACTGATTTACGTCATCCATCGCATCGCCGATATCGTAATCGCTTCCTTGCAATTTTATTTATGGCCGATATTTCGGATCCGATATGTTATTAAAATCCCATCATAAAAAGTAATCGGGTCCGCTCTTCATTGCATATCGTCATCGGGTACCCAAAGTTTCTCGATTGCCGATTAGCTACGACATCCATCGCATCGTCGATAGTGCAATCATTTCATCACATTTTTATGCTCACGTCACTTCTCTGAATCTGCGATGTGCGTTTTGCGATACGGGAAGCGCAATGTAAATATTTTCTAATCCCCGATATAATATTTCTTTAATGATGCGACCGCTTTATTTCATTGCACATGTTCTTATCGGCAATTTTCCATTGCAATCTCCGATGCAATAGCTTCCAATGCATGCCTATGAGCCATTAACATTTAATCGATATATGGCATAGCAATAAAGGTGAAGTTCTACAGATTAAATTTAAAGCATGGTGAAGAAACATGTTATGTGAATCATCCGATACGGCAATGTGTTATTTTAAAAGCGAGCTTGGGTAACCACTATGGTAAGAAAGCAGATAATGACCAATTTGCAGCATATCCAAATTATTTCAATTTCTCATACATTTTTAGTTTAAATATATAATTCCATAATTAAAAATGGAATTCAAGACCTCTCTATATTCATATTTAAATTTTATTATCATAGATTTGGTCTTGATTCCGAACTATTTATAAAATCATGGAATTTATATAAAACTTGTGGTATTTTGAGAAACAGTCATTGCTGCAAATTCTCATTCTCATTTTTGATGCATTTGCTTTAATTTCAATTCCCTTGAGCACTAAGCATTCTATTTTTACATTTTACTGCTTGCTTTAGTTTAAATAAAATAAATAATGATTTTGGGTTATAGGATTTTGGTTAGTGGGATTTCTTCATGTTTTTAATGATAATTAAAATAAGGAGTCAGCTAGTTTGGGGAAATTGATACCTTTCAGGTAAGATCAAAAGCAATTATCCAATGGTAAGATTCATGTGCCCATTTTCATTAATTTCCATTTCATCATTCTAGTTTCATTTTTGTTTTTAAATTATGCTGATATAAAACTCTGTTTTGCAGCTCTCCATTTAAAGCTTTCAATCCTCTGCCAGATCATATTTTCGAAGTCCATACTCTTCTCCTGGCTTTATTTCAAGAAGCAATGATAATCTTCATCAAAAAAGCTACACCAGGGAATTTCTGAACCTTTAGTTTGTTTCTTTAAGCATTCCTTTCATTAGAAAACAATTAAGATGATGCTTTGAAACAAGAAAATTAATATCAGACAGAAAGTTTTCATGGTGGCTGAATTTTACAATCACTGTTATCTAGAAGCCTAAAGCATTCACAACTCTGCAAGGTATGTTTTTCTAAATCTCAACATAAGAAGGAATGATTACATGCTTATTTTCTTTTTCTTCATATTGTTGGAGACATTGGTATAAACATTCTTGTTTGAGTTTATCTTGCAAGACTTGGATTTTCTTTTCCATTTTTAGAGATTTCTTGGTTTTGATTTTTGCTCGCTGATTTCTTTTCCCATTTTAGCATAAGAATTATTTTTCTTTGGTTTTCAGTTTTTGTTTTGGTGACTTTGCCATTATTCATATGGAAGGCCTACTTGTTACCTAACAATGGTCAGCATACATGGAGAAAAAATGTTAATAGTCACCTATTAGTTTTTCTTAAATCTCTTAGTAAAGTTTGATTTTCTTATTATTAAAGTAGACATACTTAAGGAAGAGATTACCAATCAAGAGAAGTTGGCAAAGTATCGTAAAATCTGAAAATTTCTTTTTCATCAAATTGTAATCATTTTGAGATTTCAAAATTTTATTAAGATCTTTCAGAATTCTATTATCAGTCAAGAAAAGTTAATTTTAACCAAGTAAGGACACTTTACAGCAAAGCACCTTTAACTCTGAAATTGTCATTCTTAGCTCTTAAGGAGTCAATGATTCTCCCTGTCCCAAAGAGTCTTATTTTTCTAGAGAATAATCCAGAAATATATTTAAACTTAAAAGATAAGAGGTCTCATCGTGAGCCTGCTTACCATGATCATAGGGAAAATAGGCTGACATTACCAACACTGCTAAACAAACCAGGGTAATGGCTTATGATGCAAACAATTATAAGACAAGGGATCTCATCACGAGCCAGCTTGTTCAGTCCAATTTTAACCAGTGAATGGCATTGTCAACTATCTGGCTACCATACTAGGACAATGGCTTTTAAGATTTAATAAAAAAAATAAAAATAAATAAATAAATAAATAAATAATAATAATAAAAAAGTAATACATATATAGATGGATTTATCTCTAGATCAATAATTCTTAAACAGATGGGATTCTGAATCATTTATGATTAAAAGGTAACCCTGTCGAAACTATAGATGTTTGCTGGCAGCAGTGGCTCTACATATGACAAAGGAGTATATTTTAAAAGCTAAGCTGTAAAGTGACCCCTGCTTTATCCCTTCAGCTAATTAATGACTGATATAGAGTTTCGAAATACTTTAATTTATGAGGAATTTTAAGAAAAATTACAGTTAGATGATTCTGGTTTTTATTCAGACTAATGAACTAAGTCAAGCATTTCAAGCATAATCTTCTCTTCTTTAATTATTTTTGCTTTAATTTTAGGAAAATCTCATTCATAACAAGAAGAGATAACTGGTTCTTCTCCCGTGTGTCGCCAATTGTTGTGGTAAAAACACAACACCCCCCATTATTGATGCGTCCGCTTCGAATAATGGGGACCCTTTCTATAAAAATTTTGGCTAAGCACCTTTTTGATTTTTATTTTAGTTGATTGCCCTACGCTTTTGTTAATTTTTAGTTTTCGTTGGATTCTTGTTTTGATTGCTTTGTTAGAATCGATTTTTTATAAGCTTCCCATCGACGCTTGTTTCGCCTCATTTGGTCAACTGGTTTGAAAATGGCACTCCTTTGAAATCTCATCATTTATCTAGCCTGGGTTAAAAATGCATAAAATGTACAATATCGCATTTTGTAAATAAATTAGTTCAATAATGTATTTAGTTTAAATATTAACTCGTAGAGAATTTTACTAACATTTTTCAACATGCAGCCAAATAATTAAGCATCGAGACTTAAGAAATTCACTCCAATTTTCTAATCAAAATCTTAATCTCGAAAAACCAAACATTCAAGTGGCTGTAGTTTATTTTTATTGTGTTTCATTTATTTTCTAAGTGGCTGTAGTTTTTTTTAGCTATAGTTTAAAAACTTATGTTCATAAAAAACAAAACAAAAAAATGAAAATTTAAGTTTAAAATTAAATTTTAAATTAATTAAATTAATTAATATATTATATAATTAATTTAATTAAATTAAAATTTAAAACAAAAAACAAAAATATAAAAATAATTGCATCGGGAATTCTATTTCGCAACCAATTTTAAAAGAGCCCCGATATGCTCCTTAGGCTGCACCCGATGCGAATTGCCGATATTTCATTTCCCTCCCGATGCGATATTGGGTCGGAGGTTTTATTCGCACCAAATTCTAAAAAGCCCCGATGAACCCATTAACCAACCCCCGATGCGATTTGCGGATGGCTTCATAACTCAATGGTGGCGTTAACCAAAGTTTTCCCATCCGATATGTCAAAGCATTGACTTTTTGCCAAAATCTCCATACGTTGTTTCAAAGTGGTTTATATGTTAACATATGGTGATAATGGTTATGTTTAATGTTTTATATATATAAGGAAGGGTGTAGGTTAGTGTATTTAACATATGCTATAGGTTAGTGTAGTTCACATATTAGTTTATATATGTGTTGTAGGTTAGTATATTAGTTTATATAGGTAAGGAGTAGGGTTAGTTAATATATATTAATTAGTTTATATTAATTAATAATATGTAATATATTATATTATTTAAATTAATATATATTATTTAATTAATAGTTCAGATTAATTAATTTATAACATGTAAATAATTTATTTAATTTAGATTTAAATATTATTTAGAATTAGTTTTTAATTAGATTTAATTTGTTTATAAATAGTTAATTAGATATTCGTTAGTTAGTTTATAATTAGCAATTAAATTAAAATTAATTAAGGACTAATTCAGGATTTAATTTTTAATTCAAATTCTCATTTTTTTTAGCCCAGCAACAGAATTTCCAGATTTACATCAGATTTGACCCATCAACTTTGGAAGCTCATAAATTGAGTTCTACTTGGCCAAATGAGGCCCAAGACAACTCATTGGAAAGAGAAAATCAAGGAGAACATTTTGGAGGAGGTTTCACCAACAGAATTGATCATTTATTGGGCCAAAAATCAGGCAGAAGATCAGGCTCCGAATTTTGAAAACAAAATCAATTTTCTGAGTTATTATTTTCAATTTCATTTGTCCAAAGCATCTTCTAGTTGCAGATCCATTGGCCAATAATATCCTTTGCCAATCAAATCATTCCAAGCATCAATACGTAGCTTATATTTTGTTTTAATTATTCATTTAAATAGAATTTGATTAGGTTTGATTTAACTGCCAGAAATGATATTTTGATTGCATTTTAATTTATTTTGATTTCTTTTGCAGGAAAACAGTGGAAAAGATATGAAGAAAAGATCTCAGTCAATGAGAATTCTCCAGCAATTGAAGATCAGAATTTTGAGCAAGTAAAATTGGATTTGGCAGATTTCTCTTCACCAATCTTTCCTCTCAAGAATTCCTTCACAGATAGTATAAATAACAAATTGCAAAATGGAATAAGGGCTGCTCTCCTCTGCAATTCTGGACTTCTAAAAGCACTACTGTAATAGGAATTTAGAGTTGTAGGAGAGAGGAGAGAAAATCTCAGATCTGGGAATTATTGAGGATTTTTCCTTTGTATCTTGAATTATGTATGAGGGGCAGAGTTTTCACTATTGTGGCTTTAGCTTTGAAGGCAGAAGTTCAAGCAATGTAAAGGACTGTTGGAGACCAAGATCAGAGAAATGGATGCAATAAATTGGTATTTTTAATACTACTGTTTTAAATATCAATTTCATTTTTATGGTAACAGGAATGTGTCATTTTATTCATGTTTGTGCACTATTGTCAATATGGATAGTTTGTCTCAATGTTGTTATCATGTATCTCTGTTCTTATGGATTAATTTCTGATTTCTGAGTAACTATTTACTCAAAAATCTGCCTTATTAAAACTGATTTATTGAGTGATAATATGTTGTGAACTATTTCCACATATTATTGTTTAATTATTGGATTTGTTGATTTGATAATCAATATCATTTATGTGAACTACTTCCTGAGTGTTGTTGGTTTATTATTTCAGTTAAGAGGTCTCAATAGGATGTGTTTTGGTAATTACAATATCAGTTAATTGAACTACTTCATTAACTTGATATTCATTATAAACAAGACATATCTAAATCCCAATACTTTAATTATCTTGCTCTTAGTTGGGTTAGATCTATATCTACCTAATTAAGATAGGATTTAGATTAGTTTCTTTTGCTTGCATCATAGAATAAGTTTGCATTTAGAGTAGTTTTTCATTCTTTTAAGTCCTCTCCTCAAAGAGGCAAAACTTTAGTTGAGGCTTGGCTGAACCCAAATCAGCTTAAGGGTCATTCTCTTGCCTGATCAGCAAGAAGAAGTGATCTGATGTCCCTGTCTATTGGTAGTTAAAGATACATTATAAACCAATAGCAATAGGGAGAAGGTAACTGGACCTAGATGAACAGTCGGAGCCACCACACCAAACGGAAAAGGAGCTGCTTTTAAGGTCCGGACTGGGTGGTTATCCCCCAATGTTGTTGCAGCGATTTTTGAGGCATCAACAAGTTCAAAGTTAATGAAAAATATAAATGGATATAAAAATGTTAATGAAAAAATGGATACCTACAATATCTAGTGAAAGTAGAAGTTTTTTAAATTGGGAAGGTGTATTGGGTTCCTATTGGTAGGGGGTTAAATAATGTGATTTATAGAGGTATTTTCCGATATGTAATCAAATTAAGGTTATTATTTAGTATGCCACGTACACACATGATATGTAAGAGGTTCATTGAGTGAAGCCCCTGTGGATAGTCTATCACGGTTGCCAAGTATAAAAGTGCAATATCAAGTATTATTATTTTCCATTAATTAATCAAAAGATAAATAATAAGAAAACCATCATAAATCAATAATATGAATATTGATAAATATGAATTCTAGACAATGTTGTGACAAATCAACACTGATTAAATCAATTATTGGTTTTCCAATAAGTATCAAAGTCGAGAACACATTATTATTCATAATAAAAACACATAATACATAATAAAAAAATACCACTGATAAATATTATCTTCATAAAAGATCACAATAAAAATTCAGAATCAAGTACTTGAATCTTTTAGGAAAACGTATTTACTATTTATTTTAATAATATCATTATCTGAAAATAACATAATCAAGTATTAAAAAAAATATCTCTATAATAAATCAAGTCTATTATAAGATCATATTCTGATTCAACATATATAGATAGAACATAAAAATAAAATAAAATAAAATAAATATTAAATTTGATAATCTTCACAAAATCCAAACGATCGATTTGTGCAGCGATAGGCTGATCATTATAACTCAAAAGGAAATTTCTCCCATAAAGCCCCCTCCCCTCTCAAATGGGAAATCGAGGATTTTATTTAAAAAAAAACAAAATATCTGTTTTAAATTGGTCTTTAATTAAAACAAAAACATAATGCATAATTAAACTTTAATCTTGTCCATTTTGACTTGGTCTTCAAAGCATCATATATTCTTAGGATTTGAACAACTACAATAATTTCCTGCTTCGATTAAATATATAATTCTCCATCGAATCATATTTGCCTGATTTTGCAATTAATTTACTACCCCATATAAGTTAATTTTGCAATTAATTTACTACCCCATAGTCTTTTAATAAATCATAATAAAGCGTATGAATAAAATTCATAATCGACACATTTTCTTTACCTCATTTCCTAAATTTGTTTCCAGAATAGTTGATGAAAAATTCAAGGGTAAAACACCATTTACATACTTATGTTCTTGATTTTAATTGTTTTCTTTGATTTCACCTCCATAGTAAAACCTGGTAAATCCTTCAAATTCTACGAAATTCATAAGTTCGGGAATTTATTTGATAGATATAAATTTGATTTGTCACATAGGAGAACAAACCCCAACCATAATGCAGTGAAAAAAATTCAACGTAGAGTGGAATAAAACTTTTGGAAACAATAAATGACAGGTGATGTTAGTCTTCGGGTGGAAAAAAACTCGAAACTTTAAGTCAGTTGGTTGGCCCTAAAGGATCTAAAAAAAGGTCCGGTTGGTTTTATCTGACGGTTGTTGTTAATTCAGATGGAGAATTCTGACGGTTGTTGGTAACAACTTTTATTCGACCCAAAAGAGCTTATGTTAGTCATTTGTTAATAAAAGGAGTTGTCTATAATGTGATTTTTTGGAGATTTTGGTGACGGAATCCGGCGGAAGAAATTGAGGTTAAATCTTGATTTGTTGCAGTTAAAATGGTTTTTTAACTGCATATTTGGATTCAGCACCCTGAAAAACCCCTGGGACGCTTTCATTGTGCAGAAACTAGCTATCAAACTTGCGATTCCAATAAATTCCTGCCGGATTTCGACCGGAAAAACCCACCGGAAAGACTTTCAAAAAGTCGCGTTATAGACAACTGCGTTAATAAAATACTTTCATTTTAGATGCCCTTTAACCACAACACTTCGTTTTGATTCTTTATGTTGTTCCACGTGTTTTGTAAAGTAAGGTTTTGCATATTTCTAAGAATATATATGTATATATAAAAGTGAAGTGGGTGAAGTGGGCTCTTTCCTATGTCAATATTTTATGATATGAGGTTTATTATGTAAATAATTTTTAATAGGTTATTATGATTTTCATAAGTAATATTCTACTGGTAACTTAATCAAATTTCATATTCTTGTTTTCAACTCTATATATCTTTTAAATGAAGTATTATCCACAATAGAATATCATTTACATCACTGGTCTTATATATATCAAATGATTTCTTATCTTCTTGATGTTATCTGGGAGTCATTATGTGAGTGGGTGCCTCCACTCAGTATTCACTATGCTCCTTATCATGTGGTAGCTCCACATCATCCTCCTGGATTGTCCTCTTGCCCTTAGGCAATTGCTGACTCTGTGAATCTGAAGGAGGCTCCTCCTTGGGAGCTATAAGCTCCTCATCTGGTGATGTGCTCAACTCTCTCTCTAGAGAACTCCTCATGGATTTCTCCTCATCAAGTCTCACATCCCTTCTCAAGACAATCTTTTTGAGAGAGGGAATGCACACCCTGTAAACATGAGGTGTCTTAGTCTAGCCCACAAATATCCCCCTCTTTGCAGTAGGATACAACTTCTTCTTGCAATATTTGGACACATGACAATACACCATGGACCAAAAATTGCAAAAGTGGGAGACATTAGGCTTCCTACTAGTGAAATCCTCCTTAGGGGTAATTATCCCAAGAAATCTATGAGGACTCCTATTCTACAAGAACACTATTGTGTTTCATGCTTCTCCCCATAAAGATAAGGGAAACCCTTGGTCATGCAACATTGCTTTAGCAACCCCAACAATACTCCTATTCTTCCTCTTTGCAACCTCATTATGCTAAGGGTTATGGGGTGCAACCAAATCTATGCTAATGACCTCCTCGACACACAAATATATGAAGGCATTGGAAACATACTCTCCTCCATTATCACTCCTTAGGGACTTGATTTTCTTCTATGTATCATTATTCACTAAGGCCTTGAATTCCACAAACTTATAACTGACCTCAGCTTTCTTCTTCATGAAATAAATCCAACATTTATGAGAAAAATCATCAATGAAGATCACATAATAATTGTGTTTGGTGATGGAAACTATGGAGAAGGGGCCACAAACATATGAATGAACTCTCTCCATAATAGCTCCATCTCTTCTATCTCGGCCCAGAAAAGGAATATTTGGAATACTTTCCAAGAGTGCATCCCTTGCACACATCATGTTGATCAAGGGTGCACTGTGGTAGCCCAGTGGTAATCTGCTAAAGTATCTTCAATGCTCCATGATGTATATGTCCCATGCACCTGTGCCAGATATCTCCAACATCTCAACCCCGAACAAACTCGGCCTTGCTTCTCAAGGCTGCACAAGCATCAAACTTTGTAGAGGTTCTTGATCCTGGCACCAATCTGCTTGACTTGTCCTGAAGCAAAATGTTTGAGGTAGGCCTTCTCTTTGTTGAATACTACGTCATACCCCTTGTCTTCAAGGACTGCTAATGAGACAAGGTTTTTATTTAATTGTGGGACATACCTCACATTCTTGAGACGGAGAAGGGAACCAAACTCCCTCTTAAAGCTTATTGTACCAAATCCTTTGGTCATGTATTTGCTATCATCTCCAAGCTTGATATGGAATTGCATGTCTTTCTCCTCCAAACTTCTAAAGAATTCTTTATTACTTGTCATGTGGAATGAATCCCCTAAATAAATGTACCACACACTACCTTGAACCAAGCTTTCCATGCAAGCTAACAAATAGAAATCCAAATCAAACTAAGAAGAGAGTGCTTCTCCTGTTGTTGTTGCTGCAACATGCTTGTTGGATTTCTTGTTTGGACATTTTGTAGCATAACGTACAAACTCATGACAATGAAAACACTTGATCTTTATAAGATCCTTCTTTTTCTTGCCTCCATTCTGACTAGATTTGGTCTTTCCTTGGGCCTTCTTTCCCTTGGATTTCTTCCCTTTTCTATATATGTCAAAGTTATCTGTATCATTAGTCCTCGCTGAGATTCCATCCCTTGTGTTCCTCCTTGTCTCTTCCTACACAAGATTTGACCATAGCCTCTCCCAATCAGGAAGTTGAGTCTTTACCATTCACTACATCATGGAAACTATGTTGAGATTTGTGAAGCCCAAGAAGAGAAAGGCTCACAAGATCTGTTGGTGGAACCATCTCTCCAACGCCTCCAAATTCATCCCTTACTTGAGAAAAACTGGATAGATATGTAATAACGGGTTCATTCTTTCCCATTCGAATGTTCCTCAATTTGTCCTTCAAAGAAAGTTTTTTTTGTGTCACTGCTGCTTTCAAACAGATTAGTAAGGGCCATCCACATTTGGAATTTTGTCTCCTTCCCATGTAAATTTGGAACAATATGGTCTCTAACTCTTTCTAGGATCATCCTCGTAGATTTAGCAGTGTCCTTCCTCCATTGAGTCAGTTGTTGTGCATCTAATGCAACAGTTTAAGAATACCAGTCTTGATGTATTCCAAAGCCCCATTATCATCTAACACAATCTCCATTCTATCCTTCCATGCACAAAAGTTCAAAGTCCCTTCCAGGGCATGCTATGTCCTCAAACCATTGGATAACACAATTCTTGCACTAACTGATCTTCTCACCAATGCTGTTATGCTCTTAACCTGCAAGACGCTTACCAGAATACCAAATATGCGAAGAAATATACCCAGAACATAGAATAGTGAGAAACAAGAGCAAGTATTTTATTATTCAGAAAGCAATGTTCACTTGCCTCTTCGAGGGGGTAACCTCCAATAGAGCAGAGCTCTATTACAAAATAAGATACGATTCTCCTCGCAGGGAGTCTCTATCCTTTATATATGACTCATACATGCAATACCATGGATCAATACCATGGTTCTTATTAATACCATCTATCTAATACCATGACCCATTTGCAACTAACTGTGGTCCCATCATTAATTACGGGTTAACCACTTACAATTATTAATATGGGCTTTATTGACTCTTTACTTAACTATAACTATGACTCGATCCTACTACATAAATAAGGGGGTTAGGGTGGGACCCTAGCATGCCCTCCCTCTTAAGAATAGCCTTGTCCTCAAGGCTGAAGATGCAGAAACTGCTGAAGAATAATGGCTGGTTCCCAGGTTGCATCTTCTGGAGAGGTGTCTTTCCACTTGACAAGGACTTCCATGATCATGCGGCCACACAGGTGCCATTCTCGTGTGTCTAGGACCTGTTCAGGTTGGAGCCAGATTGACCCTTTTTCATCCAATTCAAGTAGACTAGTTTGAATTCTGTAATTGTTCCCAATCACTTTATTGAGGCATGAGACATGGAAAACTGGATGGATTTTTGTAGTGGGTGGCAAAGCTAGCTTGTAGGCCACTTCTCCAATGCGTTGAAGTACTTGATATGGTCCGTAGAATTTTGGAGATAGTTTATGACAACCCTTGTCTTTGAGTGAAGTTTGCTTATATGGTTGCAGCCTCAAAAATACCTGATCTCCTTCTTGAAATTAGCACTCTGAGCGATGCTGATCTACCTGTTGCTTCATGTGGTTTTGAGCTTGATGAAGATTCTCTCTAAGATGGGCGAGCATGGTTGTGCAGTTTTGTAGGAGTTGATCCACTGCTTGTACCTTTGAGCATCCCTTGATATAAGAAGTAGGGGAAGGAGGGAGTTGACCATAAACTGCTTCATAGGGAGTCACTTTGGTGGTGGCATGATAGTTGGTGTTATACCACCATTCAGCTAGAGGCAACCACTATACCCATAGATGTTGCTTTTCTGAAGTGAAACACCTAAGGTAGGTTTCCAGACATTTGTTGACGGCTTCAGTTTGACCATTCGTTTGTGGATGATAGGAAGTACTGAGTTTTAGTTGGGTGCCTTGTACCCTGAAGATTTCCTGCCAAAAATTATTGGTGAAGATCGGGTCACGATCAGACACAATAGAAGTGGGCATGCCATGCAATTTGAAGATCTGATCCATGAAAGATTGAGTGACCAAAGTTGGTGTAAACGGGTGGGGTAGGGCGCAGAAATGAGCATACTTAGAAAGTCGGTCCACAACCACCATGATGTTTGACTTATTTCCTGACTTTGGAAGACCTGTAATGAAATCCATAGAGACCTCCGTCCATATAGATGCCGGGATGGGCAACGATTGTAATGTGCCTAGTGCTTTGACTGTCTCCCCTTTGTGGCATTGACAGACATCGCATTCCGCTACAAAAGTAAGGATGTCCTTTTTCATGCCTGTCCAAAAAAATGATCTTCTAGTGTGAGAATATGTCTTCTGAAAGCCTGAATGTCCTGCAATGGGGGATGAGTGCAATTCAGCCAAAATGTGACTTTTGAGGGTGGATGTTGGTGATATTATGACTCTGTCCTTGTAGTGAAGAATCTCATCCTGCCACGAGTAGCCCTTGGTGGAATTTGGATCCGCCTACAATTGAGTAATGAGTTGGGAGAGCCAGGGATGTGAAAACCATTCCCTGCGAGCCTCTTCAATCCATTCTGGAATGGGAAGAGATTGCGAGCAGGGTACTTTCCTCCTTAAATTGGCGAGATAATGCATATGCTACACTATTTTCGCGCCCTTTCTTGTAAATGATCTCATAATCATATCCCAACATTTTGGCGAGCCATTTATTTTGTTGTGGGGAGGATACGCGTTGCTCCAAAAAATATTTAAGACTGTGATGGTCTGTGCGGATTTGGAAACGTCGCCCCAGTAAGTAAGGTTGCTAGGTATCTACTGCATGTAAGATGGCCATCATTTCCTTTTCATAGGTAGATTGTCCCAGATTCTTCCCACTTAGTTGTTGGCTTGTGAAGGCCAAGGGTTGACCTTCCTGCATTAAGACCGCCCCAATACCCATACCCGAAGCATCACATTCAATGACAAAAGATTTGGTGAAATCAGGTAGTGCTAAGATTGGAGTGGAACACATGGCATTTTTGAGAGCTGTAAATTCCTGTTGTGCGTCATCATTCCAGAAGAATGAATTTTTCTTGAGGAGTTGAGTGAGGGGCTTCACAATGCGACCGTAATTGCGGAGAAATTTGCGATAATAGCCTGTGAGACCCAAAAATCCTCTCAGGCTCTTCAAGGTCTTAGGTTGAGGCCAATCCTGCATTGCCTAGATCTTTTTGGGGTCCACCTTGACACCTTCACGCCCCACAATGTGGCCCAAATACTCAACTTCTTCCATGCCAAAAGAACATTTGGACATCTTAACAAATAATTTATGCTTGCGGAGCAGTTGCAAGAGCAGATCTACATGTTGAAGATGTGCGGCCCAAGTGCAGCTATAGATGAAGATGTCATCGAAGAAGACAAGGACAAATTTCCTGAGATATGGTTTGAGAAGGTGGTTCATAAGGCTCTGAAAAGTAGATGGGGCATTACAAAGACCGAATGGCATGACCAGGAACTCATAATGGCCTTCATGAGTTCTGAAAATAGTCTTTGGAATGTCGACTTCCTTCATGTGAATTTGGTGGTAGCCTGAGCAAAGATCCATCTTAGTGAAGAATTGAGCCCCATTGAGTTCATCCAGCAAATCATCAACAACCGGGATGTGAAATTTATCTTTGACTGTCAACTTATTGAGGGCCCTGAAGTTTGGACACATCCGCCATTCCCCATCATTCTTGAGCACCATGACCACCAGTGATGAATAAGGACTAATGTTGGGACGAATGACAACTGCTTCCAAAAGTTCCTTGATTATTTTTTCTATTTCATTCTTTTGGGTGAACGAATATCTGTATGGGTGCACATTTGGTGGTTGGGCCCCTGGAACCAAGGTGATGCTATGATCATGTTCCCCTCTCGAGGGTGGAAGCTCATGAGGCTTGTCAAAGACTGGCAGATGGTTATTTAAAATCTGTTGCATCTCAGGATGAATCGACAGAGGATTGGGTTCGACGGCCTGGATGGCATTAAATTGATCTATAACTCCATGATGGCCCTTTTTTAGCAATTTTTCCATCCTATGTGAGCTGATGATAGAGGGAGCTCCTGCCTAGAGTCCACAGAGGGTATGTGTGGAGTTGTTCTGCTTAAAGCTCATATATAACTCCTGGAAATCCATTGTGATTGGCCCAAGAGTGCGAATCCATTCAACACCGAGGACAATGTCACACCCTCCCATGTGTATGGCAAACATGTGGGTCTTCAACTGATAATCCGCAATTTGAAGTTTGACATTTTCACAGCGGCCTTCACATTTCATTGTTCCCCCATCCGCAATTTGGACTTGGAAGTTAGAAACTGCTCGTACAAAACAATGCACTGCTTCCGTGACTTTTTGATGGATGAAATTATGTGTACGTCCACTATCAATCAAGACTACTACTGGGCGATGTTTAATAAAACCTTTGATTTTGAGAGTTTGAGGTGAATAAATCCTTGCCAAAGCATGCAGCGAAAATAACTGGTTCATCAGGGACATTGTCCTTCTGGTTGTCCTCTTCTACCTCCTTCGGTTCCTCAAGTGGTGGGGCTTCCTCCGATGAGCTGTAATCAGTGGCATCAATTTGAAAAAAATTGGGCTCCTTGCATTTATGCCCTGGGGAGTATTTTTCATCACAGTAGTAACATAATCCCTGCTTTCTTCTTTCGGCCATTTCTGCAGGTGACACCTTTTGAACCTTAAGTGTTTGAATCGTGTTGTGAGCCTGGGGGGGCGATCCTTGGCGATGAAATTTGGGCGAATGGACTGGGCTGCTAACACACGTTCCACGTTACGAGCTACCTTGCAAGCCTCCGACCATGTGGGAGGGTGGTGTAGTCGGACGTGGGCTTGTATGGCCTCTTTAAGACCGCTGATAAAACATTCCATGTAGAACGCATCTGGGAGATCCCTAGTGCGGAAAGCTAAGGCTTCAAAGGCTATAACATATTCATCCACTGTGCCAGTTTGTCGGAGCTTAGTGAGACGACCCAAAAAAGCAGATTCTTGGTAAAAGCGCTCTGTAAGAGCTTTTTTGAAGGTGGCCTAAGTAAAAAAACTTCCATTGCAATGTTTATGCCATTCCCACCATTGCCATCTTTCATTGTCCAAGTACATGCTCCCCACCATAAGTTGAGTCTCATTATCTAAGATGTTATTCAGATTGAAATACTGCTCCATTTGTGCTACCCATGCAGCCGAGTGAGAACCATCAAATTTATGCATATCCAGCTTGGGAGGTCACGGACGGGATTGTTGGTGGGTGCCCCAGAGGTGAAGAGAGTGGCTAGACTCACCCTCATTGTGTCCATTGCCAATATACGCCTCTTCGCGGGCTTCCTCCTTGCCCATAGAGAGTTCGTCAGTTCGTTTGTCAAGCTGAGCTTGGATGGCTTGCAAGGATTGTTCAAGTTTGTTGATCTTCTCATTGGCCATAGCTTGAGCTCTAGTTGCTACCATGCACCGATCCGATGTACTTGAAATTTGGGACGCCCTAATTTTTTTCACTAACAATTGAATGGTACCACCTTGCTCAGCTCGTCGTCCTGATTCTTATGGGCTAGATCACCAATAAGTGCCCTGGGGGGTCTTTTTTTTTCATTTGAAAACTCCTAACGGAGTTTTACTCCTTGCTTAGGAATACTGCAGTAGCTGAATCCTCAAAATGTTAATGCTGCCAAAATTCCTGCGAAAATCACGCCCCGTTATAAGAACCCCACGCAACTACTCAGATCTGGTGGATCTAAGAGATCTGAATGGTTGATCGGGTAGCTCTGATCGACGTACAGATTGCTGCTGTGGATCTGATGGATCTAATAGATCGGAAAGGATGGTTTGCTAACACGGAACTGCGGGACTAATGTTTGTTGTTGCTGCAAACCCCCTTGCGAGATCTGATCTGGCAGAGATTATGCGTGATCCTAAGATAGAAAAGGGAACTATGGTCTCGAGGAGTGTCAGGTGCTACAGATCGCAATATACATAAGGGTCTGACAGTAGTACTTGGCCCAATGTTTCAGGGCTTTAACTAAGGAGGATCAATCGTACCCTTAGCCGTACAACCTGACTACCCTATCGTATGAGCGAGTAATCTCTTTGAGTGCTGTTCTCGATGTAATGTAGCAACAAGACGACCGATGGTTTATATATGGCGAGGTTTCAAAGGAGCTAGGGGGCTTCCGATATACCCAGAGGGTACTTGGAAGATAGTCTGTTCGCGGTTTTGTCTAATGCGCTACTACTCGAAGGGGTACCCATAGGGGTTACAAGGGAGTCCAACAAGCATGACCACCTCTTGTATTTCCTGCGTGCATGCCTCCCCAAATCCGCAGGTTTATCTGCTCAATGACAGATCCCGTGGTTTAAAGACGCTGGAACATGTTTCTAGCCAAATTTTTTTTTGCTAAGAAATGGAGATCCCACCTGCCCTGGAAAGTGCTCTAATACCACTTGTTATGCTCTTAACCTGCAAGACGATTACCAGAATACCAAATATGCAAAGAAATATACCCAAAACATAGAATAGTGAGAAACAAGAGCAAGTATTTTATTATTCAGAAAGCAATGTTCACTTGCCTCTTCGAGGGGGCAACCTCCAATAGAGCAGAGCTCGATTACAAAATAAGACACAATGCTCCTCGCAGGGAGTCTCTATCCTCTATATATGAATCATACTTGATTTTTTTTTTTTGTTATTTTTTTTGTTTTTTTTGTTGTTTTAATTTTTTTAACTCTTTTTTTATGTTTTAATTTATTATATATATATATTTGTTTTTTTTTTTTTTTTAATTTTTAATTTTTTAAAGTTATTTATCTATTTTTTGAAAATTTGAAAACTTCTTGTTACATTTTGTTGTTTCATTTTTCATTATTTATTTAATTTTTCCCTTTTTTTTTTGGTTAAACACCACTATGTGCTAGTTGATTTTAAATTTTTGTTACAATGGATCAAGTCCATTCCCACTGTATGTCAATTCATGATTGATTTTTAAATTTTCATTACAATGAATCAAGTTCACCCCCACTGTGTGTCAATTTGATGGTTGGCTTTTTTTTTGTTTTTTTTTTTGCAATGTCATTTTGTTTTATGTTAAGATTTTATGAGCTATATTTTAGTGTTTAAAAAAAGAACTCTTGGTATAGTGACTCTTTGATTTATGTATTCATTTTTTTAGGAATTTTTTAATAATGATATTTGGCTTTAATTCAATAGCTGAAAATTTTAAGATTTTTTGGAATCATGCTATTTTACGTTTAACACCATGGTCGAAAAATATCATAATTTTTCATATTTGTGATATTTATCTTCAACACTATGGTTGAAAATTGTTGGAATTTTAAGGTTTTTCAGAGACATGATGTTTTATCTTTAACGTCATGCTTGAAAGTTGTTGAAATTTTAAGGTTTTTTAGAGTCATGATATTTTATATTTAACGTCATGCTTGAAAGTTGTTGAAATTTTAAGGTTTTTTAGAGTCATGATATTTTATATTTAACGTCATTGCTAAAAAATGTTGTTCTAACGTCAAAATCTTTAGTTTTTAGGGTCACTTTGAGGAAACCGTGTTTTTTCATGTTTTTTTGCACAAAATAATTGATTTTTATTGTCATTTTTAAAAAATGCTAGAAACTTACTTAAAAAAAAAACATTGTTTCAACATACACACTTTTAGTTTTCGGGTTTTTTTTTCATGTTTTTTGGGGGATTTTTGGCTAGAGTTCTTATTTTGAGGTTACATTTCCTGTTTCATAGGATCTTTGTTAAATATAATTATGCAATAAGAATTAAACATTTTGAAAAGAAAGACAAACACTGGAAAATAACAAAGAACGAAGAAGACAATATGAAGAATTAAAGGTGCATCTAGATTTCTCATTAGATAATCTCAAGGGGGTTCATTGGGGGAGCAATACCATACCACATGCATTCATATTGGGGGATATATATTGAGGAAAAAATGACATAATATATTGAGTATATAATAGGGGGTAAAGGGTTTTTATATTGGTAGGTAAAAAAAATGGAGCTCAAAGTTAATGAACAATATAAATGGATATAAAAATGTTAATGAAAAAATAGATACCTACAATATCTAGTGAAAGTAGGAGTTTTTTAAATTGGGAAGGTGTATTGGGTTCGTATTGGTAGGGGGTTAAATAATGTGATTTATAGAGGTATTTTCCAATATGTAGTCAAATTAAGAGTATTGTTTAGCATGCCACGAATACACGTGATATGTAAGAGGTTCATTAAGCGAAGCCCCTGTGGATAGTCTATCACGGTGCCAAGTATGAAAGTGCAATATTAAGTATTATTATTTTCCATTACTTAATCAAAAATCATAAATCAATAATATGAATATCGATAAATATGAATTCTAGACAATGTTGTGACAAATCAAGATTGATTAAGTCAATTATTGGTTTGCCAATAAGTATCAAAATCTAGAACACATTATTATTCATAATAGAAACACATAATACATAATAAAAAGATACAACTGATAAATATTATCTTCACAAAAAAATCACAATAAAACTTCAAAATCAAGCACTTAAAACTCCAATAATAATTCTTTAGGAAAATGTCTTTACTATCTGATTTTGATAATATGGTTATCAGAAAATAACACAGTCAAGTATTAAGGAAAATATCTCTATAATAAATGAAGTATTATCCACAATAGAATACCATTTACATCACTGGTCTTATATATATCAAATGAAATGATTTCTTAACATGGCCACATTTTCCATCCAATATGATTCGATTATCATTAGATGAAAAGGCCGTTGGCCATTGGATCATATCGATTGTTGAGGGTCCCATTAAATTTCTCACATATTTCCACCCGAGATGAACAATAGTTGTCAAATTAAAGTTGCAGCCACCGTCCGATGACTTTGGGCCAAAGGAAGGGTGTTAGCCTCCGCGTGAGTTCTGATTTGAATTCATTTACATTCGTCAAATTATTTAGATCTTGGCCATCAAATATAAAATTATATCCATTGATTTAAATAAATTTCAGTCGTTCAATGATATCTGATGGACAATTATGGGTCTCCTTCCATTCTTATTTATGTAAGAAGATGCGTCATTCTCATAGTTATAAGACAGTCAAAACGATTCAAAAGGAAAAGAAGTTTTCAATGCAAAAAAATATGAATTCTAATATATCCTAGGAAAGAAAATGAAGATATTTGCATCTTAAAGTTTAGTTTGACCAATAACAAGAAGGAAACAAAGATTAATCATATGAGATCTGTAGTATGTAAAGACTAATGAGTTCGGTGGTTATTCACATATAAGACATTGTTCATATTTTCAATCTATTAGAGTGATTATGATAATGATTCAAGGCATAATGATCATATTTTGATATATGTCTCAACCTTCATAGGAGCATTTCAAAACCATATGAAAATAATTATATTGTTATAGTTATTGATTGAAAGATTGCATAAATTATGGTACTAGTTTAAGATCACAAGGATGACTTTCATTTTAAAATAAAGTTCAACTGAAACCATGAGACTAGTTATCAAGAGTTTTATTTCCCTTTTTGTTTCCACTACATGAGTTTCCACAATTAGACATTTCTCTGCTACCAACAAGCGTCCATGGCCCCAACAGAGTCATCCACAATCCCGACTAAATAAATTTCATCCTTTTTCATTCACATATAGGCATGAAAAGAAAAAGCTTCAGTTTATTTCATTAATTAACTATGGGATGATCATGTACGGGGATTTATCCCAATACCACTAACCTTGCTCCGCTGCCAACAAGCGTCCATAACCTCGACAGAGATGTCAACGTTCCTCATTTTGAAACAACTAATGAGATGATTACACACTAGGGTGGCCCAGTAACACAAAGATCATCCGTTGTCAGTGAACATCCCATTAGAGAAATTTTGAGGTCTAAAATGGGCCTCCTAAGTAATATTATAAAATATTAGTGGAAATAATAAGATAAGATTAGATTACCTCATCATGTTTTGGAGGGAAAAAAGAAAAACTGTTTTTTCAAATCATATTTTCAACTTATCTCCCTATGATTTTACTCAAATTTATAGCAGGAGCACTTGCTGGATGCATAATTTATTTTTTCATCCAAGGAGTACCCATGTTGCATACTTTTAATGGACCCTACTACACGAGAAATATGAAATACATGAAAAAATGTTATTACAATCACATTTTTCCATGTATTTCACAATTTTCGTGTAGTAGGGTCCATCCAAAGTGTGCAACATGGGTACTCCTTGGATGAAAAATTAAATTATGCATCCAACGAGTGCTACTGCTAGAAATTTGAGTAAAATTATAAGGAGATAAGTTGAAAATACGAGTTGAAAATGTAAATGTAAAAATTATATTTATATATATATATATATATATATATATATATATATTACCTTTCTTCTCAAAAAATGATGAATCATCCCCCATGGTTGAAATCATCATATTGAATCCTATTGGTTCTTATAAAGCTGATTTTTGTTATAAATTTTTTCCTTGAGGCCAATTTTTGACCTCAAAATTTCTCTAGTGCATAGCCCCGACGCCGTTATCTGCTTCCCCCATTATGAAAAGGATTAGTTTCAAGTAGTCATGACTAGTATGGTGATTAGGGAATGCCTCATATATGGAGTATGAATGTAACTAACTAGTACAACAAGAGTTTCAATATTTGATTTTGTGAAGGTCAAACCTTGTGTTTTTAGGTTTAGTACTCATAATGTAATGCAATTCCTCAAGATATTTATGTGTAAACAATGCAATAAGCATGCGATCAATGAAAATGCTTCAATCATGAAGTTTGAAATAATTTAAAAGATGTCTAAGCCCCTTTCAGAAAGAGTAATTACCCTTCAATCCTTCATACATGAACACAGTCTTTTAAGATGTGATCTAAACTCATCAATATAGAATATACTAAAGGATCATAAATTCACTGGTTTTGATCACAAATGGTTCTTTAAGATATAAAAATTTCAAGTTTATTCATTATAAATCTATGAAGTATAAGTAAGCAAAAGTTTATTTATGTACATAATTTATAAACAATATGTCTCAATAGCAATATTTATCAAAGAGATTGGAAATCCAATGTGACCAAGTCAAAAACTTGTCAACGACATACTTTCTAACTTGGGGCTTCACGCTTATCCAAAACAAAAATATTGGAAGTAAACTAAAAAAGGAGTAATTTACGTTAACTACCTTGCATCCCAAAAGAAAGTAGAAGTATAAGTGACAAGACGTTGATGCTCTTTGAAATACCTTATCCATCCAACTTTCCACAAAGTCGTAGTATTCTTTGTGAAAATTCAAATGATCAAACTTTTCAAGCATATAATTTTCAACAATAATTTTATAGGAGGGCATTTTGTAGATTCCCTTCTCGTCTCTTTCTAAAATTCTAACAGAGTTAGTCGTAGGGAAATCCAAATTTCCATCACACTTGTTAGATAATTCCTGATTAAAAATGTTTAAACAATATTATACATTCTGATTTCCATATTTCGAATTATATTTTGGAAGATGAAAAACATTCATATTATTATATAATTCAACAATATGATCTTTTAGTAATGGTATTACTACTAAATTCAAGGGAAACTAGATTATCTTCTTTATAAGATTTATAACTTGAAAATTCTGAATCAGAACCATGATCATCTTGCAAACTATTAAATTGATTATAATTGTGATAACTAGGAAGAGATAAAAGATAAGAATTGATGTTTATTTCATTTTCGTTATGAAATTCATTTTCCTCATAACCATCATAGATAGGTTGTTGCAAAGTATATTGCAAACAAGTTGATTGAATTATGTTATTATAATCCACATTTTGATAAATATCTAAAGTGTATTCAAAACAAGAATTAATATTCAATTCAATTCATGATTCAGTTCATCTTCATAATCATCATAAATAGGTGGTTGAGAATAGTCAACATGAAATTTAGATGAAATAGAATGAGAATAGTCAAAGATAAGTTTACGTACTAGTTTCCCTATTGCATCACAAAAAAGTTGGAAAATTGGATCAATTGATTGATGAATATCTTTAGAAATTAGTTGTTGTTGAGCATCTTTAGAAATATGCAATGTAATTTCTGATTAGTTAGATATAGAATCAAGTACTCTAGATGTAACTTCTCCTTTATAAATATTATTATTATTTTCTTCTAAATATGAAACCAAAGATAAGTTACCATTAGGAGTGATAAAATATTGAATTTTCTCATAACATAAATGTGTTACATGATCTTCTATTAAAGAAGGTGAAGTGTTTTCTTTATGATTTTTGATATTTGATGGTAAAATATATTGTTCATCAACATGTAAGATAAAATATGATCTTTGAAGGTTTTATGAGTTAGATTCATTAAAATCACTCTCTACTTCCGACTCATTATCCATTTCAAGTTCTTTACTGTTATTATCATATTAATTTTTTTATACTATCATCATTACAAATTTTACATAAATCAAAACTGAGTAACCCTACAAGATACATACATTTATAATAGTCACGAAAGATTGTATGAAAATGCTTCAATGAAGAGATTCCACCAGGAGGAAGTCTTCTATACCACTTTTGGGCATCATCCTCCAATGACATCATAAACAATTTCCTGAGTACATCCTCATGGTGGACTCCCATATTAGGAATGCAATCATGGAAATTAATAAGATGTTGTGTTGGATCATTGTATTTGTCTTATCGAAAGTGGGGTGGGTGGGTATCCCATACCTCTATGTCTGGATATTCATGTGGAAAATCAATAATGTTAGAAAAAATTGAGGGTGCAAAGCATAAAGAAGTCCATGAAACAACCATTAAAATGAGAATGAACAAGTTAAATAATTAAGGAGTCACCATGTGAATAGTTAAACCAAGGAAAATTTACTTGAAACCCTTTAAGGCGCATGTTGTTGTAACCCTGCCACCAATAGGTCATAGACTTAACCATTGTTTAGTTACTAAAAGAACGAAATCTTGATATTTCGTTCCCCAACAATGGTATTAGAAAAATATTGGTTCCTAAGTTGCTCCGGTGACTAGGAATGACTCAAAAGGACATTCAATGAAGATCATGGTATCCATTTCACCACAGGGGGTATTCCTTGGCAATAACTTGTGGAAAATATTCAATATCCAAATATGTAGAAAACCCTTGAAACCTTGCAATTTCTAATGAGAGCAAGCTGATCACAAAAGACACAAGACTTTTCTACCAAAAAGTTGTTGAAAGAAAACAATGAATAGAAACAAAATCACACGTAGAACATACAATATATTTGGGGAACCCAACTGGGGAAACCCCCTACTTCCTTGTATTGAATCAACTAAGCAATCTGATCTATTACATAAAATATGCTTCAAGCCTGAATCTCCTTGAAATATTTATCAACTCTCTACAGAAGACTTTCCCAACACTTAAAAAAATAAGGCTTGCTAGAAGATCCTATTCCCTAACACAAATATGCCCCTAAAAAATAAGAATTTATCCTATTTCCTTATGCAATTCCCAAGAGAAATAGCTCAACTTGCTTCTCAATCCTATACACCAAAACCTATTGTACATTAATGATTACAATTGTGCCTTCATCCAATCTCAATAGGAAATTCAAATTGCATAACATACTAGGGATAAATTTAGTAGCATTTATAGTTAACTGAGAATAATTTGAGTTAAAACAAAGTCAACTACTCAATTAAACTCATGTTTATCTCTATTATAGAACGATAGATCAATTAACTAACAAACAATAGAGTTAACTCCACTAGATAGCTAATTTTAGCCATCAACTAATCCATAACTCATTGAATGTTATCCAACTCGAATTAACTGACAATAACTAAGTGATAGGCCACTTCACACACGATTAACTAAAATATAACTCAAGAAACTATGCGACTGAATTTGAATTGGAACCTTTGACTAAGGCACAAGTCAAAGAAGCCATTCCTTGCTACATTTTCAACACTCCCTCTTAGCAAGGAAGGGGTTATGAACAACCCCAATACTGCCTCTATGGAACTCGAACTTTCCCCTTGATAGGGCCTTGGTTAATATGTTTGCATCTTGCTACTTTGTAGGAATGTACTGTAGCATAACAATCCTCCTCTGCACATAATCTCTAAGATGATGGTACCTGATGTCTATATGATTGGACCTATCATGAAACACTAGATTCTCATAGAGTTTTATCAAAACCTAATTGTCATAGTGGATCAATGTCAGATCCATCCCATGACTGAGGAGTCTGACCAGGATCTTCCTCATCCAAATAGCCTCACATGCTACCTGACTAGCAACCATGTACTCGACCTTTGCTGAACTGAGTACACTAGATATTTGCTTCATGGTATACCAAGGAACTGTTGCTAACCCAATACTAAACACTGTTCCACCTGATGTTCTCTTCCTATCTATGGGATTCCCTACCCAATATGCATATGTGAAGCCCTAAATCCTCACTCCAATAGTTTGTCTATACCATAATCCAAAATCTATTGTGCCTCTCAGGTATCTCAAAACATGTTTTTCAACTTTCCAGTGGACCTTGGAAGGATCCACCATGAACTGACTCAATTGGTTCATTGCAAAATAAATATTAGGCCTTGTGTTCACCAAATACATCAAGGACCCAATCAATTTCCTTTAGATTTTACCATCTGCTACATCTACTATGGAGGCATCCTCCTTCCTCCAAATATTACCTAGTGGTGTATCCATGGGTTTGCAATCTTGCATGTGGAATTTCTGAAGGATCTCAGAGGTGTACTTCCCCTATCCAACAAATATCTCTCCATCACCTTGCCAAACCTCCAATCCAAGGAAATAGTGCATTAGCCCCATATCCTTCATCTCAAACTCTCTTGCAAAGTCCTCCTTGCAATCCTGGATCAAACTGTCATCTCCTGTCAGAATCAAATCATCAACATAGAGAACTAAGATGAGAAAACTATCATCTACCATAATGTAGTATAGGTTGGCATCTGCCTCACTCTTAGTGAAGCCCAATCCTTTGAGATAAGAATCAATGTGAGTGTACCATGCTCTAGGTGACTGCTTGAGCCCATAAATAGCTTTCTTGAACCTACACACGTGTCTTTGATAAAGGTCTCGAACCCATCTGGCTGCTCAATGTAGATATCTTCCTCAACCACTACATTAAGGAAAGTTGTCTTGACATCCATTTGGTGGATCCTCCACCTCATCCGTTTTGCCAATGTGAGTATGGTCCTGTTAGATGAGTAAATTTCCATTGGGCAAAAGATCTCCTCATAATCAATCCCCTCAATCCGTGAGAAGCCCTTGGACAAAAACATGTACTTGTACTTCTCCACACTACCATCTACTGCATGCTTCAACTTATATAATCAATTGGAGCCAATAAATGGTTTTCCCTTAGGTCTAGGCACAATATCCCAAACATCATTATCCATGATGCATTCATACTCCTCCACCATGGCACCCACCCAAACCTACTGGGAAGCTACCTCTTCAAAATAAGATGACTCAAAATATATCAACTCTTTCCTTAGGGCATTGTATCTTGTGTATATATCTAGTGATATGCATTGTATGTGCAAGGAACTAGGAGGTCTAACCTACTCTTGAGCTTCCTAAATCAATCCGTCAACCAACTTGGTCCTCTTCCTCCTTTCTCTGGGTGTCATTATGTGAGCGGGTGCTTCCACTCAATATTCACTCTGCTCCTCATCATGTGGTATCTCCACATCATCCTCCTGGATTGTCCTCTTGCCCTTAGGCAATGACTGACTCTGTGAATCTGAAGGAGGCTCCTCCTTGGGAGATATAAGCTCCTCATCTGGTGATGTGCTCAACTCTCTCTCTAGAGAATTCCTCATGGATTTCTCCTCATCAAGTCTCACATCTCTTCTCAAGACAATCTTTATGAGAGAGGGAATGCACACCCTGTAAACATGAGGTGTCTTAGTCTAGCCCACAAAGATCCTCCTCTCTATAGTAGGATACAACTTATTCTTGTGATATTTGGGCACATGACAATACACCATGGACCGAACATTGCAAAAGTGGGAGACATTAGGCTTCCTACAAGTGAAATCCTCCTTAGGGGTAATTATCCCAAGAAATCTGTGAGGAATCCTATTCTATAAGAACACTATTGTGTTTCAAGCTTCTCCCCATAAAGATAAGGGAAACCCCTAGTCATGTAACATTGCTTTAGCAACCCCAACAATACTCCTATTCTTCCTCTCTGTAACCCCATTATGCTTAGGGTTATGGGGTGCAACCAAATCTATGCTAATGACCTCATTGACACACAAATATATGAAGGCATTGGAAACATACTCTCCTCCATTATCACTCCTTAGGGACTTGATTTTCTTCCATGTATCATTATTCACTAAGGCCTTGAATTCCACAAACTTATAACTGACCTCATCTTTCTTCTTCATGAAATAAATCCAACATTTATGAGAAAAATCGTCAATGAAGATCACATA
Organism: Pinus tabuliformis; assembly: GCA_031772625.1. Taxonomy (NCBI): domain Eukaryota; kingdom Viridiplantae; phylum Streptophyta; class Pinopsida; order Pinales; family Pinaceae; genus Pinus; species Pinus tabuliformis. Next base: position 928,141,385 of record CM062817.1, on the reverse strand, counting down.
ATAACCGTGTTTGGTGATGGAAACTATGGATAAGGGGTCACAAACATATGAATGAACTCTCTCCAGAATAGCTCCAGCTCTTCTATCTCGGCCCAAAAAACGAAGATTTGGAATACTTTCCAAGAGTGCATCCCTTGCACACTTCATGTTGATCAAGGGTGCACTGTGGTAGCCCAGTGGTAATCTGCTAAAGTATCTTCAGTGCTCCATGATGTATATGTCCCATGCACTTGTGCCAGATATCTCCAACATCTCAACCCCGAACAAACTCAACCTTGCTTCTTAAGGCTGCACATGCATCAAACTTTGTAGAGGTTCTTGATCGTGGCACCAATCTACTTGACCTGTCCTGAAGAAAAAATGTTTGAGGCAGGCCTTCCCTTTGCTGAATACTACATCATACCCTTTGTCTTCAAGGACTGCTACTGAGACAAGGTTTTTATTTAATCGTGGGACATACGTCACATTCTTGAGACGGAGAAGGGAACAAAACTTCCACTTAAAGCTTATTGTACCAAATCCTTTGGTCATATATTTGCCATCATCTCCAAGATCGATATGGAATTGCATGTATTTCTCCTCCAAACTTCTAAAGAATTCTTTATTCCTTGTCATGTGGAATGAATCCCATAAATAAATGTACCACACACTACCTTGAACCAAGCTTTCCATGCAAGCTAACAAAGAGAAATCCAATTTGAACTAAGAAGAGAGTGCTTCTCCTGTTGTTGTTGTTGCAACGTAATTGTTGGATTTCTTGTTTGGACATTTTGTAGCATAATGTCCAAACTCATGACAATGAAAACATTTGATCTTTCTAAGATCCTTCTTTTTCTTACCTCCATTCTGACTAGATTCGATCTTTCCTTTGGCCTTCTTTCCCTTGGATTTATTCCCTTTTCTAGATAGGTCAAAGTCATCCTTATCATTAGTCCTAGTTGAGATTCCATCCCTTGTATTCCTCCTTGTCTCTTCCTACACAAGATTTGACCATAGTATCTCCCTATCAGGAAGTTGAGTGTCTACCATTCACTACATCATGGAAACTATGTTGAGATTTGTGAAGCCCAAGAAGAGAAAGGCTCACAAGATCTGTTGGTGGAACTATCTCTCCAACACCTCCAAGTTCATCCCTTACTTGAGAAAAACTGGATAGATATGTAACAATGGGGTCATTCTTTCCCATTCAAATGTTCCTCAATTTGTCCTTCAAAGAAAGTTTTTTAGCATCACTGCGGCTTTCAAACAGAATAGTAAGGGCCATTCACATTTGGAATGTTGTCTCCTTCCCATGTAAATTTGGAACAATATGGTCTCTAACTCCTTCTAGGATCATCCTCGTAGATTTGGCAGTGTCCTTCCTCCATTGAGTTAGTCGTTATGCATCTAATGCAGGAGTTTAAGAATACTAGTCTTTATGTATTCCAAAACCCCATTATCATATAACACAATCTCCATTCTATCCTTCCATGCACAAAAGTTCAAAGTCCCTTCCAGGGCATGCTATGTCCTCAAACCATTGGATAAGATGATTCTTGCACTTGTAGAATTCTTGCACTAACTGATCTTCTCACCAATGCGCTTTGAATTTGATCAAGGAACTCAATCTCTGTCTTGTTTTCAACTCTGATACCATGTACAAAATCCTTGAAACCTTGCAACAACTAATGAGATAAAGATGATCACAAAGACACAAGATTTCTCTATCAAAAATTTGTGAAAATAAAATAATGAATATAAACACAATCACGTAGAACACACAATATATACAGGGAACCCCACTGGGAAAACCCTTGGTTGCTTGTATTGAATCAACTGAGAAATATGATCTATTACATAGAATATGTTTCAGTCCTGAAGCTCCCTACAATATTGATCTACTATCTACACAAGACTTGCCCAACACTTAGGAAATACGGCTTGCTAGGAGCTCCAATTTCCTAACGCAAATTTGCCCCAAAAAATAGGAATTCTCCTATTTCCTTGTGCAATTCCCAAGAGAAATAGCTCATCTTTCTTCTCAATCTTGTACATGAAAACTTGTTGTACAATAATGATTGCAATTGTGTCTTCATACAATCTCAATAGGCAATTCGAATTGCATGACCTACTAGGGCTAAATTTAATAGTTGCTATAGTTAACTGAGAGTAAGATGAGTTGACACAAAGTCAACTACTCAACTAAAATCATGTCTATCTTTATTCTAAAACTAGAGATCAGTTAATTGACAAACACTAGAGTTAACTCCACTAGATAGCTAATTTTAGCCATCAACTAGTCCACAACTCACTACATGCCATCTAACTCGAATTAACTGACAATAACTCAGTGATAGGCCACATCACACATGTTAACTGAAAGCTAACTCAAGCAACTATGAGATTGAATTCAAATTGGCATCTTTGACTAAGGCACAAGTCAAAAAAGCCATTCCTTGCTACATTTTCAACAAAATATAAATGACTAGATTGTTAAAATTATCAAGAAGGCATAAGATAGTAAAGCTTACGGTAGAAGAAATTTATAACATACACATATATCGACCAAATTATGTAAATATGGTGATGCAATAAGAAGTGAACATTTTGAAAAGAAAAAAGAAAAAATGGTAAACTTTATGGTAGAAGAAATTTATAACATACACGTATATCTGCCAACTATATAAATCTAATTTTTCCCCTTGGACTTATGTAAATTTAGTTATGCAATAAGAAGTAAACATTTCAAAAAGAAAAACAGAAACTGGAAAATAACAAAGAACAAAGAAAACAATATGCAGAATTAAAGGTGCATCTATATTTCTCAATAGATAATCTATCACAGTACCAAGTATGAAAGTGTAATATCAAGTACTATTGCTTTCAATTACTTAATCAAAATATAAGGAATAAGAAACTCATCATAGATCAATAATATGAATATTAATAAATGTGAATTCTAAAAATTTTTGTGACCAATCAAGATTGATCAAGTCGATTACTGGTTTGCCAACAGGTATCAAAATCTATAACACATTATTATTCAGAATGTAAACACGTAACACATAATCAAAGATAAAACTGATAAATAATAATCACAACAATAATAATCCTTTAAGAAAATGTCTTAACTATCTTATTTTGATAATATCAATATCAGAAAATAACACACTCACGTATTAAAGAAAAGATATAAATCAAATCTTCTATAACATCATGTTCTAATTCAACATGTATCCACAAAACATAAAAAAATAAGAGATATATTAAATCTCAAATCACATTACAAGTCACAGAAGCCAAATAATTGATTTGTGTAGAAAGTACATGCATATCATTATAATTCAAAAGGTTATTTTTTCTCTAAAGCCCCCCTTCCCTTTTCTCAAATGAGAAATCAGGTTTTTTATAATAAGGCTTTCGAATCACTGGCTCTTATTTCTCATGATTTCAGTTTTTTATTAGTTTTCAATATCCTTTAATTGGTATCGGAGCTTGAGTGAATCCATAGTTTGGGCCTAAGGAGCATTGAGAGAAACTGAAAATGGTGGCGCTGGAGGAGGAGATACTGTAACACCAGGAGGAGCAGGTTGTGTATTATTTTCATCTTTTGAGCACTCGTAACTAAGATGTTGATAGAGCAGTCACATTGAGGAAAACGCCATAGAACAAGGTACTGTAGGGGTAATGAAGACCAGAGTAAAAAATTAATCAGTCGCATACATGCAGTCAAACCAATCTCTGTTTGTCGCAACACTGATTGCATTTGTATAGAGGGTATCAAAGCCTTACCCGGAAAGAGCATTAATGGACATTCATCAAAAGGGAATTATGTGCATCATTTCAGTCATAACTATAAACCCCTCAATCTTTGGACATTTTGCGAAATATCTTGAGAAGATCCCTTGCCATTTGACGAGCAATTACTTTGCATTAAAAACAAGATTTTGGTCATTCCGTTGGATTCTTGAATGGCACTGTGGGCCCTCTGATTGGGCGACAGGTAGTAGATGACCCACAGAATCATAACGCAATTCTCCTTAACGGAATCATAAACTTTGAGCATTTTCTGCACGATCATCTAAACACACTAGGGATGGTCCCCAATCGAAACCCTACCCTCTTCACAGGTCGAATGTGCTCTAGAAAATGCAGTATGAGCTCGACAATGGCTTTGTCTGCATGGAGGAGGAGCTTAGTCATGTGACCGACTACGCTGAGGTGGATGAACTTGACCCATTTTCACTTGGGCGTCGAGAGGCTCGGATATTGGAGATGCATGTGTGAGCGTTGTATGCAGCAGAAGCAATTGCGTTATGAATTTTTTGAATGTGTTCTGCATGAAGGAGTGAGTTGTTCGCAGAAGAAAATGTTTTATTGGTGTGTTGTTGTCGTACTATGCGAAACCACTTAGAAAAGAGCCCGCATAGTGCAGAGAGGGGGATCAATAGTTGCAAAGCTGAGAGAATTGTGAAATTTTGTGGATATTGAATGTGTGAAGATCTATAGCCTCAACCGAGTTTTCTGTAGCCTATGACATTCGTGAACCTATATCATCGTGAGTTTGAGTCTGTGAAGAAGCATGGTGAACCACGAGAATTTAGAGCGTGTGAACCTGTCGCAAAAGAATGCTCCCTCTAGTGAGTGGGCTTGTGAAGAATTGAGGACTGCTGGCATTGTGCGGATCTGAGTGCATTGAATGAACGCAAAGGATTTTGATACACATATTCATTGTAGAAGGTCAAAGATATAAGAGTGTGATGATTTGTGTGAGCGCAACAATCCAGCGACGGAGCTACTAAATTGGTGAATGTTTTTTTTTATCGTGAGACCTGTGTGGAGGAGGCATAAATATCTTATTGCGTGTTGAGGTGTGTGATCAGTTTGAACGAGATCGGATTTGTAGTGTCGTGCTGCTTGAATAAGTATTCAACCAGAAGTATGCAGTCCACGTTTTTTGAGAGGTGCTGACTCGAAAGACAGTAGCCGCGGGGTGGAGATATAAATCGAGAAAATGAATCAGTTGTCGGGATCGGCCGCAATATTGACTACAAGAGACGCAAGCATAGAGATAGTCACACGAGAGCCATATTATACAAAATCTGTTGCAGGCGGCCAATTACATACAAAATTATAGATACTCAATGACTGAGCGAAGTGAATGATTGGAACGGGGATTTTATGTTTGAGCTTGAGTAAAAGTCACAACGAAAACCCTCTGAAGCTTTAAGGAATCAAGTTATGCCACATTGAGCTGCTGGTGTGGATTGTGGTCAGCATGGAGCGTCGTTAGCGTTGCTGCATCGTGAAGAAATGAATCGAAAAAGAGGCGTTTCCGTGGATGATCTCCATACACTCAAATTTGATTCAACGGTTCAAAATGGGCACATAAGATTCGAAGCTCAATATCTCGCGGGTTTCATCAATTATGCTCTTTGAAAGGACATTCATTAAATTATTTACACTTCCTAATAATTTATTTGGCGAGGCTCTGAGTTTTTCTCATTTTTGGAATGCTTGGTGATTGGTAGAGTCCTGCAGATGAAATTACCACAGTTAAGGGTCCGAACTGAGGGAACCGATCCTTACTTGGAGAAGTTGAAATATGTTAAAATTGTCAGTTCATTCATACTGGGTGTCAATTTTTGAAATATAGGAGAAAGAAGGGGAGCGCAATTTAATCTGGAGTTGCTGACTTTGCACAGTTTATGATACATTTTTTCTGGGTTTAAAGTGAAGAGTATTGAAAAAATCATAAACGAGGAAATGGATTTTGTGTAATTCCATTAGTAGTGAGTTCAGTTGACATATTCCTTTCATAGGAATTATAGACCCCAACGCTCATGATTGCTTGATCTAGATGAATTGGAGACGAATACAAAACGAAAGAGGCAGTGGAATATTTCGTTTCTATAATGTTGGTGAACATTTGATTTTATTGCAAGACCAAGCATAATTATGAAAAGAAGATTGCCTTGCTTCCTCTGTGCATATTGTGGGTATATACTTTTTGTTGTAATTCTATATTGAGGCCTTCGATGTGTGTGCATATTGTGGGTATATACTTTTTGTTGTAATTCTATATTGAGGCCTTCGATGTGTAGGCAGTGTGCCTGCATAAAGTAGTTTGCTACAATTTTTGCATTTTGTATGAGAAGAAAATTCTTTTTTGGAGAAATAAGGAGTATGTTTTTTTAATATTTGGAGTGATAAGTGAATTTTAAGGAAAGGTAATTGTTGTAATTTGAAGTAATGTTTTGAGAAAGAATGAATTGAATCATAAAATTCAAAGATTGTAATTAAACTTTGGGGAAATTCTTTGGGGTGCATTATGGGTAGAACCCAACACCCTAAACTTGTAAAATCAGTGAGACAATAAAGTAAGTCAAGTCCTTAAATCATTGTAAAAATGATCTTGGGTGCATTTTTGGTGGTATCCTACACCCTCATCCTATTGAAGCAAAAATCAAGCGAGCTAGTTCGAAAAATCAAGCAAGTTCAAATCTAAGATCAAGCGACTGTGATAATCAAGTGAGCGATTACAAGCGAGCATGTTAAAGAGCAAAATGGGTGAAGGAGGAAAATGTCTTCAAAGTGGAGAGCTAGAAATTAAAGCATTGAAAGAGTGTAATCTTGAATTGCATAACAAAATAGAAGTATTGGAGTGGAAGTTAAAGCAAAATCAAGACGTAATCAATCATATGACCAACACATTAGAAGCAACAAACGATCTTCAAAATGAACTAGATATGAAAGAGCAGCTCATTAATGCACTCCAGATAAAATTCAGTGAAAAACAAGATCTACTTGATGCACAATGTACAGAAAAGATAGATGCAGTGTATGGCACAGAAGACCTCATCCAAATAACAAATGAAATTTGTGAAACAAATGAACTCATTCAACATGTTGATAAAAGTTGTGACACAAATGATATAATCCACCAAGTTGATGAAAGTTGTCACAGAAATGATCTAATCCACCAGATTGATGAAAGCTGTGACACAGATGATCTCATCTAGCAAGTTGTGTTACTAAATTATGCAACTAGTAGTACTGAGGATCTAATTGGAAAGTTTGATGTTGCATGTGATACAAATGAATTGTTAATAGAGATGATTAATGCTCAGTGTGATACATATGACTTAATGAATCCAACACAAAATATCAACAACAGTAGTAGGTGTGAAGAACAACAACAAAATGGTCTTTCCAAGAAGGTGATCAGGCCCCGGGAATAAATTTATTTCAACAAATATCGACATGGCTTGGGATACAACAAACAAAACAATTTTTATGTTACAAATTTCTCAAAAGTAGTTCTGTTTGTAAGTACATGTTTTCTAGAAAATACCTAGAATCGTGTTAAGTGTAACCATTGTAAGAAAATTGGTCATATGGAGAGTAAATGTTTCGACCTCCACCCTTGTCACCATTGTGGCAAGAAAAATCATCTATCTAAGAAATGTCGAATGCAACAGAAGAAAACTAAAGTGACAGTTAATTATGGCTGGATAAACCCTTGAGACAGTTAATCATCTATCTTGAGACATTCTCTTGATGTATTTATATATTGTATGATTATCATTATTTTGTGTGTAAGTGAGACACAATATATATTAAGGCTTTATTCCTTTTCCTTCATGGCTCCTATTTCTCATGATTTTAGTTTTTTATTAGTTTTCAATATCTTTTACATCTTTAATAAACATTAGACCTAGATGAATCCATAATTCCATGAAAAACATATCCAGTAGTTGTTATTACGTGTAATTTGAGAAGAAGAATGAAAACATATGGAACAAACACAAGAATAAATACATACTGCACATTTATATGAGCTACAATTGCCAAAAAAAATATTAATCTTCCACATAGCTTACATTTCATGGAAAAATTGCAGAGCTTCTCTCTTAGAAAACCAAAAGTTCTGAACCCTTGGTTCTATATCATAAATTTTTTATATAGGGCTTCAGAGGGAGAGCCCATTACAAAATATTCTTTCTTGATTTGGAAGTGAATCATCATAACAAAATATTAGTGTGCTCAGTGACACAACTGTACAAACCGAATTCTAACTAACTGACATAGTTTCTTTTAAAATAAAATATTTACATAAAACAGAAAATCAAAGTGTCACGATCGACACGATCAACAACATCCTTAGTCATGATAAGCAGGTTCTGGAGGCATCGTCACTGGGTTGAGGATTGAAAAACTACTCACACCTTTTCCGTAGTGCTGGAGCAAGTAGAGGAGCATAAAATAACCACTGATATAATATCTTGAGATTCGTGACCCCTGTATAGTCCAACCTAGGGTGGAACAAGGTCTTTATCAACCCTAACAACTAGAACTCCTTTATGAGATAGTTAACCACTGTTTTACCTTTAAGGGTGGTAGCCTTCTCATGGGAGGAATCTGCCTTGCTCTTGGTCTCCACTAACATTTGGTTGTATTATGTCCATGGGATTAACATTCTCACAAGATCCCAGCCTCTAGGAAACCATACCTTGATTCTTTCAACAAACTCAACATGAAAACCATCCACATATTTTTGTACTACCCTTAGGAATTCCTCAACTTTGACTTTGGCCTCCTCCTTCTGGACAACTTTAGAGATCTCCATGATAGTAGACACTCTCTCCGCTTCATCTATTGGCCTAAACTCACTTAGTGGCCTTTCATTCACAAACTGAAATAAGTTCTTGGCAATCTGGGAGTTCTTTTCCCCATCTTCGTTGGTAGTAAGGATGAAAAACTCATAATCCTTCAAGCCTCCATATATCTTGACGTAGTCCCTTTGCTACCTTGGCATGATGTGATTTTCCCAAGGGACCATCCATCCATCTGATGTTTCTGACACCTTCTATTCTATATTTAAACATGAACCCCCATTGTGGAGCCAAACTATGGAATCCACTTCATCTTGCCCAGGAATTTTCTTGGTCCTTACCACACTAAGGAATTACCCCCCTACTCAGGCCCAAGATCGAGGCTTACCCTTTACATCTCACAATGGAAATATATTGCTTTGATCAATTTCTTATCTCACCTCGCCTTTCCCCTCTCATGACTACATATGCCATGAGCTCTGTTAAAGTCCAAGGGTCTAAGGCCCTGAGATGATGTCAGGTTGACATCTCTCACCTCAGCCCACTCCCTTCTCTCAGACCGACAATGTTATGGCATAATTATAGCTATCTCGGGGCATGATAAGGATTCACCATTATATATATATATATATATATATATATATATATATATATATATATATATATATATATATATATATATATATATATGAGAAGGCTCTTGTTTGCGCCTCAGCTGTTATCCCTCCTGATCTTATAAGATCACCTTGCCTTGTTTACAAATATGCACACACACATATTTATGTTGAGGCCCTTTTCGATACAACCAAACAACCTATGTAGCCTAACATTATAAGTACACACACACACACACATATATATGCACACATACATAAGTTGAGGCTTCTCTCAACTCAACCATGCAACATGTCTCTCTTGATCTTAACTAAACACTCAACCCAAGTCTTATATATATATATATATATTATCCCTCCTGAACTTACAGTCTCGCATAAAGGCACAATAACATACATTCCCCTTCAAGATACTTAGGAAATAGACATTTCTTAGCATTGACATGTACAATATAACAATAACATAAGCACGAACATAGCATTCTAGGCACACCATAATGCATCATTTGACCATTAAACACTGGAATAACACCAAAAATTATACACAAACATTCTTACAGGAAGCTTTGTGGCCATTAAGGGAAAACATGCATTCAGGCTTCCTATGACAACTTGCATCAACCAAGTTAGTTGCCACCGCTATACTTACATATAAATAATAGATAAATAAATACTCCTAGCTATTGTTAGATCACCAGGAGTGCATACAACCCTCATCAATTACACAAGAATTCAAAATTCCTCACCATTGACGCGTGCGCGCGCACACACACACACATAGTAACAATAAACATTTGCATTACATTTATATACGTGGGAATACATGTAGGAACTTATGTTATCAATATATGCCTAGCAACTGAGATGGGGACTTCAACTCTCCACCTAATGATAGGTTGGCTACAATGTTGTATTTCTTGCAGCCAACCACTCATGAGCCTGAATTAGATCCTATGAATGGAGGTGCTTAGGGATATTCACCAGATAATATGCACATTAAAATTGGAACCCAGATCCAACACATAGCCTCCACTTGATACACATGGGAGTCCAAGGCACTATCCTCATGTGCAATTCATCCACAACCACCTTATTACATCCTATGCTCGACCTTTTACAATGTTGTTCCTTATGCTTGTTCATGCATTTTTTTTCCTAGTAATTCCTATTTTGAACTCTCTCTTTTCCTTTCGTTGTGCCTTTCTTCTGGTGCCTGTTAGTGCTCCCTTCATTGTGTGCTCCTCTGCTTACATTCATTTATTTTTTTTCTCTCCAACACACTCTGTCCCTTTTTTGTGTTGACTATGGCCTATTTTCCATGGTAGTGGTGTCATCTCGTCCTCTCTACAAGCCCATACACATCATTAAATTTTGAGCATGGCCTTCATATTTTCCTTGACACCAGTTTATACAGGGTCTTTAATGTATGTTTGTTTGTGCTCTTATCTCCTCCCACTCAGCAGTGGTTCCATACATAGGCTTTATTGCACATTCTCCTAACTTTGTTTCCCTGAGGAATTTTTAAATCAAAGGGTACCCAAGTTGATTTAATTGTAGGCTCATCTCACCAATAAATCCTCCCCTTTCACCTCCAGAAGCTATAAATTAGTGCCCCACTCAGTGAAGTCGTCATTTCTAGTATTAATTTATATCTTGTACAAAACAATGCTTAATCAATATTTACAAAGGGTTGGCAATTGGGCTATTACAAGTATATTTTGCAAATTTTTAAGTCTCTATAATACTAGTGTTTCCCCTATATTTTTATTGTTGTGCCCCATAGAAACCCATTATTTTTATTTTTTGGCCCTTACATTATTATTTTTATGTAGGCCCTAATTATATTTTGACCCTTTAATATACCGAGGAGGTATTTTTATTTGAATCATCCATTGATTCTTCATTTATGTGATGTAAAGGGCGGTTTCCCCTTCTAAGTAGCTTATTATCTAGTCTTTGATCTATATTTTCTTATGTTTTTGTGTGATTTGGATCTGGATACATAACATTTGGTATCAAAGCTCTGATCCTAGGGTTTTATTGCTTGAAACGGGTCATCGTGGAATTTTTGCTATAATTTTTTTTGTGAAGCTTCAAACTGTGAAATTTTAACTGTGTGGAGGAGAAATATTTATGAACATCTAGTTAAAATTTCAGACCTTGGTTTGTTATATTTTCGAAGATATGGTCCAAGGAAGTTAGGGTTTTTTCATGCTTCAAAATTCAATCTCAAATAGGTGTCCTGGGTAAAATTGCCATAAATTTCTCCTTGAGCATCATATTTGAATTTTGTAAAATGTGACTTAAATTGAATTGAATTTATTTTTCTAGGTATGTTTTTCAAGGCCAAAGATTGAAAAAGTGACATGTGGCATCCCATATAAGTTTTCTCTATTGAACCAAATCATAATCAAGTCATCGTGGAAGATTGGACTAACATTATCTTGAAGAATCCAATCTCAGTCTAAATTGTGGAATTGGAAATATGGAATAGAGAGCTACCTCAAGACAAAATTCCAGACCTTGGGAGGTTAAAATCACAGATTCCAAGAGTTTCAAGGTCAACTAAATAGAAAAACTCAAAATCAAGCTCTTAAAAGTTGTGTATTGTTAAATTTGCATAAATTTGGCTTGAAAAATCAGTTTGAAGTGATTCAAAGGGCATAGTTAAGCATATATATAATTAATTGGTCCCAATATGTCTCCCCAAAAAAATAAAATCAACACCCATTAAGCCCTCAACAATATACTATGACACATCAAGAAGAGGAAGAAATGCAACATGATATATCTAAATTACGAGACCAAGTGCAACAAATTTTTCTCTCACAAAGGGAAACCAAAGGTGAAATGAAAGTGTTAAAAGGAGACATGCAAGAGGACATGGGAGTTTTAAAAGTAGACATGGAAGGTTTGAAGGAATGTTTCACAAAGTTGCTACAATTAAGGCTTCATATTGGTGACAAGGTAGTCCATGAAACTCACAATGAGAACAAAAGGAATGTGAATCATGATTTTAAAGACTCTAAATTTGGGTTGAAGACCAACCATATTCCAAAGATCGATATGAAGAAGTTTTTATTGCAAGGATATGGTAAAATGGATACTATATATGGATCATTTCTTTGATCTACATGATGTGCAACACACACAAAAGGTACATAGTGCATATTTATATTTAGAACCGTAATCAATTTGTGTAGTATGAATGACTTTGTTATCGTAAATCACTTGTCACTTGGAAAATTTCTATGGAGGAATTGATAACACATTATGAGGATACAAATAGAAATACCTTTTTTATCCAATTGATAAATCTCAAACAAAAGGGTTCAGTTGTGGAGCACATTGAGGACTTCAAAAGAGTGAATGTCAAGGTAACTGACATTCCAGAGGAGAATTTAAGTGATATATTACTAGGGACTTTAAAGGATAAAATCCAACATGATGTTCACCTTTGGGAATCCAAGTTATTGGAAAATGAATTCAGGGTGGAAAGAAAAGTTCAAAGCAAAATTATGGTAACAAGGAGGTCAACCACTCACAACTATAAAGATGGAATTTTTGTTGTCCTAGCCTCCCACAATCTACAAGGTTGACACCACAACAACTATAGGAAAAAAGAGAAAAAGGTATTTGTTATAGTTGTAATAGAAAATACACTAAATGTCGTAAGTGTGTTGAGAAGAAATTATTTTACATAGATTGTGAAGAGGAGGGAGAAAAGGAACAAGAAACATTAAAAGAAGAAGATATACACAAGGAACCAACCCTAAGAGTTGAAAAAGAAGAAATAAACATAAACATATCTTGTAATGCATTGGAGGGAATTACCACTCCTCAAACTCTCCATATAGAAGGATACATAAAGAATAAAAAGGCAATAGAGTTGATTGATTTAGGTAGAACCCATACTTTTATTCATTGCAAGATAGTCAAGGATTTGAATTGCTTTCTATATTCGGCACCAAAGTGTCAAGTAATGGTTACATATGGAGGAACTATAAAATGCTCAGGGAAGTTCCATAATATCAATCTAACCATGGCAGAATATGTATTGAATAGTCCAATGCTTACCATTCCAATGGTTGGTCTTGATGTTGTATTAGGAGTTCGTTGGTTACAATCTATGGGGACGATAGATTTTAATTTTGTAGAATTTTTCTTGAATTTTTTTTGGGAAGAAAATCAAATTGAATTAAGGGGTATCGCAGGGAAACATGGGAAGATAATCATCTATAATGGCATGATAACTATTTTGAAGAAGGAAAAATGAGGGGTAATTTCATAATTATGGTCACTAGATGTTCACACATCTAATTCATCCATTTCTCTAAATCTCCAAAGAGTCCTTGATAATCACTACAAGGTATTTGAGACTCTCATCCAACCTATTCATGATCATGATCATGTTATTCGCTCAATTCCAGGAAGTTATAGATAGCCCTATGCCCAAAAGAGTGAAATTGAACATATGATTGTAGAAATGCTAGAGGTAGGTATAATCATCCTAACCAAAGTTTTCTCTTCTTAAGTAGTATTGGTGCACATGAAGGATGGATCATGGCATATGTGTCCAGGTTATAGAGAGCTCAACAAGCTCAGTATCAAAGATAAATTTCCCAATCCTATAATTGATGAATTGTTGGATTAACTACATGGATAAATTTACTTACCAAGCTATATCTTCATTCAAGATATCATCAAATTAAAAAGGAGATAAAATACATTCTGAAAAAAACATTTAGAACTCATGAAGGTCATTATGAATTTTTTGTCATGCCTTTGGAGTTACTAATACACCTTCCACATTTCAAGGTTTGATGAATTCCACTTGCAAACCCTTCCTTAGAAAAATTGTCTTAGTATTTTTTGATGATATACTAATCTACAACAAGTCTTGGAAAGATCCTTTTCAACATGTTTACAGGGTGATCAAACTATTGGAGGAGAAAAAATTGTATCCAAACCCTCCAAATGTTTCTTTGGGGAATAGGAAGTGGAATATTTGGGTCATATTGTATCTCACGAGGGAGTTAAGGTAGACCCTAACAAAACTAAAGTCATTAAGGAATGGAAAATCCCCACAACCTTAAGGCAAATTCGAGAATTTCTCAGGTTGACAAGGTATTATCACAAGTTTGTTAAGAATTATGGGAAATTAGTAGCACCGCTAACAACCTTACTGAAGAAAGATGCATTTTTTTGGATTCCACAAGAAATTAAGGTCTTCGAACATCTTAAAGAGGAAATGTGTTGAGCTCTGGTCTTAGCTACACCAGATTTCACAAAAACTTTTATTGTCGAATGCCATGTCTCAGGAAATGGAATTGGTGTTATTTTGTTGCAATAAGGAAGACCCATTTGCTTTGAAATTCATCCAATAAAGGGAAATAATTTACACAAACCTATTTATGAGAAGGAAATGTTGGAAATAATACATACTTTGAAGCAATCACCCTTACCTAATGAGAAGACAATTCAAGGTAAAAATAGAACATGATAGTCTTAAATACTTCTTGGAATAAATATTATCTCCATAAAAGCAGTAAAAATGGGTCACAAAGATGTTGGGTTATGACTTTGAAATCATATACAATAAAGGGAAGCAAATTGTTGTTGCAGATGCACTCTCAAGAAGGGATGAATATGTGGAGGCATTTCTCTGTGCCATTTCTATTATTCAACCTAATTGGATAACTAAAGCAAGGGATGAATGTAAGAATGATGAAGACGTGCGGAAACTCATTAAAAAATTGCAACAAGATCCTCATGCATTTTATACATTTATCTAGAAAAATGATTCAATGTGGTAGAAAGATTGCTTATATCTATGTAAGAACTCCCAACTCAATCAAAAGTTTCTTTTAGAATTGCACACCTCTTCTATAGGAGGGCACTCTATATTTTTAAAAACTTACCACAAGGTCAAGAAGGATTTTTTTTTAGATGACCATAAATATGATATTTAGAAGTTTGTGGCAAAATGTTTAGTTTTACAACAAAATAAAGTCAAGACAATTAAGACCCTAGATATCTTACAAACATTAGTCATTCAAAGTCAATGTTGGGAGCGTCCCAATGGATTTTGTCACAAGTCTACCCAAGTCCGAAGGAAATAATGTCATCATGGTGGTAGTTGATAGAATTACCAAATATGCAGACTTTTGTGCACTATCTTATCCTTCGAAATGCAGTATAGTCGTTACAAAATTTGTGGAAATAGTTCAAAAGCTACATGGAAACCCAAATATTATTGTAAGTGACAAAGATCCCATTTTCGATGTAAATTTTTGAACATAATTATCTTCTTATATGGGTACTCAATTAGCTCATAGCTCATCATATCGTCCTCAATATGATGGGAAAACAGAGATAATGAACAAATGTTTGGAAGGATATATTTGTTGTTGTTGTTGTTTTTTTTTTTTCCCGATAAATAAACACAATGGGTCAAGTGGTTATCTCAAACATAATGGTGATATAAAACTTCTTTCCATACTGCAACAAAAATGGCCCTATTTATGGTGCTTTATGGATATCATCCACTGCCCATCACATCGTCTTTAAGAGAAAATTTGAAGGTTGAAGTAGTGGAATATTGAGCATTGAAACAAGTTTTCCAGCTCTTAAAGGATACCCTGACTCTGGCACCTGACTCTGGCACAAAATCTGATGAAACAACAGGTATATCAACATCACAATGAAATAATTTTTGACTTGGGTGATTGAGTATTTTTACGGCTACAACCATACAAATGAATTTCCCTTAAGCAAGCTAAGAAGGATAATAAATTATCACCTTGCAAGTACTATAACCCTTAGAAGGTGTTGCAAAAGATTGGTACTATGGTATACAAATTAGAGTTTCATGCATCTTCACAAGTACACCTAGTTTTCCATGCTTCATGCTTAAATAAGGTTATAGGTGACAATCTCCCAGGTCAAGCTATATTTCTAGAACTTGATGAGGAAGGAAACATCATATTGGAGCCTGAAGCAATCACAGAAACAAGAATCTGACAACTATGGAATCAATCAATTTCAGAGTATCTCATTAAGTGGAAGAACTTACCTACTGAAGATTCCACATGGGAGGATGAGTATTTTATACAAAATCATCTATAACTATTTAAGCATTGAGGACACCACTTTTTTGAAGGAGAGGGGCATGTTAGGTCCCTATAATACTAGTGTTTCCCCTATTTTGTTATTTTTGTGCCCCAAAGAAGCCCACTATTATTATTGGTGCACCCTTACATTAGTATTGATATGTAGGGCCTAATTATATTTTTACCTTTAGAATCCTATATATATCAAGGAGGTCTTTTAATTTAAATAATCCAAGAATTGTTCATTTATGTGATGTAAAGGGAGGTTTCCCCCTCGAAGTGGCTTATTATCTAGTTGTTGATTTATCTTTTCTTATGTTTTGTTGTTATTTTGATCTGGATACATAACAAAAATATACATAGATTGGGATAGATGCTAAGCATATAAAATTAAGCATCAAGCATCAAGCATGATAATCATACTAATTGAATCAACCAAATGTAAAAAATGCAAAGGTTTTAAAGTATAAAAAATTTAAAACACATGTTGAAAAGCATCATGTAATCTTATAGCTTATGCATAATATTATTTTAGGTACATACCATTGCAAGTGATCCATAAACTATTGTGGATATTCCATTGAACAGTTCATTACAACTGATTTGATAAAATTATACTTAAAAGTTTCAAAACATACACTATTACAGTATTATATCTCTTTAGATTTATAGATATGTAGATTATTGTTCGTAGTGTATGCATGCAAATTAAAATTATGCAAAAATTAGAGAATGAAAAAAAAATCTCACAAGCACATTTGACACACGATATGCCCTGGGAAAGCCATTCGGTATAAAAACCCAATTGGAATGTGAGGTCGCTCCACTCTCTTTATCTGAATGGGAATATGAATATAAGTACCAAGAAGTATGGCAAGTTGCCCATAGGCTACTATAATGCACAAATCCTCCTTATGTGCTCTACCTCCTATCCCTCTTGGATATTTTTGCTTAGATATGAAATAAATGAACTTGAAAGAATGGAACCCCTTTTCCTCCAAGTGGCCCGGCTATAATACATCCCAATAGCCTACTAGTGGTTAGGTTTTACTATGTCAACTCTTAACCAGAGTTACTATATAAAATATTATAGAGTCTTCTACATCATAATCACATGGTTAGCCCATTTTTCATGAATAATTGGGGCTGGTGTGGCATCCTCTCAAATTATGGTGGTGAAAACAAGAATGTAAAGTTCTGAATGGCATAACTTTCACATACAGACTCTGATCGATGTGATTCTTGCATCGTTGGAAAGGCCTCCGTGTGTAGAATAGGAAAAAAGAGTGTTGCATTAAAGGGAAAAGTTTTATCCCCAAAGAACGTCATTTGATGCCTAAAAACACTCCCATAAGGTTTCAGACCTTGTTTTTCCAAACTGTTCCCGCGAGTAAAAATGATATCATGAAATGGTTCCTCCGCTTTTTGCACTGTGAAAGCATCGAGATGAATGAAAAAAAATAAAATGATCCAATATGGATCACACCTCCTCATTTTTGGAGGCTTTGGGTCCCCAAAAGCTTCTATTGAATGAGGTGAGGATTTTTTTCCTCCACCTTCTCTCTATTGTACCATTTAGCTTTTCCTAGAAGTTTTCCTTTCAACCAAATCTCCCAAAGCTAATGATGCCACTATCTTGTAGTTCTATACCTCTTGTAAAAAAATGTACCTTTCAACTCTTCCTAAGTATTTGGTTCCAAATCCTCCATAGAAAGTAGGACTTGTTGCTCTTCTTGATATAGCATGGAAGGTTCATAGAGTTTTAGATTCTCTACATTCACAACTAAGTAAATGTGCATTTATGGTGGTAAACTGAGTCGATAAAAATTATCACCCACCTTTTCCAATATCTTAAAGGGGCCATACCTCAGAGCCTTCATTTTCTTACCATGCCCCTATAACTTCTCCTTGTTAAAATGTAGCCATACTTTGTCTCCCACCTTGAATGATTTCCCTGTTCTATGTTGATCATACTTGTCCTTATATTTCTCTTGTGACTTTTGCAGTGTCTCTTGTACCTGTGTATGGATCTACTTGATTTTATCTATAAATTTTTTATCCCTTAAGGTGTCTCCTATAAGATATTTCCTCACTCCCCCTCGTTTCCCATATGTAATTTCCAAAGTTGAAGGTGGCAAATACCCAAAATAGGCTTTAAATGGGGACTTTATTGTATAAGTATGGATTGATCTATTATAATAAAGTTATTTATATACGAAATTTTCATCCTAGGTATTCAGATGCTTCTGGTTGTATACCCTCGAAAGTTGCACCAAAGTCTTGTTGACTACTTTTGTCTTTCTGACTATGTCTGTGCATGAAATGTTGTAGATATCTTCAATTTTGTGTCCATCTTCTCCCACAATGTAGTATAGAATGCACTAAGAAATTGTATGACCATGTCTGAAACGATGCTTCTTGGTATCCCAAAGTGAACCTAGACCTGTCCAAATAAATTTTGCTTCTTGCCCACTGATGTTTTTTTTTTTTCAAAAAGCATCAGAAAACACATCTTGCTGAACTTGTCAACTACCATGAACAGGTAGTCATGTCCCTTCTATTTTTTTGTTAAACCTCCCACAAAGTCCATGGAAATGATTTCCCAAGGACGAGTGGGTATATAGTCCCTATTTCCTATTGCTAGGATTGTTAGTACAACAAAGAATGAATACTCTTATGAACCTAGCTACCTACTCTTGCACCTTGGGTCAATACACATACCTTTGCAAGTTGGCCAACGTCTTCCCTACACCAAAGTGCCCTACAACCTTGGAGGTGTGAGCCTCTCTAATTAGTTGTAATTTCTCACCTTTAGGAACACATAGATGATCTAACCTATAGAGTAACACATCCTAGAGATGGTAGTCAATAGTGTTGTCTCCATCATGCACATGTCTATGACTCTGCAAATATTGAAACACCTCCTTGAAGTCCTCATCCTATGAATATGCCTCTCTGTATGCATCATGTGTGAATGGTTCCATGTGCATTAGAGTTCCAAAAGCTATGATCCTTGATGTGGGTTTCCTTTAAAGCATGTTGGCCAACTTATTTGTGATTCCCTTCTTGTACTTAATCACTAAATGAAATTTTTGTATAAACCTCGACCATTTGTGATGCCTGGTCTAAATGTAACTTACTCTGGGCCTCTAGGTACTATAGATATTGATGATATGTGTGGATTATTGTCTCCTTTCCCATCAGATAGTGCTTTCACTTATTCATAACTTGCACTAGGGAATAGAGATTGATCTGGATTTAAACAGGAGCGCAAAAAATTACAGATATGACCATAAATACATAGGTGCATAAAAAATAATACTTCATTTCATTGATGTAAAATATTGAAATATGCTTACAAATAGAAATTGAAATAAACTAGCTCGGGCGATGGTAACTTATCTTTGAGAAGAGATGTGGCAGCTACATGCCTCTGAATTGTCTTACAATGAGGCTTGAAGGCCTATTTATTGTTGAGAAACACTGGAAAACCATAAAAATCCAAAAACCTAACCCTAGGAGATGAAGCGCCAAATTATGAGCCCCGTTTTGGGTAAATTGGTACATCAACTTCCTAGGGTCGTAACTTTGGCATACGATCTCTGTTTGGCGCGTACAATACCTCGTTAGAAAGATCTATCCGAGGACTACAACTTTTGAGTGAGAAAAATATATCCATGGACCCATGTTGCTCCCAATTTTCCCAAAAAACATCGTTTAGGGCCTTAAAACGGCTCCAAAATTTCAGGACCCGAAAAATTGCCAAAAATAGTAAATTGTGCTACAAATAAGGAAAATGAAAAACTGAAAGAAACAATGGTGGAGGTACAAGTGGAATAGGTGGGTGGCCACCAATATCCACCTAGATCATTCCTCCCCCCTTAGGAAGCAATGGTCCCCATTGCGTTGAGTTCCTCCATGAGATGAGGAAACTTCTGCTGAACTTGGTCCTTGGTGAGCCACTTGCCCTGGTGAAGGAGTTGGCTTGCTTTGACAACTCGATATAGTTGGATCCTTTGTTGTTGGGTGTTCTTGCTATGCATGTCCATGATCTGATCAGTTTTGGCCTGTTCCATGCAATCTATATTTAACTCTGTAGGTGTGAGTTGTTTTGCAATGTCTGATGTGTCTATCAATGGTGGGAAGTATGGTCGAAAGCGGTCCACATTGAACATTGGGTGCAGACCGAGGAATGGGGGAATGCTGAGCTCAACTGAATTGTCTCTCATAGCCTTGGTAATGGTGTAAGGACCATATCGGAGTGGTCTAGATTTTCTGATAGGCTCTGATAAGACGTTCCTTTTGCAAATGCAACCAGATTTTGTCACCCACCTGAAACTTGTGTGGTACGCGATGTTGATCATGTCACTGCTTGTACTTGGCATTTTATTTATCTAGAATGTCGTGTACCTTCTGGAAAATATGTTGGATGTGCTCAATGAAGTTGTTTGCCTTATCGGTTTTGGACGGGACATGAGCCGAATTTGCCTGAGTAGCTGCAAATGGCATGGTCACATCAATGGGACATATTGGTTGGAATCCCAAGCCCACCTGAAAGGGGCTGTGTCCAGTCGAGCTGTGGAGAGCCTGGTTATAGCTGTGCTAGAAATAGGGGAGGCTCTCATCCCATGTTCCTGGATGCTTTGAGTTGTACATGTGCAGAATGTGTACGATCATCTTGTTGACGACCTCTGTCTGGCCATCAGTTTGTGGATGGAAAGATGTGGACTTAGTGAGCTTGGTGTCCAACATTGACCAAAGATTGGACCAAAATGCACTGAGGAACATACTATCCTGATCTGAGATGATAGATTGTGGGATCCCAAAGTGTACTCACGCTCGTACAAAGAAGAGTTTAACAGTGGCTTCTGTTGTGATATTCTTCTTGCAGGTTGCCATTGTTATCACTTAGAACTAAAATTGATACATGTAACTTTTTATCCTAGCCCGATGACAAAGGTCAGTGCTAGTTTAATTTTGTTTTAATTTTTTCCCTTAGAATCTGGAGTTTTGAAGAGTTTTTGAGTCAAGTTATTCTCAGCTCCCATTGGTTCCCCTCCATCTACCATTGTTCTATAGCCACCTGTTATCTTATGTCAGTCACCGTGCCTTTTTGCAATTTCGCAGCGCATCATGATTAGGCAGTTTCGCAGCGCATCATTAAAATTTAAAACTAACAGCGCTGCGAAATCATGGATTCGTACATTTCGCAGCGAGTCTTTCCCGAAATATCAAGTCCGTTAGGTGAGTCATAGGCCATGTCTTCTCATGTCAGCTCATGTACCTCTCTTATCACATTTTACCACTCATTGCCACTATCACCACCACTAGATCTGTTGATACGCACGAATTATCATTCCCAAGAAAGACAACCGTGCATAAATCTTAATGATGGCCGTAAGTCTTGCATGAATGACAAATCTGCAAGATTACATCTTGAAAGATTTTAAACAGAAAAATTTAAAACTCAAGCGAGGCTGATAATCAAGCGAGGCTGAATTCAAATAGAAGCTGAAACACAATTCCAACCGGAGCTGGTAGTTATTGTTTGCGAAGATTTGGAAGAATCAATGGAGAAAAAGGAGCACAGATCCGGCAAATGTCTAAGGACTGAGCCTGAAGGCCTGGATATAACGCTGAGAAATGAAGAGGTGAAGAAAGCATTTAAAAAGGCCGGGTGCTGGAAGTTTTGCAAAAAGTTACAAGGAGGACACGCACAGGTAACTAAAGAATTTGCACTTAACTTCACAGGCTTGAATTCAAAAGTAGCCATGTTAGAATTGCAGGTTTCGCCAGAAGTGATATCTACTGTGACAGAGATCCCACGAGGACAAGAGGAATGGTTTAAAAACTTCAAATTTGACATGAATCCTTGTAAGGAGTTTTTGAAGGATGAATTTGTAAATGAAGATTTAAGTAAGGCAGTGCCCAGGAATTATGTCAAAGAATATTATGCTCACTTACTCACCTGCATACAGAAATATCTGACGTGTGAAGGAAGGTATAACAAGGTTTACTCTTACCATTTTAAACTCCTTTTGCATTTCACCGGGAAAGTCTCCATAGACTTACCTTTTTATCTGTTCCGTAGTTTGAGTAAGATGTGTGATAAGGTACAACTGAGGAAAGAGGATTGTGAAACCTCTTTGTTTCATCATGGTTTGATCAAACTACTGGTTTTAGATGGACTCCAAAAGATAGACAGAGATTGGAATTCATTCATTTTTATGGCTGGCTTCAAAAGCCAGACTGGCCTCACTCCTCCACCTGCTAGAGATTTTACAATAGCTGAGCTCCAAACAGAAGCAAGAGCTAAAAGAGTTCCAAAGTCACAAGTAAGAAAACAAGTGAAGCCACTCGTCATCCAAGATCAACCTCAACAATCAACTAAGGAAAAATCTCATGGTAAAAAGACTGTACCTGAAACAAGCACATTTGAAGTAGTCTCAAGGATAAGAACAAGAAGCCAGATGAATAAGGAAAAAGGTAAAGCTATAGCAGTCGAAGAAAGTCCAGTGTCCAAGGCAAGTTTAAATGACTTATTACAGGCTATTGAATTTGAGCAGTCTCTACCAGTTCAAATCGAGTTAATACAGTCAGAACAAGAAAGCACCAAGAAATCCAAGGCCTCAAAAAGGCTTAAACTTGATGAGCCAGCTGAAGAGTTCATTTTTAAACCTAGAAGACCTATGACAAGGAGATTCCAGCAAGTACAAGAAGTACTGCCAAGAACAGAGGAAACAGGGGAAGAGACACAGAAAAACGCAGGCAAAACGATTATTACACCTAAAGAAAATAATATAGCAGTCCTGAAGAGCCAATTAGAATCAGCTAAGTATGAGATTTCCAAATTGAAGAAAGCCGTTAGAAGACATGCAGTCATACACGCAAAGTATTATAAAACTCTATGGGAAGGGAATGCAACTGTAGAAGCCCAGCTGAATTCAGTAGTTGATGGCCATTCACAATTTCACACCTGGACAGTACCAGCAATCAAAGAAGCCAAGTACATCAGAAGGATCAATATGCAATTGAGAGCTGGGAATAAGGTTATGAAGAAACAAATTGAAGATCTGAAGGCACAGCTAAGCCAGCTTAAAAGACCTGGTAAATGAGTTTTCATTTCAAGTAAGATTTTGTTTCAAAATTTTGACAAGTTTGCTTGATCTTATCTTTCTGAAGAAATATAAATTCCTATTCGACCTGTGGAAAGTCTAAAGAAGTTTTTGGAAATCAAACACTCGGCTAATAAAGGCCTCAGGTTAAAAACAAGCTGTTTTAAATAACTCAGCAGTTTCGTAGCGCGCTACGAAACTGCTGAAAGTGATGATTTCAACGTAAATCAATCAGTTTTGAATTATAAGCGGGAATTTTGAAAGGGAAACGTCTAAAAGGCATACAAGGCATCATCTGAAGCTATCAACAGTCAACCAGTTCAAGACAGGTGGAGAAAATATATGTTCAAATCCAACTTTAAATTTTTGCCGTAAAGTGAGCACATTTACCACAGTTCAGGATATATCAAACAGTTTACAAGAAACTTTTGCCTGCACACATGTACATGGGAAAAAGCTTACAACGCATCAAGGACGTGGCAGTCTGCTCCATTTTGGGTAATTAAAGGATAAAGGACATGCTTATTTGCATTCGAATATTTTGGGGAAAACTAAAGACCAGTAAACAGGGGTAGTTTCCTATCTTTCAGGGCATTGGAAAACATGTGTCATTGAAGACAACCATGGAGCCTTGAAGATCATCACAACTAAACTAGAAGGGAACCAGATGTCAAAGAACGAGGAATCATCTTAATTAAAGCCATCATGCATGTAATATGGAGTTAGAGTCATAGTTGATTTAGATCTCTAAAAAAAAAACTATAGTCAACCCTTTGTTGTATTTATTAGTTAGTTAAAGGGTTAATAGGTGTCATTAGAAGTAGTTTTCGAATTCCCCTCATGCTGGAGGAGGAATCTCGATCAGTTAGAATAAGAGCTCTATATATAGCTGAAATAGAAATGTAATCAGGGTTGGAAAACTTTATAACAAAGCTTGTATTTGGCTTATGTAAGACTCATTTTCAGTAATATAATTTTGACTTTACTTCTCAGGATTCATGAAGGATTTCTTACGTTCAGAATATGTGATGTTTTCCTTTTCTTAATTCTTACAGTGGTATAGATGTATAATCACTCTAAATTCACTGAATGTGCTCTGATTTCCTGTATACATTTATAAACTGTGTGGTCCCATATGAGTTGATGTTCTGAATGTCTAAATGCTGAATGCCCTGACTTCCTTGTAAGGTTAAGTTCACTATTATATTGAGGTGTTGTTGACTCCATAAGCCCAATGGATAGTTGTTTAATGTGTTTCCAGCATTCATGTTTTTCACAGTTGTTCTATAAGAGTTAGCCATCTTATCTTTAATCAAATCATTAATCCATCAAGAGAGAGCCCTCTCAGGTTGAGGAGGCTAGGCCTCAGCCTAAAGTAGGTTTGAAATAGTTACTTAGAGTCAACCTGACCAGCAGCCTATCAGGGTCTGATTTTGAGATAACATTTTGGTGCGTCTGCCGGGAGCCGAAGATTATTCTTTCCCGAAATCATGAAGCTGAACTTCTGAAGGTAGCAGGAGCTCAGAAGGTTTTCGAGGCTGCATTCTACCTTGGTGACTCCATACAATATTAAAGTTAAAAAGGTGGCTTCGAGAGGAAGATATACAAGGTGTAATCCTGACCCAGATCCACCTACTCCTGTGGATAATCCAAACACCATCTCAAGGAGCAGGCAAAGATTTCCTGATATACCAGGTACTTCATCTGTATCAAAATCTTTGTTCCCTGAATTTTCTAGAAGTCCTGAAGATAAAATTGTAGATGATAAAATTCATGAAGTATTGTTGAGGTCTGAGAACGAAGAAGAACTTATTGGAATTATTTTAGATTTACAAAAAAGAGGCATTGATACTTCATCCTTAGTGTCACAAAAAGATAAGGAAGAGTTTTGGGAGGTTGTTACTTCAGAATCACTGTTAGAAGAAGAAGATTTGAATCAACTCAAAGAGCTTGATCCTTTTGAAGTTTTGCTCAAATCCAAAACTGGTTTACCTCTCCCAAATTGGAGTTCCTTTGTCAGTGGTTTGCAAAGTCCAAATAGTCCTTTTCGTACCAATACTTTATCTTCTGCCTCTGCTAGTCCAAATAGTCCTCAGACACTACCTCACACTAGTTCTGCTCCCACCGGTCATACAATACCTGTTATCACTGCTCCTCCATTCATTATGGCTGTACCTGCTAGGTATGCTCCTCTAGCTCTCCCTGCTGTTTTACATGATCTTCCTAGCAAATATGCTGCTAGAATTCCAACATGGGGAGGAGATGAAGATATTACAGCAGAGGAACATGTGGATAGGTTCAATGATTTTGTTGACAGGGAAGAAGTGGATGATGAAGATGTAAAACTAAGATTGTTTGCTCAAACTTTCATTGGGGAAGTCAGAAAATGGTTTAAAGCCCTTAGAGCCGGAAGCATTCATAGTTGGGTAGAATTTGAAGATAGCTTTCTAAGGAAATGGGGAAACAGAACCAACCCTGTCCAAGCTCTTACCGAATACAACAATCTTAGAAGAGCTCCAGACGAAACTGTCCAAAACTTCTCTAAGAGGTTTAACAAAATATACAATTCTATTCCAGCTCATTTGAAACCTCCTGGAGCTTTGGCACAATTGAGATATGCTGAATCATTTGATTCAGATTTCTCTCTTTTACTCAGAGAAAGGGAGTCTGCCTCTCTTGCTGACATGCAAAATGATGCAATTAAGGTAGAGGTGAATATGCTTGTTGCTAAGAAATCAAAGATGGCAAAGACTAAGTTGAAGGAAGAAGAGAAACCTTCTACCTCTGCTCAAGAAGACAAGTTTGAAACAATGATGAAAACCATGGAGAAATTGATGGACCGACTAGCTCTTGGGAATGCTTCTGCTCCTCCAGCACAGCAGGAACCTCAATTCAGGAACCCTCAGTTCAGAAGACCTCAGAATCAGCAAAGGCCAAGAGACAACAGAAATCAGCAGGCAGATCCTCCAGTGAGACCTCCCTTCCAACAAAATTTGGTAGATAAAGAAGATGAACCTGAAGTCCCTGAGGAATCAATCCATTGTTTTGATGAAGAAGTGTCAGGGATTTTCTTGACTAAGGAGGAACATGATGAGTCCAGTATGATAAAATCAGGAGAAGAGCCTTCAGATTTTTTAAAGGGCTATTAGCACGCTATCTTTGAGATGCAAAAGCAGTATAATCTTAGGAATAGAGATGTTCCTATTACAGCAAACAAAGCACAGCCCAAGAAGAATACCTCAAAGACAGTTGAAGATAAAAAGGAAAAATCAAAGGTGGTTGAAGGTAAGGATGATTCTCCTCTTGTCAAAAAGGATATTCAAATTCTTCCTCCTCCTAAAGAAATTGACAAGACTACTTCTGTTTTTAATCATGAGAATGAGATTGCAAAAATTAAGATATCAGTCCCTTTTAATGAAATTCTCAAGGTACACAAATACAAAAGCAAAATTGTTGAAATGCTTAATTCACAACCAGGAGTGGCTGATATCCTAAATGTACAAGAAGATAACCCTGTTATCTGCTTGGGTCCAAGACTTGAGGATGAACAAAATGAAGAGTTTCCCCCTTTTTACATAAGCATTAGCCTTCATGATATGACTCTACATAATGCTATGTTAGACTCAGGGGCATCACATAATCTCATGCCTAAGGTAATCATGGAAAGACTGGGGTTAGAGGTAACTAGGCCATATAAGGATTTATTTTCCTTTGATTCAAAAAGAGTCCATTGCATTGGTTTGATAAAAGATGTTGTTGTGGGGCTCACACAAATTCCAGCAAAAACAATTGTTATGGATATTGTTGTTGCAGACATTCCACCTGTTATCACAAAATCGTGTACTAAGGGCTGCTACTTAGCAAGATCTCATGCAACTATTTCAAACCAGGCTTTAGACTAAGGCTTAGCCTCCTTAGTCAGAGAGGGCTCTCTCACAGATTTGTGATAGGAATTATTAACAAGAAAAGATGGCTAACTCTTCAAACATTTTATGAAAACAAGCTGGTTGGAATAACAAAATAACATCTCTTCCATTGGGCTCATGGAGTCAAATACTTCTGCAGTAAACTATAAACCACTCAATCATAGAAGCCAAGGCATATAATGTTTAACACTTAGAACATTTCTCAAAAGGAACCTCAACTCATAAATATACACAGGAAGTCTGAGCACTAGGTGAATTCAGAGTGATTGCATATTTAGTGAGCTGTAAAACATAAAAGGATAAAGACAAAACCACATATATTCTGAACATTGAACACATGATGAATCTTGGGAAGAAAAAGTAATCTTCATATTACTGTCAAAAGTCTTTTTTACATAAGCTGATATAAAAACTCTGTTTTTTCATAAATCTCCAACCCTCATTACATCAGAGTTTTCACTATATATAGGAAAACTAAAACCACAACTGTCTTGAGTCTCCTCAACAAGCATGAAGGGAGAACTCGATGATCTACCATTAATTACCCTTATCTATTTCTAAACCAACTAATTAAATACATGAAGTGTTGGGTTGTAAATACATAGAATCCCAATTATATTTCAAATCCAACTCCATCTCCTCGTATGCATGATTCTCCTTGGATCCTTGACAGCTGTACAATTTCTGTTGTGGCTGAGACATGTTGAGGAACATTCACTGAACGAGCTAACCCTCGGGTGCTAGCGGTATAGATGACTCATAAATTTGCAAACCTGAACACCCTATTTTCACGGTCCCTGTCTTCCATTTTTCTTTACCATTTAAAGACCACACTCCAAGTTCTTTAATCCTTCAATAACCACGCATAACACCATATGCCTCATGATCTGGATGCTTTGTGGACTGAACAGGTGTACCACCCAAAATTTCGGTAACCCTACCAGAACCCTAACAATTCGGTCATAAAGTAACTTTAGGAAGACTTTTAGCAAAAAACAAAAAGTTTCACCTTTTTCTTCAACACTCACACCTGTCACCCTTTGAATACCTGGATAGCTTTATATAGTCTCCTTACTGGCCTCGAGTCATTCTTTTCAAGATTTGCTGACCTCAGCATCAATTTCATTTTTTCTCATAAAACAGTCATCTACAGCAGTTTCGTAGCGCGCTACGAAACTGCTGTAGATAATCAAAACAGACATATGAATCTTAAAGTACTGTTGACTTAACTTCATGATTTCTTCAGCTACTTTGTACAGGTGTTAGAGATCTAAAAGGTTACAAAATGATGGAAATCAAAATTTACCAAAACTTGAAAAGCAACTTTCTCCTTGGATCAATGAGCTAGTTTACCTAGCTTCTTCTTCAAACTGCTAACCTCTTTCTTCAAAGCCTTGTTTTCTGCTCTTAGGCTTGTGTTCAGATTTCTCATGATCTTTGCTTGCTTAAGGGTTGGTACTGTCCACAAATATGCGTCAGACACTGAATCTTTTGTTTTCAATTCTAGTTTGAGATTGAATTATTTAGCTCCAGCTGCTACGAAATTGTTGTTCTGCCTGAAAAATGGGTCTCGGGACAGAGCTCATAGCTTCTCACAGAAAACGTATTTGGCAAAACTAAAGGAGGTTTTTGTGAACCAACCCGTTCTTAACAAAAACCTCTTTTGGTTTTTTGAAAAACTACTCCAGCTGCCCAGAATCGATCCTTGAAAAAGATGTGTAAAACAGGAAATTAAAAACTGCATCTACAGCAGTTTCGTAGCGCAACCTTTAGCCACTCGTTTCTCTCAGCTCGTAACGGATTTGAGGAAACTGAAGGAGGTTTTTCTAGTTCAGTCTGTTAGGAATAAAAACCTCTTTCAGTTTTCGAAAATATTCTTTCAGCCGCGCTAAATACCTCTTGGAAGCTGACTGCTTAAAACATAGAAATATGCCTGTCTTTATCTACAAACGAGCTTAATGCCTGCAAAAGATTTGGGTGCAGAAGCTTAGACATTGCAGAGACCTCATGCAGAAATATTTCCACATTGGTAAACATATGTATCATTGCAAAATTCTCTCCCATCCAGATAATCTCTTTGACTTCACCAAAGCTTCCACTTCCAATTCTTTTCTTCACATGCAAGTCTTTGCAGGAAACCTTTAAAGGAACCCCTGTTCTAACCTCTGACATGAGAGCTTCCCTTGCACTTGCAACAGTGCCAAAATAAATGATGTAATATCCACAGTCTGATCCCTTGTTTATCCACTGATTACCACAGAAGGCTTCTTCCAAGGAAAGAGTGCTCCAGATAAACCCAATGAAACACCATCTGCTGGGGTACTAAAAAACCTTATAAACTGACAACTGTTGATGCAAACCCAATGGATTTTGATAAACATGACAGCTGGGAAAGAATGACTATGGATTAGAGAAAATCCCCAATTTCGTAGCGCAGCCAGTGCAAAGTATGAATTATGCGCTACGAAATCACCTAAAACATGCTGCGCTGCGAAACTGCCAAAAGGATTTATGCGCTGCGAAAACGCCTTGTCCTTTAAGCTAGGCTAAAAAATTTTGGCAACGGAATATTCAGTGATAACAGTGGCTCCACTTGGGATAGTGTGCCCTTGTGGTACACTAAGAACATGCAGCTCCAGTGCCTTATCCATTTGTGACAAACAGAAATTTGCTTGACAAGCATGACTGTAGGAGAAAGAAAGCTACATCTACTAAAAAAAAAATGCTCAGTTGACCTTGAGCTTATTTGCATTTACCTATACCTACCTACCCTAACAATTTCAACTTCTTTCTGCTCAATCAATATGAAATTTCCAATGTAGCCAATCATCTACCTTATCTGACATTTGAGTCCTTTGGCTGCATCGGAGTTCAGAGCTACAATGGTATTGTGATGACCGCTGCCACTGGAATTGTCTCGGATCTTTATAGGTAAACTGAAACATTGGAGAGTAAAACTCTTCCATGTAATCAGCTATAGGATCCCAGAATACACGATCAGCTTGATTTTTCTTGTGACTTTCTGGCTGTGCAAACTGACCTTCAACAGCAGTGTGCATTTCGTCAAGTGTAAAAGAGAAAGGAAACAAGACTCTCTCCTTATGTTCTTCCATAGAGAGCTGCTGAAAATAATGATCATGGTTATGAAAACTATATGCCTGAATTTGTCCTTCTAAACCTTCAATTTCTTTTTCAAGGTCCTCAGCAAATTCATCAAAAAATCTCATCCTATCTTCTGTCTTGCAGTCAAGGGATTTTAGATATGAGGACAAAGACAAAGAAAAATTTTCAACTGTTTCTCCATTACTACGATCATTATTCCATTGTTTAAAACTTTCAACTGAGGGAGAGTCTACCACCACCTCTGACCTATCTATCCATTCCTCCAAAAACATAAGCCAAAGGTCTTGAAATGACTTAATGGATTTGGCAGGAAAGCATTCAACCCACTGTTTGCACTTCCCTTGAAGTGAATCATAGAATAACCTTATGCAAACATCCTCATGTTTAACTCTAAGAAGCTCAGCAAAATGACAAAAATCTGAGATATGCTTCAAGGTTAAACTCAAATCTTCACCGTTGAATTTTGGACCATTCCTTAGAAAATATGCATCCTTGGGAAAATGATTTGGGAAACCATGAATTCCTGAGAAATCTATGCATGCATACCTTGAACTAAGAATGGCAGCTTCTGGGTCCTTCATAACTCCAGTGGAATCACCATGAATGTATGAACTTTGAATTCTTCAACAATGGAGTCGCCAAGGTAGGTTTGCAGCCTTGAAAACCACTTTGAACTCCTGCTACCTTCAGAAATTCAATCTTAAAACTTCGGGAATGAGTAATCATCAGGCTCCCGGCAGACGCACCAAAATGTTATCACAAAATCGTGTACTAAGGGCTGCTACTTAGCAAGATCTCATGCAACTATTTCAAACCAGGCTTTAGACTAAGGCTTAGCCTCCTTAGTCAGAGAGGGCTCTCTCACAGATTTGTGATAGGAATTATTAACAAGAAAAGATGGCTAACTCTTCAAACATTTTATGAAAACAAGCTGGTTGGAACAACAAAATAACATCTCTTCCATTGGGCTCATGGAGTCAAATACTTCTGCAGTAAACTATAAACCACTCAATCATAGAAGCCAAGGCATATAATGTTTAACACTCAGAACATTTCTCAAAAGGAACCTCAACTCATAAATATACACAGGAAGTCTGAGCACTAGGTGAATTCAGAGTGATTGCATATTTAGTGAGCTGTAAAACATAAAAGGATAAAGACAAAGCCACATATATTCTGAGCATTGAACACATGATGAATCTTGGGAAGAAAAAGTAATCTTCATATTACTGTCAAAAGTCTTTTTTACATAAGCTGATATAAAAACTCTGTTTTTTCATAAATCTCCAACCCTTATTACATCAGAGTTTTCACTATATATAGGAAAACTAAAACCACAACTATCTTGAGTCTCCTCAACAAGCATGAAGGGAGAACTCGATGATCTACCATTAATTACCCTTATCTATTTCTAAACCAACTAATTAAATACATGAAGTGTTGGGTTGTAAATACATAGAATCCCAATTATATTTCAAATCCAACTCCATCTCCTCGTATGCATGATTCTCCTTGGATCCTTGACAGCTGTACAATTTCTGTTGTGGCTGAGACATGTTGAGGAACATTCACTGAACGAGCTGACCCTCGGGTGCTAGCTGTATAGATGACTCATAAATTTGCAAACCTGAACACCCTATTTTCACGGTCCCTGTCTTCCATTTTTCTTTACCATTTAAAGACCACACTCCAAGTTATTTAATCCTTCAATAACCACGCATAACACCATATGCCTCATGATCTGGATGCTTTGTGGACTGAACAGGTGTACCACCCAAAATTTCGGTAACCCTACCAGAACCCTAACAATTCGGTCATAAAGTAACTTTAGGAAGACTTTTAGCAAAAAACAAAAAGTTTCACCTTTTTCTTCAACACTCACACCTGTCACCCTTTGAATACCTGGATAGCTTTATATAGTCTCCTTACTGGCCTCGAGTCATTCTTTTCAAGATTTGCTGACCTCAGCATCAATTTCATTTTTTCTCATAAAACAGTCATCTACAGCAGTTTCGTAGCGCGCTACGAAACTGCTGTAGATAATCAAAACAGAACATATGAATCTTAAAGTACTGTTGACTTAACTTCATGATTTCTTCAGCTACTTTGTACAGGTGTTAGAGATCTAAAAGGTTACAAAATGATGGAAATCAAAATTTACCAAAACTTGAAAAGCAACTTTCTCCTTGGATCAATGAGCTAGTTTACCTAGCTTCTTCTTCAAACTGCTAACCTCTTTCTTCAAAGCCTTGTTTTCTGCTCTTAGGCTTGTGTTCAGCTTTCTCATGATCTTTGCTTGCTTAAGGGCTGGTACTGTCCACAAATATGCATCAGACACTGAATCTTTTGTTTTCAATTCTAGTTTGAGATTGAATTATTTAGCTCCAGCTGCTACGAAACTGTTGTTCTGCCTGAAAAATGGGTCTCGGGACAGAGCTCATAGCTTCTCACAGAAAACGTATTTGGCAAAACTAAAGGAGGTTTTTGTGAACCAACCCGTTCTTAACAAAAACCTCTTTTGGTTTTTTGAAAAACTACTCCAGCTGCCCAGAATCGATCCTTGAAAAAGATGTGTAAAACAGGAAATTAAAAACTGCATCTACAGCAGTTTCGTAGCGCAACCTTTAGCCACTCGTTTCTCTCAGCTCGTAACGGATTTGAGGAAACTGAAGGAGGTTTTTCTAGTTCAGTCTGTTAGGAATAAAAACCTCTTTCAGTTTTCGAAAATATTCTTTCAGCCGCGCTAAATACCTCCTGGAAGCTGACTGCTTAAAACAGAGAAATATGCCTGTCTTTATCTACAAACGAGCTTAATGCCTGCAAAAGATTTGGGTGCAGAAGCTTAGACATTGCAGAGACCTCATGCAGAAATATTTCCACATTGGTAAACATATGTATCATTGCAAAATTCTCTCCCATCCAGATAATCTCTTTGACTTCACCAAAGCTTCCACTTCCAATTCTTTTCTTCACATGCAAGTCTTTGCAGGAAACCTTTAAAGGAACCCCTGTTCTAACCTCTGACATGAGAGCTTCCCTTGCACTTGCAACAGTGCCAAAATAAATGATGTAATATCCACAGTCTGATCCCTTGTTTATCCACTGATTACCACAGAAGGCTTCTTCCAAGGAAAGAGTGCTCCAGATAAACCCAATGAAACACCATCTGCTGGGGTACTAAAAAACCTTATAAACTGACAACTGTTGATGCAAACCCAATGGATTTTGATAAACATGACAGCTGGGAAAGAATGACTATGGATTAGAGCAAATCCCCAATTTCGTAGCGCAGCCAGTGCAAAGTATGAATTATGCGCTACGAAATCACCTAAAACATGCTGCGCTGCGAAACTACCAAAAGGATTTATGCGCTGCGAAAACGCCTTGTCCTTTAAGCTAGGCTAAAAAATTTTGGCAATGGAATATTCAGTGATAACACCACCAAAGTTTGGGATGCTTCTTTCAAGGTCATGGGCAGCAAAAATCAAGGGCACAATGTAGATGGACCTTACATATGCTACCATCCCAATGTTTGGTGAACAAAGGAGGTTGTATCGCGAGACAAGGATGACCTACATGGTAAGCAGCAAAGACAAGCCTCAGAATTTTCCTATTTATTCATGTGATACTGGTCTTGGGTCAGCTATCCTTTTCAATGAATCAGTTGCAAAAGAATCACAAGATGAACCTGCGGAAAATCAGTGTCAAGAAGGGCAGCAAGGAGATGAAAGAGACATCATGGGCTGCTGGTCATTATACTTTGATGGATCAGCAAGAAAAGAAGGGGCAGGAGCTGGGATTTGGATCACTAGTCCAACTGAAGAAAGTAAGTTTCTCTCATACAAATTAAACTTTGATTGTACCAACAATATGGCTGAGTACGAATCTCTGATTTTAGGTTTGGAAGCCTTGATAAAATTGAAAGCTAGAAACATTGCTGTTTGTGGAGATTCTGAATTGGTAATTAAACAAGTAGAAGGTACATATCAAACTAAGGATACAAGGATGAGAGCATACAGAAATTTAGTGTTGGAAATGTTGGAAAAATTTCAATCCTATTCTTTTAGCATCAAAACTAGAGATCAAAACTCTATTGCAGATTCTCTTGCTGTTTCGGCTAGTCTCTTTATCATTCCTAAGCACTCTTCTGAAAATTATGAAGTGGAGGTTCGCCATAGACCAGTTATACCGGATAATATCACAAATTGGCAAGTTTTTGAGGATGATCAGCATGTAAGGAACTTCATTGAATTAAAAGGAGAGTTTGAACACAATCAGATAGATCAGCAGAATATGTTAATAGAGTCAAAGGAAAGCTCTGAAGTCTTACAATTACAAAACAACTTAATTCCTAAAGGCCTCATTCCCCTTGAGAAATTATTTGATCAAAATGATGTGTTCAAAGCAGCAATACTACAAGCTAATGAAGAAGAAGTAGAAAGCTGCAATTTAGGAGACTCGGTTGTGCCTAAGATAGTCAAGATTTCAAAATTCCTTTCAGCTGATATGAAGACTAAATATGTTGAGATGATGAAAAGATTCATTGATGTTTTTGCATGGAGTTATGCTGACTTGAAACAATATGATTCTTCAATCATACAGCATACCATTCCTATTAAGTAGAATGAAAAGCCTTTTAAGCAGAAGCTAAGAAGAATTAATCCTCTTCTAATGCCACTGATTGAAAAAGAAGTGAAAAAGCTCTTTGATGCTAAAATTATTGTCCCAATCAGATTCTCAAATTGGCTTGCTAACTTGGTACCAGTCAGAAAAAAGAATGGAGAGATCAGAATTTGTATAGACTTCAGAAACTTAAACAAAGCTTCATTGAAAGATAATTACCCCCTCCCCAAAATGGATTTCATTCTGCAAAACATTGTTGGTTCACAAAGGATGTCTATGCTTGATGGTTTCTCAGGGTACAATCAGATTCTTGTTCACCCAGATGATCAGGAGAAAACGGCCTTCACTACACCATGGGGAACATTCATGTATGCAAAAATGCCATTTGGCCTCATGAACACGGGAGCCACTTTCTAGAGAGCAATGGATATTGCTTTTGCTGAAGAAAAGGACAAATCAGTGGTGGTTTATCTTGATGACATCACAGTTTTTTCAAAAAGGGAAGAAGACCACTTAAAGCACCTTGAAAAGGTCCTACTGAAGTGTAGGAGGTTTTGTATTTCTCTAAACCCAACCAAAAGTATTTTCGCTCTAACTTCTGGCAAACTACTTGGTCATATTATTTCTGAAGAAGGAATTAGGATTGATCCTAATAGAGTTAGTGCAATTCAAAAATTAGATTTACCAAGGAGTAAGAAGGAGATTCAATCCTTTCTTGGGAAAGTTAACTTTGTTAGAAGA
This sequence comes from Pinus tabuliformis, assembly GCA_031772625.1. NCBI lineage: Eukaryota > Viridiplantae > Streptophyta > Pinopsida > Pinales > Pinaceae > Pinus > Pinus tabuliformis. The sequence goes on along the minus strand of CM062817.1, from coordinate 928,105,537 downwards.
TTCATTCCTAATTTTGCTGAAGTTGTCAAGAACATAACAAAGATGTTAAAGAAAGGAGTAGATTTTAAATGGACAGTTGAAGCAAAGAAATCATTTGAAGAGATCAAGAAGGCACTTACTCAAGCACCAGTACTCATCAGCCCGGATTTTACCAAGGAGTTCCTTATCTTCACATTCGCTTCTGAAGACACAATTGCTGGAGTTTTATTGCAAAAAGGAAGTCAAGGTACTGAACAACCCATTTCTTTCTTTAGCAAGACATTAGCCAATGCTAAATTGAAATATAATATCTTAGAGAAACAAGCCTATGCATTGGTGAAAGCAATTAAGGATTTCAGAATCTATGTTTTACACTCTCACATTGTTGCCTACGTCCCAAATGCTGTTATAAAAGATATTCTTACACAAGCTGATCCAGATGGAAAAAGGGGAAAGTGGATAGCAAAACTGCTGGAGTATGACATTGAGATCAAACCCATAAAGTTGGTAAAGGGTCAAGGCCTAGCCAAATTGTTGACTCAGTCAAATTTGGACTGTATTGATATTAATTTAAGCACATAAATCTCAGAAATTTCTGAAAATGAAGAGGAATTGGTCCAAATAAATGAGAAATTGTTGATCTCAGAATGGTACAAAGATATAGCATTTGTTTTGCAGCATAATAGAGCTCCTGATAATCTTTCAAAATCCAAAGCTCGGTTTACCAAATTGAAATCTCTCAGATATTTTGTGTATGACCAAAATTTGTTTTGGAAAGATGCAGGAGGAATATTATTAAACTGCCTCATTGAAGAAGAAGCTGATAAAGTAATTGATGAGTTTCATAAAGGGGATTGTGGAGGACATCACTATTGGAAAGCCACTGCAAACAAGGTCTTGAGAGCTGGCTAGTTTTGGCCAACTATGTTTAGAGATATCTATACAAAGATAGCCACATGCCATGAATGTCAAGTGTTTGAAGGAAAGAGAAAGCTTATGCCAATGCCCTTGGTTCCTATTTATGTTGAAGCACCTTTCCAGCAGTGGGGATTAGACTTTATAGGGGAAATCCATCCTCCTTCATCAGGACAGCATCGCTGGATTCTCATAGCCACCGATTACTTTACAAAATGGATAGAAGCAATACCCACAAGGCAAGCAAATGATTCCGTGATTATTTCTTTCTTAGAAAATAATATATTATCAAGATTTGGTTGCCCAATTAAGATAATTACAGACAATGCTCAAGCTTTCAAGTCCAAAAGGATGATTAATTTTTGTCATCAGTATCACATCTCCCTTGGACATTCCACTGCTTATTATCCACAGGGAAATGGTTTGGCTGAGTCATCAAACAAGAGCCTTGTGAGAATCATTAAGAAGCTGCTGCAAGAAAATAAAAAAGCTTGGCATTTGAAACTAAGATATGCTTTGTGGGCTGACCGGATTTGCACAAAGAGATCCATTCGAACATCACCATATGAGCTAGTATATGGGGCAGAGGCTATATTTCCAACATCCCTTGGAGTACCAGTAATGAAGTTGATTCAAGGACTAGAAGAGGAACCAAATGCTATACAACGAAGGATTAATCAGTTAATAGCTTTGCAAGAGAAAAGAAATGAGGTGTTTGACAGTCATCAACAAAACCAGAACAGAATCAAGAGAGCATTTGACAAAAAGATCAAAGAAGTTACATTCCAGATCCATGATAAAATCTTGAAATGGGAAGCTAGAATTGAAGAGAAAGGTAAACATGGTAAATTTGAAAATTTGTGGAAAGGGCCATATCAAATTTCTGCTTTCCATGGGAATAACACCTACATTCTACAAGAGATTGATGGAACACCATATGCTGGAGGACCTGTTAATGGCAGGTTCCTAAAGCATTACAATTGATTAAATCTCTGCCAAATTTCTCACAACATTGTATATAACCGTTTTATTAGTCTTTTTTTGTTGCAAATAAATGACAAGCTGAACAGGAAGCTCTAGCCCGAGGTGAAGGCTCACAAAGCTAGGAAAGGATGCTTGTCAACTCCATCTATGTTTTCATAAATTGGACAAAGCACTGGACATACGAGTTCTTAGTGTACTACAGGAGCACACTATCCCAAGTGGAGCCACTGTTATCACTTAGAACTAAAATTGATACATGTAACTTTTTATCCTAGCCCGATGACAAAGGTCAGTGCTAGTTTAATTTTGTTTTAATTTTTTCCCTTAGAATCTGGAGTTTTGAAGAGTTTTTGAGTCAAGTTATTCTCAGCTCCCATTGGTTCCCCTCCATCTACCATTGTTCTATAGCCACCTGTTATCTTATGTCAGTCACCGTGCCTTTTTGCAATTTCGCAGCGCATCATGATTAGGCAGTTTCGCAGCGCATCATTAAAATTTAAAACTAATAGCGCTACGAAATCATGGATTCGTACATTTCGCAGTGAGTCTTTCTCGAAATATCAAGTCCGTTAGGTGAGTCATAGGCCGTGTCTTCTCATGTCAGCTCATGTACCTCTCTTATCAAATTTTACCACTCATTGCCACTATCACCACCACTAGATCTGTTGATACGCACGAATTATCATTCCCAAGAAAGACAACCGTGCATAAATCTTAATGATGGCCGTAAGTCTTGCATGAATGACAAATCTGCAAGATTACATCTTGAAAGATTTTAAACGGAAAAATTTAAAACTCAAGCGAGGCTGATAATCAAGCGAGGCTGAATTCAAATAGAAGCTGAAACACAATTCCAACCGGAGCTGGTAGTTATTGTTTGCGAAGATTTGGAAGAATCAATGGAGAAAAAGGAGCACAGATCCGGCAAATTTCTAAGGACCGAGCCTGAAGTCCTGGATATAACGCTGAGAAATGAAGAGGTGAAGAAATCATTTAAAAAGGCCGGGTGCTGGAAGTTTTGCAAAAAGTTACAAGGAGGACACGCACAGATAACTAAAGAATTTGCACTTAACTTCACAGGCTTGAATTCAAAAGTAGCCATGTTAGAATTGCAGGTTTCGCCAGAAGTGATATCTACTGTGACAGAGATCCCACGAGGACAAGAGGAATGGTTTAAAAACTTCAAATTTGACATGAATCCTTGTAAGGAGTTTTTGAAGGATGAATTTGTAAATGAAGATTTAAGTAAGGCAGTGCCCAGGAATTATGTCAAAGAATATTATGCTCACTTACTCACCTGCATACAGAAATATCTGACTTGTGAAGGAAGGTATAACAAGGTTTACTCTTACCATTTTAAACTCCTTTTGCATTTCACCGGGAAAGTCTCCATAGACTTACCTTTTTATCTGTTCCGTAGTTTGAGTAAGATGTGTGATAAGGTACAGCTGAGGAAAGAGGATTGTGAAACCTCTTTGTTTCATCATGGTTTGATCAAACTACTGGTTTTAGATGGACTCCAAAAGATAGACAGAGATTGGAATTCATTCATTTTTATGGCTGGCTTCAAAAGCCATACTGGCCTCACTCCTCCACCTGCTAGAGATTTTACAATAGCTGAGCTCCAAATAGAAGCAAGAGCTAAAAGAGTTCCAAAGTCACAAGTAAGAAAACAAGTGAAGCCACTCGTCATCCAAGATCAACCTCAGCAATCAACTAAGGAAAAAGCTCATGGTAAAAAGACTGTACCTGAAACAAGCACATCTGAAGTAGTCTCAAGGATAAGAACAAGAAGCCAGATGAATAAGGAAAAAGGTAAAGCTATAGCAGTCGAAGAAAGTCCAGTGTCCAAGGCAAGTTTAAATGACTTATTACAGGCTATTGAATTTGAGCAGTCTCTACCAGTTCAAATCGAGTTAATACAGTCAGAACAAGAAAGCACCAAGAAATCCAAGGCCTCAAAAAGGCTTAAATTTGATGAGCCAGCTGAAGAGTTCGTTTTTAAACCTAGAAGACCTATGACAAGGAGATTCCAGCAAGTACAAGAAGTACTGCCAAGAACAGAGGAAACAGGGGAAGAGACACAAAAAAACGCAGGCAAAACGGTTATTACACCTAAACAAAATAATATAGCAGTCCTGAAGAGCCAATTAGAATCAGCTAAGTATGAGATTGCCAAATTGAAGAAAGTCGTTAGAAGACATGCAGTCATACACGCAAAGTATTATAAAACTCTATGGGAAGGGAATGCAACTGTAGAAGCCCAGCTGAATTCAGTGGTTGATGGCCATTCACAATTTCACACCTGGACAGTACCAACAATCAAAGAAGCCAAGTACATCAGAAGGATCAATATGCAATTGAGAGCTGGGAATAAGGCTATGAAGAAACAAATTGAAGAACTGAAGGCACAGCTAAGCCAGCTTAAAAGACCTGCTAAATGAGTTTTCATTTCAAGTAAGATTTTGTTTCAAAATTTTGACAAGTTTGCTTGATCTTATCTTTCTGAAGAAATATAAATTCCTATTCGACCTGTGGAAAGTCTAAAGAAGTTTTTGGAAATCAAGCACTCGGCTAATAAAGGTCTCAGGTTAAAAACAAGCTGTTTTAAATAACTCAGCAGTTTCGTAGCGCGCTACGAAACTGCTGAAAGTGATGATTTCAACGTAAATCAAGCAGTTTTGAATTATAAGCGGGAATTTTGAAAGGGAAACGTCTAAAAGGCATACAAGGCATCATCTGAAGCTATCAACAGTCAACCAGGTCAAGACAGGTGGAGAAAATATATGTTCAAATCCAACTTTAAATTTTTGCCGTAAAGTGAGCACATTTACCACAGTTCAGGATATATCAAACAGTTTACAAGAAACTTTTGCCTGCACACATGTACATGGGAAAAAGCTTACAACGTATCAAGGATGTGGCAGTCTGCTCCATTTTGGGTAACTAAAGGATAAAGGACATGCTTATTTGCATTCGAATATTTTGGGGAAAACTAAAGACCAGTAAACAGGGGTAGTTTCCTATCTTTCAGGGCATTGGAAAACATGTGTCATTGAAGACAACCATGGAGCCTTGAAGATCATCACAACTAAACTAGAAGGGAACCAGATGTCAAAGAACGAGGAATCATCTTAATTAAAGCCATCATGCATGTAATATGGAGTTAGAGTCATAGTTGATTTAGATCTCTAAAAAAAAAACTCCAGTCAACCCTTTGTTGTATTTATTAGTTAGTTAAAGGGTTAATAGGTGTCATTAGAAGTAGTTTTCGAATTCCCCTCATGCTGGAGGAGGAATCTTGATCAGTTAGAATAAGAGCTCTATATATAGCTGAAATAGAAATGTAATCAGGGTTGGAAAACTTTATAACAAAGCTTGTATTTGGCTTATGTAAGACTCATTTTCAGTAATATAATTTTGACTTTACTTCTCAGGATTCATGAAGGATTTCTTATGTTCAGAATATGTGATGTTGTCCTTTTCTTAATTCTTACAGTGGTATAGATGTATAATCACTCAGAATTCACTGAATGTGCTCTGATTTCCTGTATACATTTATAAACTGTGTGGTCCCATATGAGTTGATGTTCTGAATGTCTAAATGCTGAATGCCCTGACTTCCTTGTAAGGTTAAGTTCACTGTTATATTGAGGTGTTGTTGACTCCATAAGCCCAATGGATAGTTGTTTAATGTGTTTCCAGCATTCATATTTTTCACAGTTGTTCTATAAGAGTTAGCCATCTTATCTTTAATCAAATCATTAATCCATCAAGAGAGAGCCCTCTCAGGTTGAGGAGGCTAGGCCTCAGCCTAAAGTAGGTTTGAAATAGTTACTTAGAGTCAACCTGACCAGCAGCCTATCAGGGTCTGATTTTGAGATAACAGCCATAATGGCCATCTTTGAGAATTTGTTGACGACCACCAAAACATAGTCATTGCCATACTTAGTAGAAGTAAGGCCCAACATGTAATCCATGGAGATGGATTCCCAAGGTCGATTAGGGGTAGGCAGCGAAGCATAGAGGTCTTGCTTCTTGATAGTTGGTTTGGCAATGGCACAAGCAATGCAGGATATGATGTACTTCCTGACATCCTGTTGAAGATTCGACCAATAGAAATACTTCTACAATACTACCACCATTTTCTTGACCTTGAAATGCCCAATAGCCCAACTATAGTGCGCTTCCCAAATCATATTGGCACGCTCGCTTGAAGGAACACAAAGGTGACCCAGGTGGCATAACAGGGCATCCTCGAGGTGAAAATTTGGAACATGTTGACCCTCCAAGAGCGTTTGGTATGTGTGGCCGAATTCTGGGTCGATTTTGTAGAGAAGTGGACAATCAAAAGTCTCGTGCCCACAAGAGTTGAGCGTGATGGTTAACACCATGATCGGTGGTCGGCTGAGGAAATTTGCAACATTATTGTTGTTGCCCTTCTTATACTTGATATTCAAATGGAATTGTTGTAGGTATGTGGATCACTTCTGATGGCGATCATTCTGCAACTTCCCTTGCGTCTGTATTAACTGCAGGGGCCGGTGGTCTGTGTGGATGACCGTTTCCTTCCCCAAAATGTAATTCTTCCATTGTTGGGAGGCCTGCACAATAGAATACATCTCTTTTTCATAAGTGAGATACTTCCGGACTATGTCTGAAAGTGTCTCACTATGATATGCCATTGCATGCCCGCATTGAGTAAGGAATACCCCAATAGCATAGTCAGAGGCATCTGTCTCGACCTCAAGTGGCTGTTGCAAGTCTGGTAATGTGAGCACTGGTGCTGAGTAGAGGCAATGTTTCAGCTCCGTGAATGCCTTCTGTTGAAATTCAGACCAAAATAATTTTACTTTTTCTCCTCCCTTGGTGAATTGACTAAAGGGCTAAGTGATATGAGAGAATCCCAACATGAACTTGTGGTAGAAATTGGCAAGACCCAGAAAGCTGCGGAGCTCTGTCAGAGTTGTTGGAGCTGGCCAATCCCGAATGACTTGGATCTTTGCTGGATCCACATGCACTCTCCGTTCATCAATAATGTATCCCAGATACTGAAATTGGTTCATGCCTAAAGTGCATTTCTCCAAATTGGCACATAACTTGTGTTGCCGCAGTGTTTGGAGAACCTGTCGGATGTGATGGAGGTGCTCTTCCCAACTCTGGCTGAAGATCAGGATGTCATTCAAGTATACTGCTACAAATGAGTTGGTGAATGGCCACAAGATGTCATCCATTAGCCTCATGAAGGTTGCAGGAGCATTCATCGACCCGAAAGGCATAACCAACCATTCGAAAAGGCCCTCCTTGGCTTTGAAGGCAGTCTTCCACATATCGGAGGATTCGATTGGTACCTCGTGATATCCTGACTTCAAGTCGATCTTGCTGAAATATTTTTCCCCCTTTAGTTGGTCCAGAAGGTCATCAATTCAAGGGATCCAGTACCTATTCCGGATAGTGATCTTGTTCAACGCCAGATAGTCAATACAGAGTCTCCAAGTCCCATCCTTCTTTTGTACCAACAGGATCGGGCTCCCATAGGGTGATGAACTCGGTCGGATGTGAAATTTCTGGGACAGTTCCTGAATCCACCTCTTGATTTCATTATTCTCCAAAATAGAGCGCCGATAGATTGGTCCATTGGGCAGTGGTGCACCTAGGGTCAGATCGATGGAGTGCTTGACTTGGAAGTGTAGAGGCACCCTTGCGGGGGAGGTGAAAATTTCCTCGTACTCCTCCACGACCTTGTTCATCTGTTGTTGTCGTGTAAAGGGGCCCTATCTGGAGGTTGTGGCCACCGTCATCTTCTTTCCTTGAGGGTGTATCATCAGGAAATTTTTTTTCCCGGTTTTGGAAATGAGCTTACTGCATTGTTTTGCAATAACCAAATAGATGGCAGTAGGTGGTGCTACCTCCGTTATCCTGTACAACTTATTTCCCAAAGTAACAATAACAACATGAGGCCTTGACTCATACACAACATGTCATTTCCACAAGTATGGTTGGCCTAATAATACATCACAAACATTAAGGGGAGCAACGTCACACAATACCTCTTCTGTGAAGGGCTTGATGTTGTATGGAAGGCAACACTGCTGGCTCACGCGAAGATCCCGTCCTTGGTGAAGCCACCTGATGGTGTACGATTGTGGATGTGTTGTGCTTGGTAATCCCAACCACTTCAAGAACTTTATCTAAATGAGGTTCTTTTGGCTCTTCTTGTCGATAATGAACTGTAGCGGGGAACCCTTTACCCACATCTGGGAGTGAAAAAGGTGCTCCTCCTCCTCTGGATCTTCGGGTTCCTCCTTCTGGATCTTCATGGTAGCAATAGTGGTGTTGGGTTCCACATTGATAATCTAATTTCCTTTATCATTTCCCTTATCAGGTTCTGACTCAGAGTTGGAACATGCATCTGATTCTAAAGACTTGAGCTCGGCCACCAGTGACTGCTTGGCTCGACACTCACTTGTGTTGTGAGTGGAGCTCTTATGAAACTCACACCACTTTCCCGTGTCCTTCTTCGGTTTCACGGTGTTTTTCTTTGCTTGCAGCTTTGGCCGGTTGTCCTGGGCCACCCCACCTTGGCTTTGTCCTTTGTTTGGAGGTTTGGGGGCACCTTTCCCTTGCTTTGGATTCACAGATCCAAATTCTCGCTTCTTCTATTTAAACTTCTGCTCGATCTTGACAGCGTATCGGTACACCGTGCCGAGCGAGGAGATGTCTAGGAACTCCATCTCATCATAGATGTACCTGTGTAGGCAACCATGATATTTGAGTACCAAATGCAACTCAGAATCCTTGATACCCAACTTTGTGTGAAGGGTGTGAAAAATATTGGTAAACTCCGTCACGTCTTGGTCCCTTCCTTGCTGCAACGTGGTCCACTTTATGTATTTATCCTCATAGATTCTGACAGGGTAGTACTTCTCCTTGATGGCATTATGGAATGAATTCCAAGTGGGTGCAATTGAAAGAAGTGAGGCCGTACTTTCATCCTTCTGCTCGCAGTAGGTTTCTCACCAGTCCTTGACGTGGGGGGTGGATTTGAGAAGAGCGAAAGTAATCTTTTCTTGGCTGGAAAAATCATAAACAGAAAAATACCCTTCTAGCAGATTTAACCATTTATCCACAGTGTCTGCATCAATCTGACCGTCAAATATGGGAATGTCAAAGTTAATTTGTAACTTAAAGGGTGTGGCGCTTCCAGAGTAGCTGCTGGAAGTAGATGTGTCGCCCCTGGGTAGCCGTTCAAGGATCTGGGCAAAGTTGTCCATCATCGCATTCCTTTGTCACTCGAGGGCCTCTTCAAGCAAGATTTTGATAGGATCTCCTGCCTCATTGTATTTTTTTCATCCGCCATGGGAGGCCGTCAGGATTTGTGAGGCTGGTCTTGTAAAGGTTTGACCAATTCAAGCCCTAACTCCTTATATCTTGACCTCTTTGGGGACATGCAAAGAAAAATAGAGAAAGAGAAGACCGCTCTGATACCATTGATCCGGATTTAAAAAGGAACACATCAAATTACAGATATGACCATAAATACAGAGATGCAACATAAATAATACTTCATTTCATTAATGTAAAATACTGAAATATGCTTGTTGTGGAGATAAATCCTCTCTGCGGACAGAGACGATTCCTACTAGCCCAGACCGAGTCTAGCAACAATCAAACAATGCCATCACGCAAGTTCCTAATTGCAAATTAAAAGTGGATGGTGAGAACCTACTTGGATTCCAACGCTAATATTCGTAGAAGAGATGTCGCTCTCGTTCCTTTACCTCGGCCGGTCACGATCCCCACGATCTCCGTGATTGGACACCTGCACATGCAAAGAACAACACAAATACAAGCATAAAATCCAATAGATGCAATTATATATCAGTCAGAAAAGATATAACTCAACATCAATCATAGAACAATGAGAGTGGAACCATAATGATAGTAATCTATTATTGATAAATAACAAAGAAGAATACAACCATAGTTCTGACGTCAAATCCTCCTTTGGCTGGGTGATCAGCTACACAAGTCTTGCAAAGCTTGTTGGGATAGGGAACAAGCCTCTCTCTCTTTGGGTGACAAGAATCTCCTCACTTAGATTTGGCCTTATGGGTGCAAAGAAGGCTCTTGCAGCTTCAAACTCTTGAACTCCTGGAATTCTCTATCACTATGCTAGAACTGGAACTAGCTTGCTCAAGGCATAGAGACAAGAACAATGTAAACTTTGAAACGGGAACTATAAACTCAAAACGGGAACTCTGGCCAAAAAACCCCAAAAAAACATCAAAAACAGTGCTAAAAACGAAAAGTGTTGATGCTGGAATAACACCTATTTTTTTCTTGGGTAAATTTTCAACATGTTTTAAAAATGGTGGTGAAAACCAATTTTTTGCACAAAAATTATCCAAAAAACACCCTCAAAACGAATAGTGTTGATTCTGGAAGAACACTTTTTTTTTTTCGAATGTAAAATTTCAACATTTCGAAATAATGGCGTAAAATATTTTTTCATGACCCCGAAAAACATTAAATTTTAAAAAAATAATGAAAACATAAAATAAAATTAAAAAATATTTTTTCATGACCCCGAAAAAACATTAAATTTTAAAAAAATAATGAAAACATAAAATAAAATTAAAACAAAGAAAAAACACAAACTTTTTAAACAATTTTTTTTTTATTTTTTTATTTTTTTATTTTATTTTAAAAAATTATAATTTTTTTAAACATTTTTTTTTTTTAAAATTTAAAAATAGAAATAGTTAACAAAAAAATAAAAAATAAAAAATAAAATTTAATTTCCATATTTAATTAAAAAAATTATAAATTTTTTTAAACATTATAATTTTTAAATAAACATTATAATTAATTTTTATTAAACAAAGTTTTTTTTAATTAAAAAAATTATAATTTTTTTAATTTTCGTATTTAAAAAAATTATTAAAAAAAAATTTAAAATTATAATTTTTTTTAACGGAGTTATTTATTTTTTATTAAAAAAAAATTAAATTTTTTTTTGCCACCACCCCCCGGCTGCCCGTGGTGGCACGGCCGTGGGCGGAGGGCTTGCCCGCAGGCGCCTCCGCCCACGGCCACGCCACCACGGGCGGCCGGGGGGCGGGGGGTCGGAATGATTATCTTTGGGCTCTATAGTGAACTAGATATGAGGGGAAATGCTATTAAGATAGGTAAGGAAAACTTGGAGAGCTAAAAAACAATAAAACCAAATGACAAAAATGCCATCAACAAATATTTCCAAAAAAATTCATCCGCATCATAGACTATATATTTCATTATTAAAAAAATTCATCAAAATAATAAAAATTAAAAAATTCCTTATCAAATTTCTATTCGTTTTATTTATTTCAGATGATAAGAATTTTGAATCTTTCACTTTGTCTACTTATATAAAAATGTATTCCTTTATTTATCTAACTATATAAATAAATAATAATATAATTAACAAAAGTGATTTATTGCTTTTATTTCTCTAAATAAATAAATAAATAATAATATAATTAACCAAAATTAATCTTTGCTTTGTCTAACTATATAAGGATATTCTAAATCTATGGAAATATAAACAACTCATTTTTAAGGTAAATCTTAACAAATTTGATAAATTAACCTTAAAAACACAGGCCGCGAATGCATTTGATAAATTAACCTTAAAAACACAGGCTGCGAATGCATAGAAAGTATTTGATGGAAAAAGTTAGCGAAAATTTTACTTATTATAAGATATATATTAAATTTAATAATATATATGTTAAAAAAATATTATTATTATTTTATATATATATATATATATATATATATGAGAAAGATGGTAATAATAATATATAATCATCGTTAAAATTTGAATCTAAAATTAAATATACTATATTTTGAAATGGATTAAAATTAAAATTCAACTGAAAATATAAATATATATATAAGTGGCATTATCTTCATGCTACCTTCCACAGCTACATCAAATCAGAATACCTAGCCTTATCCGGACTTATCACATTCAATTGTAAAAAATACCATTCTTCCAGCTCTACGAGAAACACATTCAGACCTTAGAGTCGTCTCAGCACAACGCTTTTAAACCCATGGCCATTTGTTGACACCAGTCGACACGTTCATGGCAAGTGTCACATACTTTGGTTAAGCATTTGTACTTTTCATATTTAGGTTTGGCTTACAAAGATTCATTCTTCTCTGATATGTTCAATAATGGAGAATATACGGAGACTCAGTCCAGTTCCCATCGGAAAACTGTGCAGAGATTTTGATCAGAGTAGTTTTGTTTGACCCATTATCCTGTAGAAAGCGAACGTACTTCCCAGATGATGCCATCTGTGGGTCGTCTAGCATAGCGTTATTTGTTATGGCTGGCCAGAGCGAGGAGCACCTCCCGCCATTATATTCACCGGGCAGGTGCAACGACCGAGAAGTGGAGACCATAGAGCCGGGCTCGTTCGAGGCATCTGAGCATTTTTATCCCCGGGTTCTCAACGCACAGATTCATCCATTGGTGCGAGCTTTTCTCAATCTGGGGAACGAGCGCATAGGCAAGAGGTTCTGTCACCTGCATCCTGAAGCAGATCCCGCCGAGGTGGCCGCAGTTCTTAAAAACCATACTCGGTATATTGGTTTTGTCTGTTTTTTATATGTTAATTACAAGATTTTTCTTAAGATTGAGAAAGAATTATTATGATTTCTCAGGCCTCACAAACAGTTAAGCGCCACCACGGGCGGTCGGGGGGCGGGGGGTCGATTCCGGGAATCGACCCCCCGCCCCCCGACCGCCCATGGTGGCACGGCCGTGGGCGAAGGGCCTGCCCGCAGGCACCTCCGCCCACGGCAGTGCCACCATGGGCGGCCGGGGCGGTGGCAAAAAAAAATAATTTTTTTTAATAAAAAATAAATAACTCCGTTAAAAAAACATTATAATTTTAATTTTTTTTTTTAATAATTTTTTTAAATACGAAAATTAAAAAAAAAATTATAATTTTTTTAATTAAAAAAAAACTTTGATTAATAAAAATTATAATTATAATGTTTATTTTAATTTTTTTTTTAATAATTATTTTAAATATGAAAATTAAAAAAAAAATTATAATTTTTTTAATTAAAAAAAAATTGTTTAATAAAAATTATAATTATAATGTTTATTTAAAAATTATAATGTTTAAAAAAAATTATAATTATTTTAATTAATGATTTTTTTAATTAAAAAAAAGTTTCTTTAAAAAAAAATTAAATTTTTTTTTTTTTTTTTTTTTTAAATAAAAATGTTAGTTTAAAAAAAAAAAAATTATTATTAACTTATAAAAAAAATCAAAAAATAAAAAATATGCATTTTTTTGTTTTTTAATTTAATTTTTTTTTTATTTTTTATTTTTTGTTTTTTTTTATTTTTTTTTTTTAATTTGAATTTAAAAAAAAAAAAATCAAAAATAGATATTTTTTTGAGAAATTGTAAATGTTTTTTATTTATTTATTTATTTATTTTTTCATTTGAAAAGACATATATTTTCCGCCATTTTAATATTTTTTGGGGTTTTTTTTTATAATTTGATTTTATTTCTGTTTTTTTAAATATTAATTTTACTAGTTTTTTCATTTTTTCGTTAATTTTCTCTATTTTTTTAAACTAGTTTGTTTTTAATTTTTTTATTTTTTTTTCCCTAGTTTTGCTAATGTTTTTTCTTAATTTCTCTATTTTTACGTACTTAATTATATATATATATATATATATATATCTATATATATATATATATATATATATATATATATTTATTTATTTATTTATTTATTTTTTATTTATTTTTTTTTTTTTCCAAATTCTTTTAGGGTTTATGAGATAATTTTTTTTAACATTTTTTATTTTTTATTTTTTTTATATATTTTTTTATATATTTGTTTTTTACAGACAATTATTTCATTTGGATTGAAAATTTAATTAACAATGTATAAATATGTAGAATATCGAAAATGAAAAATATTCACATTCTTCTTTAAATATGAAAAACAATAAAAACCTCAATACAAAAAAAATTAAAAAAAAATTAAAAACAAGATAATATGAAGAAGAAGACCACTTCCAAAATTATTAATTTTAAAAAATAATTATTTACATTCCATACAATAAAAAAATTTAAAGTCAAAAAATAGGTCTTTTAAAAAAAGGGTGCGATGCAGAATAACCACTTTTTTAAATCAGCATGAAAATCACTACCATTCACTACCATTCTAAAACTTAATGCACATGAAAAAAATTAAAGTTCCAAAAACCATGTTCTAAAAAAAACATGTGTATTCTGCATCACCACTTTTGAAAATCGGGTCATTTTTTTGCTATCTCTACGAAACGGGTAACAGTATCAGTTCCCGTTTCAAAGTTTACATTGTTCAAGCTTTTATAGATAGGAAAGAGATAGGATCAACCACATTATTCATGGGATTGGCTTTATCACTTGGAAACTTCCATGAAAGGTGGCAAACCACTTCCCTTCTATGGATATTCGAAGCCAAACCATCCTAGCTCAACATAGATTCAGTTGGTGAGTGGGTTAAGGAGAACCTTCAGAAGCTTGTTCGTTGAAAACTTTACTCAATTCGGTTGGCGCGAGTGCAACTCTGAGACAGAGCGCCAATGGCGTGCCCTTTTTAGAGGATTTCCCTCATTGACGAGGGCAGTGAACTGTGGACCTGCGCTAATGCAAAAAGAGCTGTTTTCATGGATATTCTGCAGGAGATGTCTTCAGGGCATATGAAGCTCATACTTAGAGGAATATGATGCAAGTGGTTTCAGGTCATGTCACTTCTCACAGGTCCCGGAATGAGTCCTCCAGTGTGCGGGTGAGGGGTAACAGGGACGGTGACAAATTGCTGTGTAACAGATGCCCCCTAAAGCATGAGGCCAGAGGGAGAGAGAGGGGTGAAATGCTTTACAAGAACATGCGTAACTGAAAACACGGCCACTGGAGAACCTGCGAAAAGAAGTACAACTAATAGCTCAAGTACATGATACATGTGGTATGGGCGCAGCCATCCATAACGGAGTACATAACAATCTAGATCCAAGGTATGGGCGCAGCCATCCAGAGAGGATCAATAAATAGACTCAGGCATGGTCGCAGCCATCCAGTAAATGAGTCATGTAATGATCATAATAAGCCACAAATCGCAGTCTGAATTCCAATAAACAAAATCCAGGGTCTTGCGCTCCATCTCGATTTGGACAGAGTACAAGTTCAAGCATGTGAATACATGAGTTGAAGTCGAACATGCATGAACATCGTCTGATTACCAGTCAATAATGAAAACTGTTAACAGACGCGAGAGGTACCACCAACAATGACAATGGACCTCAAGGTACTATAGGTACAATCTACGACGTGAGAATCAGTGAGCTGGCGTCGAACACCCGTAGAATCATTCGATCGGAGGCCAATGATGAAAACCTCACGTCGAACACGAAGAACCTGCCATTGAGGCATGCAGGCTCCAAGGCACCAGAAGGGAGTCTCTAGATCAGCTTCCTGGATAATGAGCTGAAGTTGACAGGAAGTGACCTTGATCAAAGGTGGGCCATGGTGTTTCCCACATCAGTGACACGAGACAGAGGAAGAATGTTGTGGTGAATCAAAATTATTTGAGGTATCAGAGGGAGGTTGTTATTCTGCAGAGGTCAACTTCTCTTGAACATATCGACGGCACCACAGTGGACTTGGCAGTGTTTGACATCAAATGAGCAGAGGTCATGGTGACAAGGCAAGGAGTAGATGAGCGGTCAAATAGGATAACCCAAACCCACGGAGGCTAGTGTAAAAAACAAGATGAGATTTCCCCACCCAGACACGAATGTAGACAAGTGCCATGTTCAAGAGCGACATACTACCGACACGACAATAATTATGGGTCCACTTTCCCCACCATTTCTGGCGAGTACCCTAGTTATTTTTAACAAGCTTGACGGGGATAGCATATGCTTGTCAAAATCCGATGTCATTAAGTTTTAACGAGTCTGACAAAGGAAGAACTCGGCGTCTTTTCCTGTTTAGAGAGTCTGAAAAGACAACATAAAAGAAAACTCCAGGGGGGTCCTTTTTCGTAAAGTTGTGTCTCCCGAGCCCGAAAAAGTATAAAACAATGCTCGAAAGAACCGCCCGACCATTACGATCGAGGAGTACTTTTCATATATAGTGACATCGACCTGAAAAAGTAAAAAAGCGATCAACATCACGTCGTTTCGTACCCAGTAACGAACCTGAAACGACAAGGGTCCGACGATCTTTTCGTTTTACACAGTCGGAAAAGAGTTTAAAGACGACCGCCTCTTATTTACGTTTAACGAGTCAAGAGGGATAACTCGGCGATCTTTTCATGTTTAGCGAGTCAGAAAAGAGCTGAAAGATGACTCCACAGTGACTTTTTCGTGTGTTTACCGAGTCCGAAAAAGTATAAAATACAACTCGTTTCACCATCGAAGTTGCGTAAAAGACCTGTCACTGCATAAGAAGCAAGTGTAAAATCCATTTTCGACCAAAAATATATTAAAATATTCAAAAACAACTTTTTAAACCTAAGTACAAGTCGCAAAGTTTATAAATATGGTGAAAATGTAAAAAATAGAATTACTTTTACTTTTTACCTCTTGCATAGTAGCAGTGGTCCGTTTGGGGAGCGAACTTCGGATAGTGATTACAGCCAATCCGTGCAACCATTTGAGATTTCGCCAGTTCCAGGTAAGAGGCGCTTCCCTTAGCTTCATTTTCATACCCTTTTTATGCATTTTGTTCCCTGATTGAGCCTCTGCAAGGAGGATTTTAAAATTTAGGGTTGCGCCCCATTGGCGCGGGTATCCGGCATGGATCCGCGCCAATGGGGTGATTTACCCAAAGGTACCGCGCCATTGGCGCAACTGTTTTAGAAACAGTCGTGCCAACCGCACGACCTAATTTTTACCTTGAATTTTCTCATTATTTTTGAAATTCGTCCGGTTTGTAAGCTTACCAGTGTTCTAATAATGATTTATTCGTCCTTGTGGGTGTAGGAAACAAGCAAAAATGGTGGTGGAATGGAAAGAACGGGAGAATGATGCCGTGGACGCCTTGGCCATCGAGGATGAGGGATGTATGAATGCTTTGAGAGACTGTGGTCTCAAGAAGTTCTTCCTCACATCTTATCCGCGATCTCAGCCGGAGTTATTACAGTTCATAGTGGATGCTTGGGATGTTGATGACCAAGGATTTCGCTTACGGGACCAAACCTTAGAGCTGGATGTATCTGATGTGTATTTCATTACTGGGCTGTCACGGAGAGGGGCGAGCCCTATTTTGACCAGAAGCAGACCTTCCGGAGAGAAGATAGGTGAAGTGAAGGCTCGAGTGTGTCCAGAGGCACAATTTGGGAGAAACAGTGCCAAGGTGGATATCGCCACCATCCAGGACTTGGTTCTTAAGGTGATACTGTTCACCATCACACGTGCAGCTGGGGTACAGGCGCCCCATGAGGCGAGCAAGAATCATCTGTTACTAGCTACAGAATGCCTCAGCCCCACCATCTTTGACTGGGCTACAGCGGTGACTACCAATATCAAAAGGCAGCTTACAAAGTGTAAGCGTGGAGGAGTGAAACAGTTCGGGTATGGCTCGATTGTGGTGTCGTTCTTCTTGGAACGATTACCCCTCTTTCAGATCCAGGGAGCTGTAGTGGCTGATCCATTGCCACGAGAGCCTAGGATGGCTCGCTGGGCAGCATTGATGCCCAGAGGAGGAGGGGGCCAGCAGATGTCTTGGCGGCCCGAATTCTTCATATGGCTCCGCCGTCAGCTGATCGTGGTAGAGGATTGGCCATATGCGGGACTAATTTCATGGGGGATCCAGACCTCCCACTGCCAGAGGGAGAGGAATGGGACGAGGAGTTGGGTATGATCTCTTCGTTTTTTGATGTTTTATGTATTTTCATTTTTTTTTGTTAATACATGCATGTTCTGATGACAGTCGTATGTATATGCAGATGTAGGCCCAGAGCGACCAGCCGGCTTGTCTCCTATAGTGTGGAGGGGCCAACCCGTAGCTGACCCTCAGGCAAGGGGTGCCGTGGGGGAAGAGCTGGTGCAGAATCTCGAGGGACTCACCCGAGGGATTCTGGGTTACGCTAGATTGGCAGACGTGCCTTTTGCATACCAGAGGCACACAGTGGGGGTGCCGACTCGCATCCATCGTCTGTTGAGACGCTTGGTGCGCGCGGTGACATGCTATCATGAGCACCACCGCGACTAGACTTCTAGGCTTCTTTCATGCATATTTTTTGAGGGACATGTCATCCCAGGATGTATCAGGATGAACATGTATTATTTTTTGAACTATGTAATGCACGCGGTGCAAAACATTGCGACACACACACACACACACATATATATATATACATATGCCTATGGTTTATTATTGTGCTTTTATGTGCTTGCTTGTATAATGTTTTGATTATAAATTACGCAAATGTCTATCTAATACATGATTAGCCAATGCATCAGATAATGTGTTTAATCGTCGTGGAATATGCTGATATGTGATAAAGTCTAAATTCCTTTCTAACAATTTAACACGTAAGTACAACCTTAAAATGTGATGGTCTCTGACGGAATATCGCCCATTGAGCTGATGGACGACAAGTTGAGAGTCCAGGTTAACAAGCAATGTACGAATAGCGAGATTAATCGCCTCGGCTAATAATTCAATAACATCGCTATATTCAGCAACATTGTTTGTAGTACAGCCTAAACACACACCTTGAAGATCTATCAACTCACCGTGAGGATCGTAGATCACCCACGCCGCAGAGGAGAAATTGAGAGTGTTGTGGCAGGCACCATCAACGAAACCAACATAAGGTGCACCCGACATCTGCACAAGGAGAAAAAACACAATAAGAGGCAATCACGCCTTCACACCAAACTGAAAACATGAAAACACTCACACACACACACGCATGTCTAAATCGAAGTGCATGAATCATGCATAGTACTTTTTCAAGTACAGCCCATTGCAGGGCTTATCAAGAGGATTACCTTCGTAGTCAACTAGCTCATATGCCCCTTTCTGCAACACTTTCTTTACAATATAAGGGCCTAGCCACATGGGCTCGAGTTTGCCTGCCCCCAGCTTGTCATTTGGTTGGTCGTATAGATGGACTAGATCTCCCTCAACAAAGGAACGAGGATGGATGGTATGGTCGAAGTGAGCCTTGACTCTCTTCTTTTGAGCTTCGATGGCTAGAGAGGCTAGGCGACGGGTCTCGTCCAACCGTTCTAGATAAAGAAGCTGTTCCTCTATCGGAGTAGTGTTGGGAAGCAACTCGACGACTATTTTCAACGAAGGAATTTCACATTCTATAGGAAGGGTAGCCTCCAGTCCGTAAACTAGTTGAAATGGAGTGAAACCAGTGGCATCCTTCATAGAGGTTCGGTAGGCCCACAAGGCGGGAAACAACATCAGATGCCAATTAGACTTATGCATGTCAACAGTACGTTGAAGCATCATAACCAAAATCTTGTTAACGGCTTCAACCTGGCCGTTAGACTGAGGATAGCACGGGGTCGAACTATCATGCCGTAAACCTAGTTGGGTTGTCAGCTCGGTCATCATGTGATTACGGAAATGCTTTCCATGATCCGTGACGATGGCCTGCGGAACTCCGAACCACGTAATAACATGATTGAACAAAAACTGCGCCGCTGTATGACCGTCTTCAGTTAATGTGGGCATCGCCTCGGCCCATTTTGTAAAGTAATCGACGACAACGATAATAAAACCATGCCCCTCGGACGAGCGAGGCTTACAGGTCGTATAATCAATGCCCCATTTTGCAAAAGGGCCTATGGTGACTACAGGGTGCAGCGGAGCCAGTGGCGCACGCATCTTCCGCTGGTATATCTGGCATGCATGACACGAGCGGACGGCAAGAATGCAATCCTTAAAAACGGAGGGCCAGAAATAACCAGCGTGAAGGATTTTCTGAGCTGTGGCATATCCGGACATGTGACCACCACAGGCGCCAGAGTGGCAGTCATTTAGGACTCTCTCAGCTTCCTCGAGGGTTAGACATCGGCAGAGGATGGAGTCAACGCCGAGATGGTACAGGGTGTCCCCTATGATACGATAGGGTTGAGACTGATGGCGGATCCGCCGCCAAGCATCTTTGGATACAGCGGGGTAGAAAGAGGACGTCTGTAAATAAACAATAATATCCCCGTACTAGGGATCGAGGGCGCTGATTAGAAAAAGAGTTTCGTCCGGGATATGATGTTCTGAAAAAGAGGGTGCAGAAGGAGATGGCAAAGAACAAAGTAACTCAGCAAAGACCAGGGACTTCTTAGACTTGGCAACAGTGAATTCCAAGTCAAACTCTTGGAGGATTATGATCCACTTTGAGTATTTTCCCCCCAGCAACTGACGTGACAAAATGTACGTCATCGGGTTGCAATCAGAAATCACGGTCGTGGTGCGCAACAAGATATAATGCCGGAAGCGTTGGATGGCACAAACGGCGGCCAATGCCAACTTCTCGACGTAAGCATATCGAGTTTCCGTATCCAAGAGGTTGCGGCTGAGGTAATATATGACGTGCTCATTGCCATCATCATCGTCTTGCACGAGAACCATGCCGATAGTGGTATCGGCGACGGCCAGATACAGAGTATAATCACGGTGGTAGTTCGGAGGTCGCAATAATGGAGCAGAGACAAGGAGGCCCTTGAGACGCTCGAAAGACTCCTGAGCGATAGCATCCCAATGAAAGGGTGTATCTCGCTTCAATAACCGTGTAAAACCTTTTGCCACCTCGGCATAGTTCGGAACGAATCGTCTTAAGAAATTTGCTTTGCCTTGCAAGCTCTGCAACTGCTGCAAAGAAGCAGGGGGAGGAAGATTCAGAATAGCCTCGACTTTGAGGGGGTCCAGACGGATGCCCTCTCGGGAGACGATAAACCCGAGTAGTCGGCCTGATTCAATGCAGAAGACACATTTATGAGGATTGAGCCTGATACGGTAGTGTCGACAGCGGAGAAATATTTCACGAAGATGGGAAGGATGGTCCTGACGTTTGACTGAATGAGCTGGAAGATCATCCAGATACGGCTGTACAATGTGACGAATGTCATGAAAAGCATAGGACATTGCACGTTGGAAGGTAGCACCGGCATTCTTTAAACCGAAAGGGAGCTTCTTATAAGCAAAA
The DNA here is from genome assembly GCA_031772625.1 of Pinus tabuliformis. NCBI lineage: Eukaryota > Viridiplantae > Streptophyta > Pinopsida > Pinales > Pinaceae > Pinus > Pinus tabuliformis. Next base: position 928,084,423 of record CM062817.1, on the reverse strand, counting down.
GTGCCCCAAGGACAGATAACAGCAGTCTTGTGTTGGTCAGCGGGCGCAATATTGTTGTTGGGAAAAGTATCCAATACGGAATGACCCTATCCCACTCTAAGGGTGATAGTACCTCAGCAACAACTGAATACAAAGCTATTCAAAATTACTTCTTTATGAGATGTAAGAGAGAGGAGAAAAGGATCCACTAACCGTTGTCTTCCGCTAATGGTTGATCCAATCTTCCCTCTTTGCTGCTTGCTCCCAGCTCCTTGCTCTTTCACTGGCCCAGCTACACAAAGATCCTGCAAAAGCACAAGAAAGGGAAACTACAAGAAGCATACATCCATAATTGATTCAAGGATTAGAATAAATCAAATATACAAGCATCAATACGCCACAAAGACACATGCATATAGAAGAACCTCAAATGCTTTATTAATGGAAGAAGTAAAGTTCTGAGAGTGTTACAACCATAAGAGGCCCAATCCAGCAACACCTCCCAGCTGAAAGAAATCTCCTCTTCACCTCCTTCAAAGCAATCACCCAATAGTTCTATGCACAAACCAACAGCACTTCCTTACATTCACAAAATTCCAGCCTCTTTAGACCTCATGAGAGAGCTCTATATATAGGAGATTTGGAGAAAGGATGAGTCAGCTTGTAGCTGGCATGAAGCTGACTAGTGTCCTCTCCCACTTCAGTTATTCTTCAGTTCTTGAGTCCACTTGGAGGTTCTTGCTTCCACTTGGAGATATAGACCCTCTTACTCATCACCAGTCGAATTCCTTGATGCAAGTGTCACTTTGGAAGCTTCCTGGGCTCTGACACCTTGAGGAATGAGTCTGCCACATGTCCAAACACGTTCAACGCAGGTAGCTAGTGTTGGAGTTGACATTCAGCGCAGGTAGCCAGTGTAGCAGTTGACATTCAGTGCAGGTAGCCAGTGTAGCAGTTGACATTTAGTGCAGGTAGCCAGTGTAGCAGTTGACATGATCCAGAATTTGCTTGTTTTTGAGTGTTTTCAGGTGGAGAACTGATTTTCAGTGCTGTGGTTTGCTGACCTTATTCCTCTAGGGGTAGGAACAACATGTTTAGGGACTTTGGATCCCTCAGATTATTGACATTTCATGCTTCATGCTGTAAGGCACAAAAATGTCTATAACAGTTGCCCCCTAAAGTATGAGGTCGTTTATCGGGTGAAATGCTTTATCAGGAGGATCCGAAGTTCATTCAATCGCTGAGAGGTGCCCTGTAATAAAATACAATACAATACATTATTTTTCATTCTGCTTTCATGATCTAGCTGAGGCGGGCATTCCCATGCTCAGCTTTATAAATTCATTTTGGTACATAGAACAGACGATCGTCTGATGGTAGACCGATAATTCTCTGCTGAAATTATCATCCTTCGAGTAGGATGATCATCTGCTGCAATGATGTACATAACAAATGTCTTTATATCCTGAATATATATATCGCAGCCCGGATGGATGAAACTAGATCCGGGGTCTTCAAACTCGTTCGATCTTCACTCTAAGTACAAGTCGATCCATGTGAGAATTGCGCTGAAGTCGAACATGGAAAGACATCGCTTGATTACCGGTCAATAATGTAAACCGTTAACAAGCGCGAGAGGAATCACCGATAATGATAATGACCCTCAAGGTACTGCAGTACAATTCACGTGGTGTGAATAAAGGACTTGGCGTCGAACACCACGCAAAATATTCTGGTCGAAGGTCATTGATGTATACTTGTCGCCGGAAGTGAGAAACTTGCCATTGAGGCATGCAAGCTTCAAAGTACTGGGGGGGGTGTTCCTAGATCAACTTCTTGGATAATGAGCTGAAGTCGACAAGAAGCGATCCGTCAAAGGAGGGCCTTAATGAATCCCACATCAGTGACACGGAACGGAGCTAATGATTTTAGTGGAGGTGAAAACGATCTGTGAAATATGATTCAGGGTGGCGATCATGAGTGGATGAAGGATAATGTATGGCAGTGGATGGGACACGGTTGACTCTTTCTGAACAACATCTCTTGAACATATAACGACACTGATGTGATGGATCGGTAGCATTACCCCAAATGTGGATGGTTTGGCGAGGACCATGGTGATGAGACCGGTGAATGAAACAACCCAACCCGATGTGATACGGAGGACAAAGTGTCATGTTCAAGAGCGACTTGCTACCATTAAAGCTTTGAGGTTCTCCCAATTTTTCCCCAGTCATTTCTGACCAGTACCTCTTTATTTTTGTCAAGCTTGAGGAGGATAACATATGCTTGTTCTATAACCTGCCCTTCGGGCAAGCCCATCGCTATGTTTTAACGAGCTTAGCGATAGGGAAACTCGTTCTCATCTAAAGACAAGTTTGTCGCTATTTAATCATTTTAACGAGTCTAACGACAAGGAAAACTCGGTCCTTTTCATTTTTAGAGAGTCTGAAAAGGTACAGAAAGTTAACTCCAAAATTCCTTTTTCGTCATCTAATCCCTTAAGTCCGAAAAAGTATAAAACAATACAGAAGGGATGAGTTTTCGATAATTTTAACGAGCCGAATAAAACAAGCGCTCGACCTTTTTGTGCAATAACCCCTCAGGTCCAAAAAGATTAAAATCTAGAGGAGGGATAGCTCTTCCGGTCACTTTAACGAGCTGGAAGGCCAAAACTCGGCAAACTTTTCATATTTTACGAGTCAGATGAAAAGAGCTCAAAGAAGACTCGTCTTTTGAGGAACGAGTGATAAACAGGGATAGCAGCAGATTCCAGGTACAGGTTGGAATTTTCCAATCACGGCAGTGTCACAAGGATGGCTAAGTGAAATCACCCTTCGCAGTTGTTCCTCAAAATGGGTAAACAATCATATGGGGGCGAACGATCGGCCAAATGGAATGGAGGTGGCAGGTGCACGACCAAGGCTTTTTATGGCTAATAGTTTTACGATCACAAATGGTTATTTACCGGTACTGGGTTCATTTTTTAAAGAGCTTGAATGCGCCAAAACACTGCTCAATCTTATGTTTTTTTTTTAACGAGCATGAACTATGTGCTAAAACTGCTCGGTGATAAGTTCGCATGCCCCCAGCATAATAACGCAAATCGAGGTGCATGCCCCCCAAGCTTCATTGCATTCAACTCGGTGGTTGGAATGAAGGTTTACCTTTGAGAAAGGGGATTTGCTTCATTTTTTAATGAGGTTGACACAAGATAAGAACCGTCCTCTAACTCCTTGTTTCATTTTTTAACGAGGTTGACATGAGATAAGAACCGTCCTCGGCGTCCAAATCCATTAGATCTAGAAGGTTTCATATTCCACTGTGGCCACTTCCGCCAGATTACTCGGAGGCGGTAGGGCAAAAGTACCCATTAAGGCAGGGTCTTTTAGGAGACCTACTCCGATATTTTGGAGCGAATGATTCCTTCCATGGATCATTGGAATGCTTCCCGTAACTTGTGAACTGTTGGGGAGAAAAGTTTGTTGGTCGACGATTGTAATTCTTCCTTGGAAGGGAAATGCAATCTTCCTGAAGTAGGTCGACACAACTGCGGCCATGGCATAGATCGAGGGCCTTCCAAGTAGCTTCAACATCAATTCCTACTGTTTTTCCCCCCAGTTCAACTTGCAAGTTACTTAAAATCCCGTATGGAGTGTATGATCGTCCATCAAATGCTTTTAACGTCGTTGACGATTTCGACAAGGGTGGTGAGCCTAAATCTTTCCAGCAACTCATCGACATAAGACATGTAGATGCCCCCTCATCAATAATTGTTCGATGAACAGTTTTGTTGAGGGCTTTCACTTGAATAAGGAAAGCTAGTTGAGCTGGTAACTGAGGGTCATATCCTTTATGATCAAAGGTGACAAGATTGGAATCCATTGGGTCAATTCCACCTATTGCTGATAATAAAGCTTGTTCTTGGGAGAAGCAATTTTGCGGTACCTCAAGTGCCGACATAACGGACGACGATTGGGCCAGGTCCTCTATCTGTGCTATTTTCGCACAAGGATTAAATGTCGATTTGTGTACTGCTCCCTTTTGCGACTTTATTATTGGCTCAGGGACGATGGGTGGCACAACTTCGGTCAAAGTTGTTGTCGAACTACTAGGTTGTTCGTTAGCCTTGTTGTTCGACAGCTTTGGATTCCTGTAATCCTTATTCCTCGTCAAAGCATTATTTTGCTGCTTTGAGGTAGACAACATAAGCACTTGGGATCAGGAAGCATTTTGATTAGCAACCAGATTTTGACCTGGATTAGGAAACGGATCAGTCAATACTGCTGGGGTTTTTGAACTCTTAAAGAGTTTCTTAACTTCAGCTATATGTGGACAATCTTTCGTCCAATGATCCTCATCGCATATATGACACCCTGCTGGGGGTTTCCTTTTTCTCCCTTTCTTTTTCTTCTTGCCCCCTGGTTGCTTCAGTTGTTTGCCCTTGTCGGTCGACATGGCATTTACTTCTGAGGCAAGAAGTTCTTCATTTGCATTTTGACTATAAATTTTGTGCTTGCCAATCACGCCATCGCTGGCGTGAGAGTCATTGTTTGATTTAGGAGGAGGAGGAATTGAAAATCCCGGTCTAGGAGCGTCGGGTATTTTGTCGTAGAGCGTGCCGGACTGAGTATAAACTAAGTCCAAATACTGTGCACGAGCGATAACTTGCTCCTCTGTTACGACTCCCCCCTTGGCCACATCTTCCGTTATAGCAGGAAGTAACGACTTTATAAACCATTCAGCTAACAGCTGATCGGGAACATATGTTTTCACCATCCTACGACGATGACGCCACTCATGTATATGATCAGATATGTGGGTGGCAGTCGTCTGTTTGAAGTTGGTAAGGAGTTCTGTTCCCGTTTCATACCTTATCGGTAATTGAAAATGGGTTAAAAAGGTTATGGCTAAGGTACTGAAGTTGTCGAATGAAGCTCTAGGCAATTCAATGTACCATTTTGCCGCTGGACCCGTTAACGTCCTCTGAAAGAGGCGAAGTCTTATCGAATCATCATTCAGGGTGTTTGATGAACACCATAGATGGAATGCCATCACATGATTCGACGGATCTTCACCCAGATTTCCATTAAATTTAGGAATATCTGACGGAAGTTTATGCGGAATCGCTGGCCACCAAGGAGCATAAGCAATTGGATCATTCGTCAGCCGGTTTAGATCTGGTAATTCTAGAGTTGCTACAAAGGGCAACTGTTGATTCAGGTTAGGCGAAGCATACCCAGGATAAGATGGGATCGCCTGAGCAATGGGTCTTTGCAAACCAGCATAATGCTGGCAACTTTGACAAGGTTGATGGGCATAACCATTATAGTATGGTTGCCCATTACTTACAAAGACTTGTTGCTCAGGTCCTTGATATGATTGCTGGAATGGCGGTTGTTGAGATTGAACCAGCTCTGGTTGTTGGACCATTTGCTGTTGACCAATACTGGATGATTGACCGGGATGAGGAGTCACAGTACGTGTTTGAGCCTGAGTCGCTCTAGATAAGGAGGCACTACCCTGAGATTGTGATTGAGTCGTTGAGACAAGAGGTTGTTGTATTGCAACCTGAGAAACTTGGGGTTGACATACAACAGGTGGAGCTTGTACTTGCGACACATTCACTATAGTAGGTATGGTGGGAATATTCGACACAGGGTGTACTGGTTGCATTGAATATACAACCCCTGGTTGTTGAGGCAGTATTGGTACCCAACCGCTGGATGTAATTCCAGTTTGACCTGAACTTTGTTGTAAACTCCCATATGGTTGTTCTCTGGGAGGGAACAATGAAAGAGCATACTGCCCTCCATATGGTGGAAATCCAGTACTTAAAGGGTAAATTGGCCTTTGAAGACACATTGGATCAATTTGTTGAGTTTCAACATAAGAAATATCAGATGATAATCCGGATGAAGAAATAGGAACTAACCATGTCGTTGTCCCTGATTGGACTCCGGCTTGTTGTTGACAATTGGCTGGGACAGATGGTATACCAGCGAACATCGTTGGAGTAGTAGCAGGAGGCTCTGCTGCTGCTGTGTTGGACGACACAGTCCTAGATGTCGACGGTTGTTCAGACATATCTAGTCTATCCAAAAGATTTCTTAGCGATTCTACAGGAAATTCCACTTGTGGTGGACTAACTTCGAAGATCAACGAGGGAAAGGTGATGATTATTCCGCTTAAAATAAATTTTATAACGACGCTTTAGACACAACTTGCTTTCTCAGTTTTAAAGAGTCGAGAAAAAGCTAAAGATGACTCTAGTCTCCTTCGATGTTTTAACGAGCCCGAAGTGACAAATGCTCGGATGGACTTTTTCAGTTATAGAGTTTGAAAAAGGCCAAAAGAAACTGCTCTGGAGTTCTAGGCAGAGGGTGTGCCAAACCTTTCGCAAAACCACAGAATACGTTTTACGGTACGGGTGGTCGATCTTCGTGAATGCTGTGTTCACTGCATTGCGATTAGTAGGGCGGTCGACACGGCTTCCTATGGATAAAGGCTTTGTTCCTATAGGGGTCTCCCAATATATACACGACGGTACGTGGGAGCACAAGTCCGTATTAGTGCCACCGACTCTCAGGAGGAATCACCCACCTTCGTCGAGATCGACAGTCACTACGTTTAACGACGCCGGAACACGTCTCTAGCTTAGACCTCTAGATGTTTGCGTTATGTTTCAAAGCGTTGTTAGGTTCATTCAATATATTTTAAGTTGATCTTTTTAAAGTTTGCCTTTCAAGGTTCACCACGAGATGTATTGATACAAATTCCTAAATGCAGTCTAAGATGAGAAGCAAGCTTTTTCAATCTTTTCGACTTATGAAAATCTTAACTACTGAGGGAAAAGAGAGACAAAATCTTTTCACACAGATCAAAGAGCACTCGCTAATGCACTTTTTCCCTAAATCAACATACAAACTTATATGCAAAATGAAAAAAATGCAGGTATTTCTTTTCTCTTTCTTAATGTTTGTGCGACACAAAAAGAAAGCTGTTGTATAATTTTGAATTCAATTTCAAGTGAAAGCAAACAAGCTTGTCCAAAATCAAAAGACACCTTAAGATTTACTTGTTTCGACACTAGAAATATATAAACTCAAACCATATGACGAAAGCAAAAGCTCAATCAGCTATGAACAACAAACAAACTAACTCTTAAGATCAGAACGACACTTTATCACAGGTCTAGATCTAAGAGGCCACAGCAAGACTAGTTCACTTTTCGTTATGGGAAACTGTAAATGGCATAAGAAATACACAAAGAACAAACACAGTTTCTTTATACAACCGAGGCGGAATAGTGGCAAGGAAAGTTGGTTTCAGATAGGTACATTGACTGGTAACAGGCAGCAAAAACAAGAGTGAAAACAAGGCAAGAAACAGCAGGAAACCCCAGTAGCACAAGGCAAGACTGGTCCAGCGCAGGTGGGACACTGTCTGTTTGACATTCAGCGCAGGTAGCCCCTTCGGGAACTGCGCTGAAATGCAGACAGCCTTCACAGCAGTTGCACTGAAGAACGAAACTTTCGTTTCTCTTGGTTTCCGGGTCACAGATTGCTAAAAAATTCACAGTTTTTGGCCAAATCAGAAGCTATCAGTCAAGGACACACTAAGGGATGACAAGGAGGATGAAAAGCTATCACTAAGAGCTTATTAGAGTCATTGTGGATCAGCTCTTCAAATCATAAACTTGCCCAGAAACTGAGCTAGAGTAGCTGCCCTCTACTTTGCATTTGAAAGATCCAAATGCAGTTTGACTTGGTACTCCCTTTGTTTATGAAATGAATAGCAAAAACACAAACAACCAACAAGATACGATCCCCAGCGGAGTCGCCAATTTGTTGTTGGGAAAAGTATCCAATACGGAATGACCCTATCCCACTCTAAGGGTGATAGTACCTCAGCAACAACTGAATACAAAGCTATTCAAAATTACTTCTTTATGAGATGTAAGAGAGAGGAGAAAAGGATCCACTAACCGTTGTCTTCCGCTAATGGTTGATCCAATCTTCCCTCTTTGCTGCTTGCTCCCAGCTCCTTGCTCTTTCACTGGCCCAGCTACACAAAGATCCTGCAAAAGCACAAGAAAGGGAAACTACAAGAAGCATACATCCATAATTGATTCAAGGATTAGAATAAATCAAATATACAAGCATCAATACGCCACAAAGACACATGCATATAGAAGAACCTCAAATGCTTTATTAATGGAAGAAGTAAAGTTCTGAGAGTGTTACAACCATAAGAGGCCCAATCCAGCAACACCTCCCAGCTGAAAGAAATCTCCTCTTCACCTCCTTCAAAGCAATCACCCAATAGTTCTATGCACAATCCAACAGCACTTCCTTACATTCACAAAATTCCAGCCTCTTTAGACCTCATGAGAGAGCTCTATATATAGGAGATTTGGAGAAAGGATGAGTCAGCTTGTAGCTGGCATGAAGCTGACTAGTGTCCTCTCCCACTTCAGTTATTCTTCAGTTCTTGAGTCCACTTGGAGGTTCTTGCTTCCACTTGGAGATATAGACCCTCTTACTCATCACCAGTCGAATTCCTTGATGCAAGTGTCACTTTGGAAGCTTCCTGGGCTCTGACACCTTGAGGAATGAGTCTGCCACATGTCCAAACACGTTCAGCGCAGGTAGCTAGTGTTGGAGTTGACATTCAGCGCAGGTAGCCAGTGTAGCAGTTGACATTCAGTGCAGGTAGCCAGTGTAGCAGTTGACATTTAGTGCAGGTAGCCAGTGTAGCAGTTGACATGATCCAGAATTTGCTTGTTTTTGAGTGTTTTCAGGTGGAGAACTGATTTTCAGTGCTGTGGTTTGCTGACCTTGTTCCTCTAGGGGTAGGAACAACATGTTTAGGGACTTTGGATCCCTCAGATTATTGACATTTCATGCTTCATGCTGTAAGGCACAAAAATGTCTATAACAAATATTGATCTGGTTATACCCAGAAAAACCGTCCATAAACGAGTAGATTTCACTTCCTGCACACTCATCAATGAGCTGATCAATGAAAGGTGTGGGGAAGTTATCCTTAGGACAGGCGCGGTTAATGTCACGATAATCAACACAGACTCGAATAGTACCTTGCTTTTTGTTGACAGGGACTATATTAGAAACCCAATCCGTAAGTGGAATGGGGTAGATGAAACCAGCCTTGAGAAGTTTTTCAACTTCTGCTTTAATGGCTGCAGCGTTTCTGGGGTGCACGGGGCGTAGGCGTTTACGAATAGGCTTAGCACCTGGATACGTAGGTATCTCGTGCACCACTATGCTAGGGCCGATGCCGGGCATCTCTTCGTAGGACCAAGCGAAGACATCACGAAATTCGCGAAAAAGATCGGTGTAGAGTCGAACTTCCTCTGGAGTACAAGTGACTCCAATATGAATATGCTTGACAATCCCTGGTTCCACAGAGATGTCGATGGGTTGGGTCTGCGTAATGTTTCCCATATTACCTTCAGAAGACACTTGATAAATTTGAATAGGTGTTTGAAGGGGCTGAAATGGGATACACGAAGCAAACCATTCGAGACAGGCGATCATTTCCTGATGGGCAGGGAGGAACGAGGAACGGTGGTGATGATCTGACCAAGGGGGTTCCTCAAGAGACATGGTCTCTATGATGGCTTCATCGGAAGGAAATATTTCCTTTAATGAATCCGAAGTAGCATCATCTCCAAGCCAAGGGAAATGAACATACGAGTCGGGAACACTGCTCGGAGGAGCAGGTTCAGGAGGGGGAGCCGATGCAGCAATGATTTCGACGTAGTTGAGCTCGACAAGACTCAACGGCATCATATCGCCCCAAGATTCTATCTGATTAGCGGGAGGAAGGACCCACGGATCAGAGCGCACGGAAATCATGTTAATAGGAGCGAGATTAGGAGGTGGAAGGGGAAAGACACCCATCAGGGCGGGATCTTTAAAGAGTCCGACTCCCACACTCTCGAATGATTTGGAGGTATGCTCCACGAAAGGCACATTGCCTTCGGAAGAGGAGGTGAAGAAGGAGAGCTGGTCCAACGTGACAATCTTCCCTTGATGAGGGAAACGAATGACATGGAAAAGGGAGGAAGCCACGGCTTGCATGGTGTATGTCCAGCTACGTCCGAGGAGGAGGTTGTAGGTAAGATTAGCATCGACAACTTCGACCTCCACTTCTACCGTCTTCCCTTCCAAGGAGATGGGAAACCGTTGGAGGATACCATAAGGACGGGACTCTCTTCCATCAAAGGCTTCTAATGTCGTAGGAGACTGGCTCAGCGTCAGAGAACCAATAGCTTTCCAACAGGCAACAGACATGATGCAAGTTGAGGCACCTTCATCAATGACTGTACGATGAATCGTTTTAGTATTGATAATGACCTGTATGAGGAAAGCAATTTGGTGAGGCAGTCTCGGCGTATGGCCCTCGAGGTCAAAAGAAATCAGATCCGAGTCAGCCGGGTCTATGCCACCGATGGCCGATAGCAAGGACTTCCTCTGGGAGGGGCAGCTCTGGAGGACTTCTAAGGCAGACATAGTAGACGGAGCCTGAGCTAAGTCCTCAACGATGCTGTAGTGCTGGGCAGCACGAGCATTAGGGTTGTAAGAAGACTTCTGGAGTACACCTTTTGGAGGGGGTCGGATAGTCGTCTCAGTGCTAGGTCTTTCGATGTGGAGTGGACCAGAACTGGACAGAGGAGCGCTGGAGGGGACCTCAGGCTCTTTCCCGGCGTGAGATGGATATTCTTTTGCTCGAGTAGTGACATGGATGGGAATCGTCCCAACCATAAATACTTGAGAGCCGAATGAAGAAGAGGGTTGCGATGGATCTGCCACCATTTGAGTTTGCTGCGAAGGGAAAGGTTCTTTAAGCACAGCAGGAGTCCCAGGAGCACCTTTCAATAATCGACTAACTTCGGACCGCCTGGGGCAGTCTTTAGTGTAGTGATCCTCATCACAGATAAGACAAGGATACTTAGGTTTACGTTTGGCTCCTTCCTCGGGTGGAGGTTTAGGGGAGTCCTGTTTGGGCTGTTCGGATTTATTCTTGGCTTTCCCTTTCTTTTTCCCTTTCGAGGATTTATCCGCCATGGTGGAGTGGACGGCGTTAACCTCGGAAGTATTTCCAGAATTAGATTGGCCCTGAGAAGTGTTTCCATTAGAAGCATTCGATTTTTGCTTCCCAGGGTTCGCGGATGATTTCTTTGAAGATGCGTTTACAGAGCCAATAACACCGTCAACAGATGGTTTTGGCGGAGCTTTGGATGTTCCGGGTCTCGGGGCGTCTGGAAAATAATCATATAAAGTACCTGACTGAGAATAAACTAGGTCGAGGTACTAAGCACGTGCAATAGCTTGCTCTTCAGTCACACAAGCTCCCATGGCAATGTCTCGCGCGATTGCAGGGACAAAGGAGGTCGTGAACCAATCGGTTAGGAGCTGATCAGGAATCCAGAACTTGATCAAGCGACGATGCCGTCTCCATTCATGTATATGATCGGATATATGCGTGGCCGTGTCCTGTTTGAGAGACGTAAGGAGATGTGTCCCTGTCTCATACCGAATGGGTAACTGAAAATGAGTTAGGAATGCCATACCTAGCGAGTTGAAATCTTGAAATGTTCCGCGATTTAATTCAATATACCACTTAGCGGCCGAGCCGGTGAGAGTCCTTTGGAAGAGGCGGAGCCGGATGGAATCATCAAGCCATGAGTTGGATGAGCACCAAAGGTGATAGGTCATGACATGGGCTTGAGGGTCCTCACTAGATTTTCCATCGAATTTCGGGCAATCACCGGGTATCTTAGTTGGAACTGGTGGCCAATATGGATTATGAAGAATGGGATCATTTGTCAATTTGGACACATCTGGTAGTTCCAATGTCGCTAAGAAAGGTAACTAAGGATTGAAGGACATCTATGGCCGTGGAAGAGAGGTAGTACCAGGGTTCCAACCAGGTGGTGGTTGCCCCCATGGACTTTGTCCGGATGGGCCTGGCCCATAAGGGTTCTGCCCATAGGGATTTTGCCCATACGGATTCTGTCCATAAGGATTCTGTCCATACGGATTCTGTCCATAAGGATTCTATCCATACGGATTCTGTCCATAAGCAGACAGCTGACCCTGGGTCTGCCCCCCAGCACCCCATGGATTAGCAACTTGACCTGCAGGTGCAACATACTGTTGCTGATAATTCTGGTAAGGGGTGACCTGCATTTGTTGATAATTTTGATAAGGGGTAAATTGAGTTTGCCCTTGGGGTTGCTGGTAACCATACGGTTGCTGAGCTCCATACTGAGCCTGATAAGAAGGCTGCGCTTGGTAAGAAGGTTGGGGTTGTGACCCACCTTGCATCTGATAACCAATTTGAGTCTGGGGCCTAGAAGGATGTCCTTGAACAGGTTGAGCTTGGACCATCTGGTTGGAAGTTTGCCCTGGTTGGGTTTGGGACGGACCCATTTGCCCAGAAGGATGAGCTTGCTAGGTAGCAGGTTGTCCTCGAGCAACCGAGGGTTGTCCTTGCGGAACAGATGGTTGAGCGGGCTAGATGGCCGGTTGACCTTGAGGTTGGCCAGCCTGTCCAGAGGGATGACTAGGCTGGGTAGTGGGTTGGCCCTGCTGTGCGGAAGGCTGACCCCCTTGCCCAGAAGGATGACTAGGCTGGGCAGTGGGTTGGCCCTGCTGTACGTAAGGCTGCACCCCTTTCCCTGAAGGGTACCCCTGTTGGACTGCCAGTTGACCTTGTTGAATATAAGTTTGTCCTGCTTGTCCAGTGGGATAACCCTGCTGGATACCAGGTTGACCTTGTTGGATGTAAGGTTGTCCTGGTTGTCCAGACGGGTAACCTTGTTGGGTACCAGGTTGCCCTGGATAACCAGAAGGTTGAGTCAAATAAGTAAAAGATGGACCACCAACGGCCGAAGGTTGTCCCTGATAGGGTTGTCCTTGTAGGCCCCCAGGTTGTCCTGGGTAAGACTGGCCATAATATTGCTGCCCTTGGGGGGTTTGCATATAAGATGGTTGGCCTTGGTTAGGCGGTCCTTGAAGCTGTGCAGGCCTTACTTGGCCCCCATGGAAAGTGGTGGCGTTCCAAGCAACGGATAATGGTACCGAGACCTCAACAATAGGTTGAGTAGGCAAGGGTCGAGACGGGTAAAGATACTGACCAGTAGAATCATAATAATAAAATGGACCCAGCGCATTCAGATCCTGAATAGCTTGTCCATATTCATCATACGGCCCCCCTCCTGGGATGGGACCAGAAGAGGGTGGTGCACTTTGTGCAGGATGGACAACTTTGGGTGTGTGTGCCGGCTGGCCGCTACTCACTTGACCGTGAGGGGGACCAGCACCAGTATTCAGAGCTGAAGACGTTGTAATGGCACTAACAACCGGAGTTGAATGTGCTACACAAACAGTTGGATTCGTTGGAACTGAAGTGACAGGTGTAGTGTGGACTCGTGAAACAAAAGATCCTGAAGTGGGAGTGATATGGGGGTCCCACATACTCAAAGCAGGGATCCTGGCACTTATATTATCCCTCAACGACTTATAGCGTGAGGGTACCGGAGAAGTGGCCAGGATAGGAGTGTCGATATTCGACAAAACGGGTGTCTCACTCACTCTAGGAGATGTCTCATCCATGTGAGAGGTAGACATTGGAGACGAAACACCAGGAGGGGTAAAAGGAATATCGTCCTCTTCAGGCTCCCAGATGGGGTTCCAATGAATTTCGTAATCCTCGTCGTCCGGGGCACGAGAGTTGATCGGTTGGATACTCGGGATAACATGAAGAGTATCACTCACAACCGGTACCTCAGGAGCAACGGAAGACAAAGACCCTTGATCACTTGGAACGGGAGTCGACGGTTCAGCCAGGATGACAAAATTCAAACAAGACCTAAGGGAATCTAACGATAAAGGAACTTACTCAAACTAACACACACAAGATCTAACCAGGTAATGTTAATCGTTGCCAAATAAATTTTAAGATGCAAGGACACAACTTGACCTTTTCATGTTTTAAGAGTCGAGAAAAGGACAAAAAGGTGACTCTAGTTGCCTTCGAATGTTTTGTGAGCCCGAAGTGACAAACTGCTCAAGTGAGCCTTTTCTTTTAAGGAGTCTGAAAAGGATCAAAAGTGACTACTCTGGAGAACTAGGCAAAAGGGTTTACCAAACAAATCCGTAAAACTGCATATACACCTTGGAAATCGTATGAAAACCAAGGACTTCCCGTACGGCAGTCAATCTTCCCGAATGCTGTGTTCGGTGCATTATGGCTTGTAAGGCGGCAGACACGACTTCTTGTGGATAAAGGATGATAACCTAGTGGGGTCTCACCTATATACGCGATGGTACGTGGGAGCTCAATTCCGTGCTAGACCACTATCGAGTCACAAAAGGAGGAATCACCCAACCGTAATGTGAAACAACAGTGACTAGGTTTAACAACGCCGGAGCATGTCTCTAGCCTAGACCTCTAATCAGTGAGCGTTATGTTCCAATGCGTTTTTAAGTTCATTCAGTTCATTTTATGGTTTATCTTTGATTAAGTTTCGATTTCCAGGTCCTACCGTATGTAATCTCTCACAATTCCCTAAATGCAAGCTATATGCCAAAGAATATCATTTCGTTCGATGAATACTAACTACGAGAGATTTGAGAATTTTTCAATCAAACAAAATGACCATAAAAAATCAAGAACCACTCTAATGCAACTAATGGCAATAAACAAAACTTTTCTTTAAAGTCACTAATCAATGAAAAGCTCTAATTTCCATTAACTAATTCAACGCAAAAGAGATTGTTCGTTTTCTTTTCAATGGAAAAGTGCACTAAACAAATTTTCAGAGATAATAACACCGAGTAAAAAGAGACAAATTTCACTCAATGAGAACACAATCAAATCCCCAAAACACCAAGATAGTCTTTCAAACCAAGAAGAAAACACAAAGACCTCTATGAGTTATGTCATCTAAGCCCAAACAAAGCCAAGAGAAATCCAAGTGGAAAAGAAGCAAATCACTTGAATATCAATAAAAGGCTTTGACAACTACTGAGCAAGTGTAAAAAGTAATCACAAAGTCGATTGGACGATCAAAGAACCCAAGACTCCTACGAAAGGCTCGATGCACAAAGCCACTAGATGCCCTAGGGCTAAAATGTGAAATCGATAGAAAGAGGAAAACACCCGAAGGATGGAGGTCTAAAACCAGTCAAATAAGGATCAAACACACTCCAGTAATTGAAAAAGACGTGGCAAGATACCAATCCAAGCTCAGAGGGCTCGAAAACAAGCAAACTGGAAAAGTTGACAGGCCTGGTGCAACTGTCAGGCTGCAACTCGCGCTTTTATGGGATTGGCGCGGGTTGTCTTTGAGCAACTTGCACCAATAGGTGCGACTGTAAGGCTAAAAAGCGCACTAATCAAGTTTGCTAAATCAAAAACAAAAACATGCAACCCAGGGCTTGAAAACAATATCCAGGCAGACCAGGAAGCAAGAGACAGCAAGAAATATAACCCAGAAAGCTATCTAAGCACTCAAACGAGAGAACCAAAGAGACAAGACTCCCCAGTATGGTCGCCAAATTGTTGTGGAGGTAAATCCTCTTTGCGGATAGAGACGATCCCTATTAGCCCAGACCGGGTCTAGCAACAATCAAACAATGCCATCACGCAAGTTCCTAATTGCAAATTAAAAGTGGATGGTGAGAACCTACTTGGATTCCAACGCTAATATTCATAGAAGAGACGTCGCTCTCGTTCCTTTACCTCGGCCGGTCACGATCCCCACGATCTCCGTGATTGGACACCTGCACATGCAAAGAACAACACAAATACAAGCATAAAATCCAATAGATGCAATTATATATCAGTCAGAAAAGATATAACTCAACATCAATCATAGAACAATGAGAGTGGAACCATAATGATAGTAATCTATTATTGATAAATAACAAAGAAGAATACAACCATAGTTCTGACGTCAAATCCTCCTTTGGCTGGGTGATCAGCTACACAAGTCTTGCAAAGCTTGTTGGGATAGGGAACAAGCCTCTCTCTCTTTGGGTGACAAGAATCTCCTCACTTAGATTTGGCCTTATGGGTGCAAAGAAGGCTCTTGCAGCTTCAAACTCTTGAACTCCTGGAATTCTCTATCACTATGCTAGAACTGGAACTAGCTTGCTCAAGGCATAGAGAAAAGCTTTTATAGATAGAGAGGAAAGGGATAGGATCAACCACATTATTCATGGGATTGGCTTTATCACTTGGAAACTTACATGAAAGGTGGCAAACCACTTCCCTTCTATGGAGATTCGAAGCCAAACCATCCTTGCTCAACATAGATTCAGTTGGTGAATGGGTTAAGGAGAACCTTCGGAAGCTTGTTCGTTGAAAACTTTACTCAATTCGGTTGGCACGAGTGCGACTCTGAGACAGAGCGCCAATGGCACGCACTTTTTAGAGGATTTCCCTCATTGGCGCACACTTTTTTGCTTATTGTTTTTTTCTTTTTTTTTTGAAAGATAACAGGGGCGCCTCAATGAGGTTTTCACCCTTGCCATCTGCCTTAAGCGCCTCAGAGAGGTTTTCACTCAAGGATCTTTTTCAATCTCTTTTTTTTTTTTTTTTTGAAAGACAATAGGGGCGCCTCAATGAGGTTTTCACCCCTACCACCTGCCTTGGGCACCTCAGAGAGGTTTTCACCCAAGGATCTTTATTATTTATTTATTTATATATTTTTTATTTATTTATTTATTTATTTTTTTGGATCTTTCAGGGTATGCCCAAAGGAGAGGCAGAACCCTTCTCTATGACCAACACTGATTTCTCCATAGTTTTGATGAACTCTTGTCTTGAGAGAGGTTTCCTGTAGATCTTCAATCGATGCCCATTGACAAGCATGGGGATGGCTTCCTCATCAATGGTCCGGATAAGAACAGATCCATTGTCATGACATTTCTCCACTGCATATGGTCCCAGCCATCTGGTTCTCAGCTTCCCCTTGAAATCTTTGTACCTGGAGTCATACAACAGTGCCCAATCTCCTGGCTGGAATTGCTTGTCATTGAGGTGTTGGTCATGCCACACCTTTCTCTGAAGTTGAACCACTTCCGAGTGAAGGAGGGCCTGCATTCGGTGCTCGTCCAGTCCATTCAGCTGCAATAATCTTTCTTGTTGTGCATGGCTGAGATCTAGGTCCAGCTGAGCTGCCATCCTCAAAGTGTTGTACTCAAATTCAATGGACAACAAAGCTTTCTTCCCATAGACCAGCTCATAAGGTGTGAAGCCGGTGGTGGTCTTCCAGGTGGTGTTATAAGCCCAGGTGGCCTCAACCAGGTGATCTTCCCAGTCCTTTCTGCTGCTGCTCACCACCTTAGTCAAGATCCCTTCTAATGCTCTATTGGTGACTTCCACCTGCCCATTTTCTTGAGGGTGATAGGGGGTGGAAGTCCTGTGCTTGATCTTGTGATGAGCTAGTAGGTCTTCAACTAGGTTGGATGTGAACTGGCTCCCTTGATCGGTGACCAGCTCTCTTGGGTAGCCAAACTTGTAGAAGATGTTTTCTCTTAAGAACTCGGCCACCTTCTCTTCTGTTGCTGCTTTGATTGATTTAGTCTCTGCCCACTTTTTCAGGTAGTCAGTACACACAATGATGTAAGACCTTTTCCTCGAAGGAGGGTTGATTGGACCCACAAAGTCCATACTCCACTTCTCAAATGGCTCAAGAGTCACTTGAGGTTGGAGAGGCATCTCATCCCTTTGATTCGGTTTCCCCATTCTTTGGCATTTGTCACATTGGCTGATATATCTTCTGACATCTTGATGAAGTGTGGGCCAATAGTAGCCTGCCTGCAGGATTTTGAAGGCAGTCCTCTTTGCTGCAAAATGTCCTTCACAAGGCCCATCATGACAAGTGAGGAGGATATCAAAGACTTCCTCCTCCCTTACACAACGCCTTAAGATCTGATCGGGTCCAAGCTTGAACAGATTGCCCCCGATCCAAGTAAATGAGGCACTTTTTCTGATGATTCTGCTCTTCTCTCTTGAAGATAGGTGCAGAGGGAACTGTGCTGAAACAAGGTAGTTTGCTATATCAGCAAACCATGGAGAGAGTGCTGAGATAGCAAACAGATGTTCATCGGGCATCTGGTCATCCACTGTCCCATCCTCATCTGCAGACAAATCCAATCTAGATAAAAAGTCAACAACAACATTTTCTTTACCTGGTTTGTCAATAATGGTCAAATCAAACTGCTGCAACAAAAGTAACCATCTAATAATCCGAGCATTCACATCTGGTTTATTCATTAAATATCTAATTGCAGCATGGTCTGTATGTACAAATGTTTGGTAGCCAGTGATATAATGTCGGAACTTGTTCAGTGCATGGACCGCAACCAAAAGCTCTTTCTCAGTTACAGTGTAATTCAGTTTAGCTTTGGACAAGTTTTTGCTAACAAAGTAAATGGCATATGGAAGTTTTTGTTCAACTTGTCCTAAAGCTACACCTATGGCTTTGTTCGAGGCATCAGTGTGGAGGTGGAAAGGTAGGGCCCAGTTTGGACCTCTCAAGATTGGGGCTGACACCAACTTGTCCTTCAATTCATTCAAAGCCCTCTGACAATCGTCAGTCCATTTAAACTCCACATCTTTTGCCAACAGGCCAAACAATGGCGAGGCTAGCTTGCTGAAGTCTTTAATGAATCTCCTGTAATACCCTGCTAATCCTAAGAAACTCCGAACATCCCTTACCTTTTGAGGAGGTGGAACCTTCTTGATGAGAGCAATTTTGTTAGGATCCACCTGTAACCCTTGGCAAGAAATGGTATGGCCTAGCACGGTCCCTTCAGTCATCAGGAATTCACATTTTCCAGGACTAAGGGACAGGTTCATCTCAATGCATTTGGTTAGGACTTTTCCCAGATTGGACAATGCTTCCTGGAAGTCGGCCCCATAAGGAGTGAAGTCATCCATATAGATTTCCACTGCATCATGGACCAACTCCGAGAAGATGCTCAAGACAGCTCTCTGGAAGGTAGCAGGAGCATTGCATAGCCCAAAGGGAAGAACTCGGTAGGCAAAGGTACCCCAAGGACAAGTGAAGGTGGTCTTATCTTGGTCTTCCGGGCTGATTTGGATTTGGTTGTACCCGCTAAACCCGTCCAGGAAAGAGAAGAACTTCTTTCCTGCCAGTCCATCCAACACTTGATCTATGAAAGGTAGAGGGAAATGGTATTTCTTGGTAGCTTTGTTCAGTTCTCGGTAGTCCACACAGATTCTCCACTTCCCATTCTTCTTGGGAACCAACACCAGAGGGGACACCCATTCACTATCTGAGATGGGGTAAATGAATCCGGCGTCCAGTAGTTTTTGCAATTCTTCCTTGACAATGTCCTTAAGGGCTGGATTCATTCTCCTCTGAGGTTGCCTAACCGGCTTACAATCCTCTTTGATGTATATGTGATGGGTACAGACCGAAGGATGGACTCCTTTCATCTCCTTATAGCTCCAAGCAAAAGCATCTAGATGGCTGGCCAACAGGCTACACAGCTCCTTTTCCTGGGAAGGAGATAGGGAGGAGCTGATCTTTAACGTTCTCTCAGGGCCGAACTCCACATTCTTGACTCTGGGAGTGACAGGGTTGGTTGTACAAAGATCCACTAAGGTGCTGGCTTGGGCATCCTCCACCAATTTCTCTAAGGATAGTGCACTGGAAGGTGGATTCTGGATCAAAGTCTCAATCAAGTCATCCTCGGTTGGGGGGTCTCTTCTAGTGGTATCTAGGGTGCACAAAGGTGCTGAGTACACTTCATCCTCTTCTCCTTCCTCCAACCAAAGTGGTAAGTCATGCTCTAAGGAAGGTTGGGCAGGAGGGTATAGGACTAGCTGTTTGGACATAGGACCATTTTTGGTGGTCATATTTCCTGCACGACAACTTATGTAAGCATCTGCAGTGGCTAACTAAGGCCTTCCCAAAATAAGAGGATATCCAGTAAGCTTTGCCTTGGGTTGCAGAACCAAGAAATCTGCAGGGTATTCCCAAGAGTCGACAGAGACCAAGACATCCTCCACAATCCCTTCGGGAGTCACAGTGGAGCAATCTGCTAGTTGCAGTACTGTCGAGGTCTTCCTCAAGGAACCCTGAATATTGAGTTTGAGCATGGTATCCCTGGTCATCACATTAATGGCAGCCCCCAAATCAATCAAGGTGTGAGGTATGATGGTGCCATTGATGTGGACATCTACTACAGGACTCCCAGGATCTAGGTACTTTGGGCAGATGACTTGTCCTAACATAAGGTCAGACAGTTGTCCTAACACATTGATAGTTGAAGCATCTCTCTTTCACCTGCCTGGGTGTTTGAAACACTTTTCCTTAACCAGTTTGTTGTATATTGGCACATCCTTGATGGCTTGGAGAAGTGGTATTTTCACACACAACTGCTTGAGTTCTCCCAGAAGCTCATCCTCCTCTGGGTTGGGTTGTGTGGTGGCTGTTAGTCTCTTAGGAAAGGGTGGAATAGCCTTTGGTTCACTTTCCTGTTTATCCTCCTCGTCCTCTGGGGGAGGAGGTTGGCGATCCGGAAGAGTCTTTCCAGATCGAAGATTGATCTCCTGGATCTCCACAGCATAGGTAGGACATCATGTTTCCCCAGTGTATACCTGCTGGGCCTGTCTATTGTTGGGGTTCGGGTTCGGTTGAGCAGGTATTTGAGGTTGCCTTGGAGGAGCAGGAGGTAATGGTTGAGGTTGAACTGGTGGTGGAGGCAAAATGGCAGGAGGAGTGTTGTACTGGGGCCTCCACCCCGACTGAGGTGCATTCCACTGAGGCTGTGGCTGGGCATGTGAATGATATGAATGAGTAGTGGGTTGAGTAGGGTACTGAGGTGGGTAAGACCATGGAGGAGGCATAGACCAAGGAGGATGAGCAGGGGGACCCCAGGAAGGCATAGGAGTCGATTGGTTGGGGCTGTAATAAGCTTGGGGTGCCCCTTGCATCCCCTGCTGGTAAGGTCTAGGTCCTTGTGGCCTCCTTTGGTTGAGGAAATAGAGAGGTTCAGTGGGAGCTTCTGTCCCTTGGTACATGGATTTAATTCCAGGTAAGGTTGGACATTGGTTTGTGGGATGGTCCTCCTCACAAACGAAACACACTTCAACCGAATGCAATGGGCATTCGTTCTTAGGGTGTCTCCTTGTACATCTAGGGCAGAAGATAGCCAAGGCCCTCTCAGCTTCTTCCTTCTTCTGCTGGATCCTGAATGTGTCCAGTTGCATGGAAATGGTCTGTCTCACCTCACTCTTAAGATCTTCTAATTGATTTGCAAACTCATGTTTGGAGAAAGGGACACCAGTTGAGAGGAGGTTTCCTCTACCTCGTTTCCGAGCTGCCCTGGAGTGGTTTCTAAACACAGCCTTGATGTCCTCATAAGGCAGTTGGTAAATATCCCCCCCAGCTAACATGTGAAGGGTATCTAAGAGGTCTTCAGGGACTCCTCAGAGCAAGACCAACTTGAGGGATTCAGGGTCAAGTGTGCACCTGGCCCGCTTATAGCTAAGTTGGAACCTCTCCTCATAATCCTCTAAGGACTCATCATTTCCCATAGTCATCCAAAAGATTTCTCCCTTGGTTTCCTTGGACCTACAGTAGTCCCGGTACTTGGTATTGAAAGCTTGCTGCATCTGAGACCAAGTAGTGATACTATTCCCAGGTAAGCCCATGAACCAGCGTAATGCTGCATCCTGAAGAGTTGAAGGGAAGAGTTTCAGCTTCTACTCATCTTCAGTATAATCATAGGTTCTACAAAGGACAACAAACTCAAACAGGAAGGTATCAAGATCTTCAGTAGTCAGTCCATGGAAGTGAGGTAAAGTGGAGGGGCTAATGTTCTTCATTTTCATCTCTCCATTGGTCTCTTAGATGGGGAAGGCACCTTCTATTCTCTCATCTTCTCCTCTATTGTTAGCCATAGCTTCAGATGGGATGGTCTCTAATTCTTCTTCTGCTATAGGATCTTCGTATATCTCAGGAGGTTCACCTATAGGTTCTTCTGGATCACTGTCACCGAAGAATAGAGAAGGGTGACTCAGTGATGTGGTGGGGGTGTTGGGTAAGAATTTGCTTGTTTTATCTCGATTCCTACGAGGCATGAAATGGAAAGACTTTTTTTTTATTGCTTTTGTTTTTCTTTGGTATCTGCAAAATTGAAACAGATTGATCTACAACTAACTATCTTACTGAAATAAAGATGCAGAATTAAATTGAAAGCAGGAAAGAACTAATCTACTTTGCCCAAATGAAATTGCAGGAATGGAAATGCTAGTCTACGCTTGCAGAATTGAAATACTAATCTACGCTTCCAAAATTGAAATTGCGGAATTGAAATGCTAATCTATGAAAGCAGGAAATGTCTATGCTACTTTTGCAGAATGGAAATGAAATAAACTACTTGGCAGAAGGCAAGAGTAAGAAAATAGAAGAAAAACAACAATTACTAATACTCTGACGCTTCCCCGGCAACGGCGCCAAAAAGATGGTGGGCTCCAGTATTGTAGCAATAATGCTACAACTCCTGGGGCTTCCTTCTCTAATTTTATCAACCCGGTAGTTCGTAACAAACTTGGAAGCGACGGTGTTGTATGCACAAGTACTAGCTCTTGTCGCAGCTGTCACTTGGTCAGCTGGCACAAGTCCGCTAGGGCTCAAGCCAACTTCTATATGTTCTCAGAAGAAGCTTTCTAAATGATGAACGAGGACTATCTCAAAGGAAATTAACCTACTTTGCAAGAATGAACTGAAAGCCAACCAAACATGGAAACCCTAGTAAACCCTAATCTGACTAGCTTAATCCTTACAATGCAACGATGGGAATGTAACTCCTAAAAATGATGCCATTACTTCTAGTGATATGAGATGCATGAATTTAAACTACTTCTATTGAAGAGAACATTTTTTTTATATTTTTGCTCAAGTGGGTGGAGTTATTGTGATTGTGCTTCTTACTAGGTCTTGACTGTGCAGGGGTAGTTGAAGGGAAGGAAGGCTTGGGAAAGGTCAGGAGGACTCTAAGAGGTTCCAGGGGATCCCTCACATGATTCCATAGAAGTCCACAATGTTCAGGTGCTTGGCAACCGTGGTTGCAGGCTTCTACAGGATGTCTGCAGGGGATCCTACAGGAAACTCGGGATTTCTACAGGAAGTCTGCTAACTTCTACAGGATGTTCTGCGGTTGGAGTTTTTGGTGATGGAGGAGTGAAGGAGCGGTATGGGTGGATAGGTAGGATGAAAAGGAAGCTTGTGATGGCTCAGGGACAGAGAGATAAGATGGAGAAAGAGTGGGTAAAGTTGGTTGGTGGATAGAAGGGTGGAAGCAATGAAAAGTCAAAAAGATGGAGCTACGTGAGAAGTAGAAGGGTTGGAAGGCAAACGAGCTGACCAGAGGATGAGTAGGTGACTTTAGGTGCGGTTGAGAAGAAGAAGAAGATAATAGAACAATGCTGCGCAGTGTAAATGGAACAAATCCTCTATGTCTTGCACAAAACCGAGAATTCCATCAACCTATTCTAGCTGTGTTATTTAACCAACGAACATCAATGTAAATTGTGGAGAGAAATCGTGCATGGTGTTGGAACGAAGAAGTATTGCTCAAGATCAGAATGCATGGACGGTTCTATGATAGAAATGACTGTGTTGCAGCTTGCATGAACATATAAGACTGCGTTTTTTTGGTGGTTGGTACGGTCTACACCCCCAATCTCTAAACAGAGATGGAAGTGAGTGCACTATCAACCTTTTCTTGGAGCTCTAATGAATTCTAATCCTCCTACTCTAATCTAAACTGCTGACAGCACTTTAACCATAAACTAATCCTACTCAATCACATTAAAGAAATTAAATCAGCAGACTGTGTTTTCCAAATGCATGTCAAAACAAAGAAACAAAGTGCTGAAAGGAAAGACAAGTAACAATACAAAGGAAAGGAGGTCTATTGCTCTCAGGTTGGGCCCTAACCTGAGAGCTATAGCTCCTCTTAAGAACTCAGGATTGAATCCAAATCTACCTGCCTTTATTAAAAGATCATAATCATGAGTCTAACATCATGCCAAAACTGGCTTACAAAAAGCAAAAACCGAGCTGTAGCTCGTGCTTAGAAATTGCAACAGTAGTTCAAAAGTTCAAAAAGCTTCTATCAAAGGCTACGACCTCAATATTTATACATGATGAGGATCAAGCTGGCTTCCTCAATTAGTGGAGCTTGGCTGTCCAACTAAAAGTAAACTGATGTTCCTGTAGAATCCGTTGGCTGCCTTTCAGCTCGGTGGGGATAGCTGTTGGAGCTCGGAGTTGGGGTGGAGATCACGAGGGAGGTCATTCAAGACTGTGGACAACCTCCCTATAAACCCGCAATTCCACCTTTGCTGTCTCCTTGTCTCCATTTGCGTGGTCTTTGCTCCATTTAATGTCAAAAAACCTGAAATCATCATGTATTAGTCACATAGGAATAATGCCTGCCCTTCTTCCTACAAATAACACGAATATACTAAGAAATGATGCATAAGTGATAAAAGATGAAGGGTTGAGCAAGGTAAGTAGGCCAAATGAGCCCAAATTGTTACCAAAATTTGGGGCTCATCAACCACAACAATTGGAAAGAGTAAAAGGGCTTTGTGACATAGAGGAAAGAAAAATTATGGAAACCAGGAAGCGTATCCCTCATAACTATAAAGATGGAAGTGTTGTTTCTCCTAGCCTTCCACAACCTACAAGGGTTACACCACAAAAATTGGAAGAAAAAAGAGAAAAAGGGTTTTGTTACGATTGTGATAGCAAATGCACTAAAGGTCATAAGTGTGCTGAGAGGAAATGATTTTACATAGAATATGAAGAGGAGGAAGAAAAGGATCAAGAAACAACAAAAGAAGAAGATATACACCAGGACCCCACCCCAGAGAAAGAAGAAATGAATCAGACCATATCTTGTAAAGCATTGGCAAGAATTACCACAACTCAAACTCTCAAGATAGAAGGACATATCAAGAAGAAAAAGGTGCAAGAAGTGAAAGATCACATTGAGAAAGAGGAAATGAATCCAACCATATCTTGTAATTCATTGTTCGAAATTACCACTCCTCAAACTATCAAGATAGAAGGACATATCAAGAAGAAAAATGTTCAAGAAGTGAAAGATCACATCGAGCATCAAGAAATGAATCTGACCATATCTTGTAAAGGATTGGAAGAGATTACCACTCCTCAAACTCTAGAGATAGAAGGACATATCAAGAAGAAAAAGGTTCAAGTAGTGAAATATCACATCGAGCATCAACAACAAGTTCTCCAACTTTTAAAGGATAACGCCACTTCGAAGCAAAATCAAACGAAACAACAGGTAGATAAACATTGTAGTGAAAAATGTTTTGATGTAGGTGATTGGGTATTTTCACTTCTACATCTCAAGCAAACTATTTATGAGAAGGAAATGTTGGCAAACGACATGCACTTAAAAAATGGCAACCTTACCGAATGGGAAGACTCTTCAAGGATGAGGATGTGGCAGCATTGTTTTGTGCTATTTATATTATCCAACTGGATTGGATAAACGAAGCAAGGGATGAATGGAAGAAGGACGAAGAAGTATGGCCACTTATTCAAAAGTTGTAAAAGATCCCAATTCAAACAATATTGCCAAAATTGAAGGGGAAGGAAAAATCATATTGGAACCTGGAGCAATCACAGAGAAAAGAACCCGACAGCTACGAAATCGATCAATTTCAGAGTATCTCATCAAGTGGAAGAACTTACCCGCTGAAGATTCCACATGGGAGGACAAGAATTTTATACAAAAGCATCAAGAACTACTCAATCGTTGAGGACAACGCTTTTTGAAGGAGAGGGGCATGTTAGGCCTATTCTACTAGTGTAACCCCTTATTGTTATTAGTATAACCCACTTATTATATTGATGTACCCATGTAGTGCCCATATTGTTACTATTGTGCCCCATAGAAGCCCACTGTGGTTATTATTGTGCCCTTATATTATTATTGTTATGTCGACTCTGATTATGTTATGACCCCTTAGACTCCTATATATAGAAAGGAGGTCTTTTCATTTGTATCATCCAAGAATTGTTCATTTATGTAATGTAAAGGAGGTTTCCCCCTCGAAGAGGCTGAATTCTAAGGCGTTGATCTATCTTTTCTATCTTTTCTTGAGCTGGTTTCATAACAATGCAAATCCTTGATTAACTTTTTCGTCTTCACGGACTCCTCCTCAGTACTATCAACCTAAGCCTGAATGGTGTCAATTTGATCATTGATTTGCTGCAGCTAGGTAGGGTCTGTATAGCCTTTCGTGCTGGCAAATAGAGTCTGTATTTGCTCTCTAAGTGGGTAAACCAAGTGGTTCTTCAATGCCAAACTACTAGACCAGTCATGGACCTTTTTCATCAGGGCATATCCATCAGCGAGGGTGTCAACTAAAGCTTATTTCTTTGCATCCAGTTCCATGACCTTTCCCTGGACTATCCTCCCGTAAATTGCCACTAGATCCGATAGTGCAGATCTCACCGTATCTAGTTTCCTCTTCATCTTAGCATTGGTAGCTGCCAGGCACGAGTATGCCACCTGGATGTGGTCGCAGTAGCTGACCAACATGTAGGTAGCCATGTCTATCGGTGCTTCAGTATCGGCCTCGATGATGGTCGGCCATAGTGATCTGAACCGTTGTGTGACTTGGTCAACCTAGGATTGTAATTCCATGTTTTCTTGCCGCAGGTGATCGCGCTCTTATGTCACTATCTGCAGCTGCCTTGTTTTTTGTTCATGTTCCTTGGCCAGGTCCTCAAGGATCCTTTCGGTCTTGTGTGTTGTTTGCTGGATAAATGAAAAAAGTTGTGTCGACAACCAGTGCTGGAGCATATCGGCTTGCATTGTATTGGGTTCTGGGAACTGCTGTTGTAGGGGTAGGCCGCTGGCGATGGATTTGTCAAAATGTGAGGCAGGTGAATGGGCTTGCTGTGATGGTGGGGTGAACTGTGGAGTGGGTGGAATGATGCTAGGGTTCGAACGAAATGTGAGCCTTTTAGGGAAAGGTGGCAAGTACGGTTCAACCCTTTCCTCATGCATATTGGCATCTAGTTTTCCCCCTTATGGTGGGTCCAACCCAAGCATCGATGATGTAAGTTCTATTGGTTGCATCCCATTGGTAGGAGTGGTGCCCTCTGCCTACCCAGCTAACAAAACTTCCGCTTCCGCAGTCGTCCTTCGCTGGCCAACGGAAGGGTCTCGGACAAGGTCACAGAGGTGGAGGCAATGTGCAGAGACGACTCCCGCGACTGATGTAATTCAGTTGAGGTGGTGGTGGGGATCTATTCAATTATGGTGGTTGCGGGGATTGATTGCTCGACCTCTATAGTAAGGTCAACGATCAGAGCTGGTGGAATAAATTTTGGCTTTTTGACAGCCGGGGTGTGGATGACTCGCTTTTTCTTGGGCTTGGGGACCGTGGGCTAGGAGGGAGCCTGAGCTACTCCCATTGGGAGCTTCATGGCCAACGACATCGTTACGATTGGAGAAAACATGGTGGAGCCTTGAAATTGGGTAGGGTAATTTCCCTCACCTGACTCGAAGCTAGCAATTGTTCATCTGAGTTCGAACATCGTTTCCTCCATTTGGAGCACCATTGGATGGATTTCCTCCTTAGTTGGTCGCTTCCTACTTCTCTTCGCCCCATATCCCCCTTGCCCCTACAACGTCAAGGCTCCAAAGAGGTACTTGTGCTTGCCTTCTATTATCTCACAGGCTACTCCCGACCATGACCCGACCTCTCTATGTAGCGCTTCTGCCATTAGGACAAACCTCCTCGGTCTCATCTTAAACGTGTCTGGGTGGAAACACCGTGGTCTCAGGTAAGTGTGCGCGTGGGATGTGCCAAACAAGAGTTTTTCTGAGAACTCATACAATAGAGCCTTGGGTATCCTCTCTGATGACCTTATGGTGGCCAACATCTGCTCGTACTAGCCTTTGAAAGCTATTTGGTTGATCTCTTTCGTGCTGGGATCCCCTGATGCCCTCCATGGATCATATCAAAGTGTAATTGGTTGGCCTTCGATGATGGGTGCCATTTCCCTCTCCTTCGGTGGCCTCCATTTCCACATCGCCAATGACATCAAAAGATATTCGAACACAAACCTAACACCCCTTCTGTACACGTCTTCACATGCTTCAAATAGCTCATTGAGAACGAAGGCTGACCAATTGAGCACCTCTCCTCGGCAACAATGTTCTGCAACTGAGATTGCGTCCAAGGTGCATTCGTTATTTGTGAAGTGTCGCATTGTTTTGCCTACAATGAGGTAACAAGCAAACCTAATATCATCCTTGTTAATCATATCTAGCTTTGCTGCTCTCCTGCCCTGCTCAGTCCATATCTGGCATAAATATTGTCTTCAGTCTGCTTTTTGCCCCACTTAGCCCCTGTTTGGAATGTTGTGCTAACTTCATTTCCACCCTCGGCCAGTCCTGTGAGCCGATTGATATCTTCTACATGGATGGAGTTCTCCTTATCCAACCACAGTGACCCTCCATGCATCTTGCTCACTAACAATTTGGTACACTGCATCATGGCAAATTGAGTGCCAAACACAGGTAGACTCCTCAAATGGAGTAATGTCAATATTTGTATTCCCTTAAAGTCTTCCCTAACCCTGGAGGTCCTTGTGCCATCCTCCTTCTAGAATTCCTCTGCGTAAAATTCTCTTTTCATGGCCAGGAACTGGAAATAGTCTATGAAGTCATTGTCTATCAAATTTGCCCTATCATACTTGCCATATAGATTATTGACCATTTCAATTTGTGCATCCAAGCTGTTCCGTGGGGCTGATACTAGTCCTTTTGCCATCTCCTTTCTCCAGTGATAAACTATCTACACTCGAGGTTTCCTGCTTCTTTGTCTCTACACCTGTTCTTCAGAGCGAACTTGTAACTCTTATGTTGTCTGCAATTGGAAGTCTGGAATTCCCTTCATTATCTTGTGAATTAAGTAGTCGGCCCTGGAACGACGTTCCTTAACTAACAAGGCCTTAATAACTAATTACTCCAGCAATTTTCTCATGTGTTCTAGCTATACCTTTCTACCATCGGCTGACTTGGACGTGACAACCATGATGTGGACTGGAAAGTACAGAGTGGGCTGCATGGCGTATTTATTTTGCCATGATGGTTTATTTATTAACTAACTTTATGCTTAATGGGAAAAGATTTTGCGGCTCCTACTTTAACGGTTGCATATTTAGTTACTTAATTTGGAAATGACTACTGGTACGACGGACAGGACGGGTACTTGTGTGGTCATAAATGTTGGAAAAAGTGCATGCCTATGTGTACTCTACTAACTAGGATTACGTGTGTGGCCACTGACTCTACTGTCTGGGACTACATGTGCATCCATTGACGCTACCCCCCCATTGACTCTACTGACTAGGAATACATGTGTGTCCACTGACGCTACCCCCCCGAACACAAGTGGGTTGCGGTATGTGAAGACTTTGCCGCAACCTTATTATTCCACCTCCTTTTTTTTTAAATGGGTTGTGGAAAGGATTCAGGCATGCACCATTCACCCATCCATGCAGTAGGACTCCATCTAGTTGCACGAGACTTATCGATCCCAAAGCTCTGATTTCTGTGACTATAAACAGACCCAACTAGTGCATTTGCAATTTCCCTGGGAACTTATGGAACTTGCTGTCGTAAAGGAGTACATATTCCCCGACTTCAAATGACTTCCTCTTGATATTCTTATCGTGCCAAGTTTTTCGACTTCGCTACTCCACTGATTGATGGAACTCTGCTAAAAACTGGGTTTAGTAAACTTCCATCAGCTGGCTTAGTTTGTCTCGTAAGGCAATGTTGTTCGTCATTCCCGTTGCCTCTGAAATGAACATGCTGGGTAGTATAAATTCTGTTGGTACCACCGCTTCCCTTCCATATACAAGTTGAAATGGAGTTTGCTTATGGAGTATTTTTACTGTCATCCTATATGCCCATAGAGTTGCGGATATTCTTTCATCCCAGTCGTCCCTATTGGTAGATACGACTTTCGTTAGCCCTTTCTCTAGTATCTTGTTAAATGCTTCTACTGCACCATTGGCTTGTGGGTGGTACGAGCTACTCTTGTTATGTTGAACCATGAAGGTCTTTAGCAGAGACTCAATGGTCTCGTTCAGGAAATGCGTCCCTTTGTCGCTTGTGAGGCTCCTCGGGCATCTGAACTATGAAATGATGTTCTCAAATATGAATCTTGATGTTGTTTCTGCTGTACAGTCCTTTACGGGTGTCGCTTCTGCCCACCTTGTGAGGTACTCTGTTGTTGTTATGATGTTTCTTGCTCGCAAATGCCTCGCTGGTGGAGAAACGGGTCCAATGAAGTCTACTGCCTATTTATCAAAGATTTTCACTGTGTGGACCAGATGTAGAGGCATCTCATCACGTTGCGAAGGCTTCCCAACCCTTTGACAGACGTCATATGTCCTAGAAAATTCTTTAGAATCTTTATGGATAGTTGGCCACCAAAGTCCTGTGTGGAGCATATTTCTTACAGTGGCCTTACCTCCTACATGGCCTCCTTCGACCCCAGCACGACACTCCCATAAGACATCATTCCTTTCATGCTGAAGGACACAATGCCTCAGTATTGAATCTAAGCCCATCTTTTAGAGGTGTCATGCGATTAACTGGTAATCTGCTACCCTAACTACCAAGTGTCATCTCTATGCTACCGTGTATCCTGTTGGGCAGTGACTAGTTGTTAAAAATGAGGCGATCTGTTCTAGGTGGTCTGGGATTTCCTCTATTCTGAATAAGTCAGCGTTGGGAAATTAGCCATCCACTACTCCTTCATTCTCCCCTATGTCCAGCCACAACAGGTGGTCTGGTCCCATATTCAGTCTGTCAGGCTTTACAACTACCTCAAACATAAATTCCTGGAACAATAACAACCATCGGCATATTCTCCCTTCTAGTACTGGCTTGTTTACTAAATATTTGAGCGCAGAATGGTTTGTAAATAATTTGAATGGTGCACCCAGTAAATAGTGCCTGAACTTTTGGAGAGAGTAAACCATTTCCAGGGCTTCTCTTTCGGTTGTTGTATAGTTTCTTTCCGCAGTAGACAACTTTTTGCTAGCATAGTACACTGGATGGTCCATGTTTTTCTCCCTTGGTTGTGCTAAGACCACTCCCAGCACTATCCCTGATGCATTGATGTGCACATGGAACATTTTGTTCCAATCAGGATACACCAGTATAGGGGTGCTTACCAGTCTTTCCTTTAAGTTATTCAGGGCTGTCTGACAATCCGTAGTCCAAATGAACTCTTCCGCTTTCTTCAGTAATTTTTCCATTGGAGCTGTGATGGATGCATAGTTCCTGATGAATCGCTTGTAGTACCTCGTATGACCCAGAGTTTCTCTTAGTTGTTTTACGTTGCATAGTGGTTCCATGTGGATAAGTGCTGCAACCTTTGAAGGGTCTACACATACTCCATCCTTGCAGATGATATGGCCTAGTAGATTTCCAAAGGGGACTGCAAAGATACATTTCTTGATATTTAAAGAAATCCAGAATTATTTGCACCTTTAGAACATTATTCTTAATAATCTCGGAATGCAGCTATGATGATCTTTGAGAAGACTGCTGGTGCATTCTTTAGTCCGAATGGCATCACATTGTATGCATATGACCCCCACTCCATAGTGAATGTTGTTTTCCTTTTATCTTCTTCAGCTATTCGGACTTGGTGGTAACCTGAAAACCCATCTGTGATCAAATATGCTTAGTTCCCCACAACATTTTCTAGGACCTCATCACTGAAGGACGTGGGGAATGGGTCATGCACGCAGCATTGTTCAGGCTTCTGTAATCAACACATACTCTAATTTCGGTTGCATCCTTCTTGTTCTAAATAACTATCGGGCTTATCCACTCACCAGAAAAATGATTCCTACTTCCAACATTTTGTCAATTTCCTTCTTAACTTTCTCCTTCACCCTTGGGTTCAATCTGTATGGCCCGTGTTTTACCGGCTGGGCATCTGTTATCAAAACGATTTTCATTTCCCTAATGTTTCCTTTTATTCCCTTTAGTTGTGCCACTGAAGTTGGGAATAGGTCCTGAAATTCTTGTAATAGGTCGAAAATTTCTTTGGTGGCTTGGTCATCTCATTAGTCTCTCTCCGGTGCTTTCTTGGGCTTATCCTTTGACCCAACATTTTTCTTTCTCAACTTCATTTGTAGAAGGTGGGCACCTTCCATTAAGGGGCTCTCTCGGATGTCCCTCTCCCCTTTTGTTTCCCCAAAGGTTAGGTGTCTCAGTCCCTCCAACCCGTCATCCTCTGATTCTGCGTCTACCTTGTCGCAGGTTTCATATCCTGGCAACTCTATTTCATACAGACACTGCAAAAAATTTTCATCAAGCCCTTCATCAACCAACAACTATGGTGTGAACAAAACCCCTTTTATTGCCTAGAGTGCCTCTGTCATTTGTGCCTCGTTGCTTCTGAATGAGAAGTTGCTAACAAATTATACCTCCATGGTATCCCAATCTGGTGTCTGCTAATGGAGCTCCTCTTGTACATACCAAGCTCGGCGGACAGTTCCGAGGGTATGTATAAATATGTGTACCCATCGATTCTTCTAAATTCCCTTACTATTCCAATTTGTTATGAAATCCTTGATGTGCTTCTCAGGACTTGAATCCCCCCCTGTATCTTCCCTTATCTTATGGCCTATCTTCCTCCTGGGCAAATCTTTCCTTCATGGCTTGTTTGACGCTCGTCCAGTCTCTTAGTGCATTGCAGTGCGTTTTCCACCATCTTGTCGGAGTTGCCATGAGGCTGATATCGAGAAAGGAGATCCTTTGATCCTCTATAATAACTCGGTCTAATCTATCTAAGAAGGTGTCCACTGGTTCAAGGCCATGGTACTTCAGATAGTCAGCTATCTCCATTTCTCCCTTGTTTACTCGGCTTATCATTGCACATCGTCTAGTGGTCAGTTCATATCCCCCCTGCTGCCATGCATCCCATGCAGATTCCTAATCAAATTTCGAGCTTTGGATACTACTCCAGCTGACTAATCCTCCGGCCGTAGGGTTTATGTAGTCCTCCCTCTTCCCTATTGTGAGCATGTATAGTTGGTCTAACCCTCCTAGCTCATCCCTGTCATCTGTTGGTTCTGTAAACCTAGGTCCTTAGTAGGGGTCCAACATTTGGATCACCCTTAACCCGTCTGCTTCGAAAATCATCAGTTCCTTCTTTAGGTCTATGACAATGTAGTTCTCATATGCCCAATCAATCCCCAGAAGTGTTGGGTATGGGTCCTTATCCCCCATGACGTAAATCACCTCGAATTCAATGTGTGTCTGCACCCCTACCACATCAACCTCTACATTCTCCAATCTCCCAATGGGCAGTATGCAATACTGATTTGCCATTCTTAGTTGAATTGGCGAGTATTTTAGTTGAGGCTTCCCCATTGCCTCCCAAGTTTTCCTAGGTAGGATATTTACATCCGACCCTAAGTCTAACATGGTGTCCCTTATCTGGAATCCTGCCACTTGCGCATTGATTCAGAACTCCTTACTGCTTCTTCTCTTGTTCCGTTTCACTCTCTTGGAAGCCTTCTCTGGCAAATTTGTGTGTGGTCATTCCACTTCCTCTTCTTCCATGGATACCGCAACCTTTAAACTTTTTCGCAACTCCTTCAGCATGCCTTCATCCTCAACAATTTTCAAGAATAGTTTAAACCACTCCCCAATCGGCTGGGTGTGATTGGGCATGTGATCCCGTGGTCTTTTATTATCTTTCTCCTCGGTCATCCCCTCGAACAGCTTAGCTGCTTCCTGATAGTACTGCTTTTGGCGTTCAGGCTGATATACCTTTTGTGGTGACGTCGCTTTAAAGATTAAGGGGGGGTCCTCTGTGTAGCAGTCCTCCCTGTCTTCTTCCCTCCTCGAGTGACTATATTAATATTGGTTGTGGGGAGGCCTTCATTGGTCGTGGTTTAGCATTCACCAAGTTGTCCCCTCTTTGTCTAGTCCTTTCTTCCCACTTTGCAATGAGTTTTGGACAATCCTTCGTTGCATGGGTATTAATTCTACATTGTGAGCACCATGGTCTCCTCGGCAGTGGACATTCTCTAGCAACATGCCCTTCTTAGTCACAGTTGTAACACCTTACGGGCCCTCTTCCTCCCGTTCTTCCTCCTCGTCCTCCTCGATTTGACTTATTAATTCTGAACGTGGATTTTTCCAGCCTTTCTACTAGAGCATCCAACACTCGGCACTGATCGGTGTGATGCATTGTTGATGCGCAAAACTCATAGTAGTTGTTATTAGGGACGTTAGAGTACTTTTGCAGAATGGGGCACATCTATGGAAGGTGACCATATGCCCTACAGATCTCACAAAAGTCTTGATTATTCCTCCCTGGTGTTGGGCACGGAATCCCCCCGAGGCATGTTTTGGGGCTCAAAGCCCAAGTTTTGAACCAATATTGTTGTAAAATATCCACGAATTGTGGACGCGGAGCACGAAATGTATGACAGAGTCACAATGTTGTCTTCCTTAGTCTTGTAAATGTAATGTCGACCTAACCATGGTCCACGGACCATGGGATTGTATAAATAGAGTGAGGCTCTAAGTGTAAAAGTAGCGAAGTAACTAAGGAAGTAGAAGCAAAGAGCAAGAGTCTAAGTGTCTAAGTGTGTCTTGGGTCGTAGGGTAGGAGAAGGTTCTGCAGCTAAGTGCGCAAAGGCCTACTTGTCTGCAGTTGAGTGCGCAGACCCCTGTGTGAAGCAAAGAGCAAGAGTCTAAGTGTCTAAGTGTGTCTTGGGTCGTAGGGTAGGAGAAGGCTCTGCAGCTGAGTGTGCAAAGGCCTAGTTGTCCGCAGCTGAGTGCGCAGACCCCTGCAGCTAAGTGCGCAGGGTGGAGTCGAGTCTGTAACCGAGGAAGATAATAATAAAGAGATGTTTTATCTTAATTCCATGTATATGTTCTTGGGTTATTACCTGTTTGGTATAAACTGCAATTATACTGTTTATTTGCTGCACGCACTTGTATGAATGATTTATATTGCTAAGTATAACGCTTACAGGTAGGCTAAATTAATCAACTAACAATGGAATACTAGTAAGGACTTGGGTAATAACACTGTTCGGCCCCTGAGTAGGGCTGTGTGAAGGCAACATTTCAGGCTGCAAGGTATGGGTAAGTGCGCGTAGCGATGTGCGCACAGGGTTGAGCCGCAGACCACTTGAACTCAGGGTCAGGTTCCAACAAGCCAACAAATGGTTCCATTGTCAGGATCGAGATCTGCATAAGGGATGTTTGTTGTCGTGTCACTGGAATCCGACAAAGAAAGAAGTTGAAGAGTGGTTGGATAGGAAAATTCACGAGTTCACAGAGCAAGAAAACAGGAATCCGCGAGTATAAAAGGAACAGTGGTTAGAGAACTACTTATATACGGAAATCCATGAAATGTTCTTTACATCCTTCCCCTCTGAGTTGTACAAGTGGATCACGAAGCTAGCAGACAGTCAAGGAAGGTGTAGGCTCAACAAACTGACTGTGTGGACTCCAGAATTGGTGCGCAGACTAGAAACATCAGAAGATAAGATCGCGTGCGCTATGGACCATTGGCTCGATCGAATTATAGGAGGGTTTATCACTAAGTTTGTAGTAGATACTTCAGTTAGCTACAACGAGGTGGAACGACGCTTCCTCAAATGACTGCGAGGTATGTACGTTAAATCCTTGAACACTTGGATTAAAATGATACTGTGTTAAAAGCGGGTTATGTGAATAAATTGATGTTTGGGGCTACGTGAAGTGGGAGGATCTATAGAAACGAAGGTAGCGCAGAGATAGAAACCAGCCCCTTGATTTCCCCTCGGCAAGAAAGCGAGGAAGAGCTTGCGAAATTTTCACCAAGAAGTGCGATCAATCTAATAAGGCAGCGAATTCTGCACATACCACCTCCACCTACACTACCACCAGTTTCACCATCTTCACCCCCATCTCTACCCACACCACCTCCACCACCGCCACAGTTCAATATGGCGAGCACAATATTGCCGGTGTTCAAAGGGGTAGGGAACAAAGATCTGGACCAATTCTGGTCATGGTAAAGGTTGTACGGGAAGCACAAGGAGTCGTGGATGACAATATAAAGAAGGCAACACTGGTAAGCGCATTGGAGGATCACACACTAATGTGGTACTTTAAGCATTCTAATGACAATCCAAACACAGGGATTGCAGATATCCAAGCTGCGTTGAACAAGGAATTTAGCAGGCCAAAATCAGAGACACAGTCGATTATCAGGCTTAAGGAAATCGCGATGCTTCTAGGCGAGACCCCCTGGGAGCTAGATCAGAGACTAAAAGGTATGATTGGTGAAGCCAACATGACCTTGACAGATGGGCAACACTGTGCATGGTTTGTAGCGTCACTAATGCCGCATCTAAGGATCATATTGTTACAGCAGAAGTTATCCAGCGAGGCTGAAGCCTTGGATATTGCAATGGGGCTACACGAGACCCCGATACAAGATCCTAGTTTGGGAGTCCAATAGATCCACGTGCAGTTGAAAAACTTGTGTCTAGAGATGCAGAGTTTGAAACATGATAGGACAACTCGCCTAGAAGAATGTGAGGAGGTATGGTGCATAAAGTGCAAGGGATAGGGACATGACAAGGACCATTATCCAGTCTTTGTGAACTACCTGGTGGGAGGAGGTCCAATGCCATTGAGACCAGAGGCACAAGCAGGACCAAGCGCGGTGCTTGCATTATGGTGTGCGATTTGTTAGATAGGA
This sequence comes from Pinus tabuliformis, assembly GCA_031772625.1. NCBI lineage: Eukaryota > Viridiplantae > Streptophyta > Pinopsida > Pinales > Pinaceae > Pinus > Pinus tabuliformis. The sequence continues at coordinate 928,047,562 of CM062817.1, read as the reverse complement.
GGGAAACATGCTACAGATAACTGCCACCTATTACATAAGTATACGCAGACGTCCCAGCTGCTGTTCTGTAACTTCTGTAGATCAGTAGGCCATAATGAGTGCACCTATAGAAGTTACAAATTGATGATGGATCGGACCCCTACCTACAAAGTTTAGGCCGAAACGCGAGCCCTTGATAAAAATACAGGGATGGCATGCACTGGATTTCAGGGGAGCAGATGAGGTCGAGGTGGAATGGGACTAGGAAAGGGTCGCAGACAACTGATTTGCTACAATTACAGAGGGCCAGGGAATTATGCCCATGATTGTACAAATCCGACAAGAGCATCATGTTTATATTGTACCCAGTTTGATAATGAGATGGAGGACTATCCCACACTGATAGCGAGGTTGCGCGATAAAGGAACACTCCAACCTTTGTCGACTCAGAATTTGCAAATGATGAGGTTTGAGCCACGCGAAGAGGACCCGAATGTAAACATCGTGCTCCAAAGCGGTATCACGACAGGAGATGATAAGGGAAAGTAGCTTGAAGAAAGTGCCTAGGGTTCGCAAGGCTCCAACAAAGGAACCAAAGTTCGATTTGTGGCGCGCAAAGGAGACATTCATGGAAGCTAAGAAGAGCTTCATGGAGGCCTCCACTTCAGGTAGTAAAGACAAACTAGAACTAGAGATGGACCCATCAATGCTTACTACCTTTTTGGAGACATGCATGAAGTTGCTGTGAAATAGCAAGGCTGTGAAGGGATTGCAAGAACTCATCACTAGGTGTGCTGGACCAGGAGAACCGCGCGTAGTCCGGAAGCTCGGAAAGCACACAACACGAATAAGAAGGGAGATGAGATTGAATGTGCAAATCAGGGAATATGAAATGGATCAAGTGATTCTAGATTTAGGATCAAACGTGAATGTACTGCTAAATTAGACATGGGAGCGCATGGGCAGGCCCGCATTGCAATGGTATCCTATTCAATTGCGAATGGTAAACCAACAAAAGATCCTACCGATGAGAAGATTGCAGGGAATAATGATAGATATTGAAGGTGCGAGCACGCTTGAAGATTTCGAAGTGATAGAGATTGTTGATGACAACAATCCCTATCCCACACTACTAGGAATAGATTGGGTTACTGACATGAATGGAGTGATAAATCTAAAGAAGCGCAAGATGATTTTCAAGAAAAAGTCACTACGCGTAGTGGTACCTTTAGATCCTGCAGAAGGATCGTGCTACACAAAGCCAGTACGCAATGGCGAGAGCGATGATAACCTAGACTGTATCTACAAGATAACCATTTGGGAGCAGGACTGAGTGAACCCAACAGCAGATGGTAGGATTTCATGGGAGCGAGAAAGCTCCTGCACATCAGATTCAGACGAAGAAATAGAACGATGGCAGAACCAGTTACACGAGGTAACCATGCTCAATTGCAACATGATGGTAAGATCATTGCGTTGCATGACAACAGAGGTAAGGGATATGCCTATGTATGGAGGGTTGATAGCGGTGGATGAATTCCTAAACAAATTTGAAAGTGAGGTGCTAGAACAGTAGTGATATGATGATTTGAAATGGGCACTGCATGCTACGCCCGCAAGGTGGTGGGGTACACGCCAACAACATTTTGAGGATTGGCGCAAATGCAGAAGGGTGATGTTTATACGGTTTGGAAAGCCTCAGTTGCAGATGGAAACTAGGTATGATGGATGAAAAAGCCTGTGCACCCACCCTCCAGATGGGTACAAGTGTATGGTACGTAACCTGCACGAACGCACATCGTCCTCACGATAGTAAATAGAAACAACAAGCAAGAGTGGGCAAGACAAGGGCGCGAATGACGAAATATGATAAGACCAAACACACCAAATATTATCCGTGGGGAAGCCTTTGACAAGGTGTGCGAAGTACTGAACACGGTCCACCATGTGAGACGCACTGATTGGGACCTGCATGTACCAGCAATTTTATGGGCTTATAGGACCATGTTCAAAACCCTAACTACCCAAGCACTTTTGAAGCTGAAGTATGAAGCAGGGGCTGTAATCCCTATGGAGCATGCAAAGCCTAGTTCGCGCATAGCAGCACCCGTAGATATGACGGTTCGCGAAGCCTGAAACGAGGGAATCACATAGCCATGAGAAACAGAACACATAAGACTTGAGGAAGAAATACGACGGGGAAACTTTAGATTCTCCAAACTTGAAAAAGAAAGGGTATGATTAAGGAAGAAAAGTGCTATGATGGACACGGAGGTCAAGAAGCTGGAGGCCAAGATAAAGGAAGCATTTTTCGTCAAAGAACCTAGGATGGTAAGGCAAGGTGCATATGATCATACTAACAAGTTTGAGCACTATCGCCGTGAATTGGTTAGTTTGTTGCCTTGGCTTGGACCGCATATCATCAAACATATTGACCAGGGTAGTGTGTTGCACATAGTAAAGTGCACGATGCCAACCACAACAATGGAAGGTGGGGATTCTCCACGAAGCATGATGGAGGATGGGATGGAGCTCCACACGGGTGGTGCAACCATTTGACTAGCTGCGGGAAGGACAGTCTTAGCACTCCAAGCAGTTGAAAGGAAGCACGGGACTACAAACTATTCTGCTCGTGAGTTGCGCAATATTGGGTATGTGTGCAGAAGCAGAGCGTCACAAGGTCCACGTCCGTGCACGGAGGGCTACGCTGTTGTACGGAGTGGCCAGAAAGTGACCATTGAGGTCACTATTCACGATGGGATGTGCGACTTGAGGCCAAATGGAGCGGGCGGCGGGCATTTAAGACACAATTTATGGGAAAGATTTGAGAAAATCTACTGCCAAGAAAGCATTAATGGACAAGAATTGGGGGGAACGGTCGAATTCGAATTCAAAAGGCGATATAGAACACAAAGGGCTGCCCAACAAACAACACTTGGTCATTTGAGAATTGAGCGATTGAGTAGAGCATTGATTATTGAGAGCTAAGTGATAATTGAGCCCCTGAGTTCGTGAGTGATAGAATACAACCTAGATACAATGACCACAACTAAGGATGGTTTGGGAATTGAAGAGGTAACCACCGGCGAGGCTGCGCAGGCCCCAATGGTGGAGGATGTTCCAGAAGGTTCTGGGGTTGTGGCAGAGACCCCCAAATCACCGCGTATGCCAAGACCCAAGAAGGATAAACAGTCAATGGCTCCAGTACGCGTGTCCCCGAGGAACTTGCTGCGTAGCAAACTATCGATGACAGGAAAGGGGAAAGCTGTCATGATAGAAATAGATGAGGAAGAAGAATATTTGCAGGCCTTGATCATTGTAGAGAAGGAAGACGAAGGCATGGAGGAGGTTATTCAACCTACACGCTCTACAACAAAACTTCTTGCATATGTCCCTCCATGGAAAGGGAAGACCAAAGTGCCAAAGGACCTGTACGAAACAAAGAGTTCGCTCCAGACCCCGCTCCTCCCTGATGGAATTGTGTTTGAAGGCACGCAACTAGGCCGCATGCCAACAATGAAACTTGAAGATTGGGACCTCGCGGACCGTGAGAAGTTCCCTCACTTGGAGACCGGGAACCTAGTGAAGCAGAACACTCTGGGGGTGGTGACAATGTTAGAACGGCGTAAGTGGCTGTGCGGTGTGGAAAAGGCCAAGCTGCTAAACTTATTATGGGTGCCACATTTCCATGGCACACCCATAACCATTTTTGTCATTAGGCAACTGCTTTTACTAGTGCATGATGGGTATCTATGGCTGGAGGAGCCTATCCCCATCACAACATACCTAGTTCACCTTATTTCTCGGCTCCCCTGCAAAGGAAAGGACCCCGCGACCATAGCTGAAGGAAAGGGCAGTGACTTGGCCCTTGCAGAAGCCATGAAGATGAAATACAAGCTCGAGAAAAATAACAGGGGCTGCGCCATCTCCAACATCAAGGACAAAGGGGTAAGCGTAGCAACCCAAATCCTAGTCGGCAAAGTTATGAGGAAGTGTCCCGACGGTGAGGTACCGGTGCCGGTGGTCGCATTGGCTAAGCAATGCACGGAAGGGGTCCAGTTCAACTAGTTCGAATTCCTCTGCAGGAATTTTTGAAAAAATGTCAAGAAGCCCAGGAGAAGGGAAAAACCTTCCACTATGCGTGTTTGTTGTTATCCATAATGCTCGTAGCGGGGGAACTGCCGGAGGACAGTCAATTCCCCAGCATTAACAGAGAATTACTGAAGGTCGCGAAGTACACTTCACTCTAGGGCACAAAGGACGCAAAACAGATACGCAATAGCAAACTCTTCTGGGTGCTCATGGAGATGAGCATCCGGATGTGGATCAATCGGAGGTTGCACCTATCGCCCACTGTGTACGACAGTCTATAGAGTTTTGCAGACTTTAAAGTTGATATGCACAACATTTTTATCAGGGAACATAAGGATTCGGCGAAGCAGTGGACGAAGCTACCTTTTGTAGCCATTGAAAATGCAATTTTTACTATCTTGGAGACATGGCCTCTAGAATGGCACGCCCCAAATGTTACAGAATTTGAGAAGGCGGAAGCGCAGAAGAAGAAGGATGATGCCAAGCTGAGTGTCACAAAATTGGCTGAGAAAAGGTGGAAGGAAACAACAACATCGGAGGTAAGGGTAGCACGTGAAGCGGGAGAGAAAGCCGCTGAGAAGAAGAAGGCCATAGAAGCAGTAGCAGCAACACACGCAATAGAGGCAACAACCGTGAAGGAGGACGAGGGCCAAGCAACATCCTCGCGGGGGTAGGAGGCAGAGGAAACAGAAATAGCAGAAGGGAACGCGGAACCAGGGACCACATCCACATAATTAAAGAGCCCACACATGATAGAAAGAGCAGGACTGAGGAAGAAGGTCATGGCCTCGAAGTTGGCCATTGACCCGGTCACCTTAACTGAAGGTGATCTACATGACATCAGCAAGATAGTTCGTGATGTCATAAATGAGGCCCTTCAAGATTTTATGTAGGAGCACCAAACTATGTTGGGGGCCCTCAGGGTGCAGCTAAAAGAGTTACAAGTGTGGCCCCCTCAGGTGGGTACCCTTTCGACCCACCTCGCAGCAGGATCCTCGACATCATAACAGATGTTGCATGCACAAATGGAAAACACAATAGTGTTACCAGAAGGGGCCCTAGTAGCAGCGAATGAGATTGATAGATTTACGATTAACATGATCAAACGCCTTGGCATTAATTTGGCTGCCCTTCCATGTGAGACATTGTATCTACTATAGGATGGGATAATGGTAGAGTTGTGCACTACGGAGAGCCGCGCGATCTAAGTTCTTAGCAAGCAAAAGATAAACATGGAACAACTTAGCTTGCAGTGCGATGAATTGGTGTCGCAGAATCAACAGTTGGTGCAGGTGGTAGACGATGCTTGCCAATGCGTCCCAGAGTTGGCCATCCCAGCAGATCTACCAGTAGAGGTGCGAATCCACAGGTTGGCAACTGGAGTCCGCGAGGCTAGAGAAGAAATGACCAAGGTTCAGCTGGAGCTGAATCTTTAGATCACCGAGCTGTGGTTAAAGGCGCAGCCTTCCACTCCCCTGGAGGTCCGAGAACAGTGTGCTAGCGCTATCACAACGGGATTGGAAGAAATTGGAGGTGCAGTGCAAGACTGTACCACTTTGTTGGAGCAAGCACTTGAGGTCCTCACAACTTTGCAGGAGGATCCCAACATCCAGTGCCTGGAGACAGAGGCACGAGAACTCCAGCAGCAATACGATAGTGTTTGAGGAACTGTGCAGACAGTGGTCCTCACTCAGTGGCTTGTGAGGATGCAACAAGCTAAGGCACTTAAGGAGCAGGTGGACGCGGTGCGACATAAGAAGGCAGTTCTCAAAGCGCACGTCCAGCCGTGGACCGACGACGCTTTCACTATCACGGCAAACAATGAAGGAAACCTCGCGAACATATAGGGGATGCACACATTAATGTAGAGAAGCACCCTAGACACAGAGGTCTCAGAACAAAGGATGCGACAGATTCAGCAAGAAACGGCTCAGTGCGCTGCCGACATCACCACAGTTGGAGGACAGTTGGAGGAACTTTGTGCCAAGATTGCCACACCGATAGAGTGACTCGAGGGCGAGTCACGCTGTTTGTGTTGGGGGCTTGTTGGGCATGGAATCCCCCTGAGGCATGTTTTGGGGCTCAAAACCCAAGTTTTGACCCAATATTGTTGAAAAATCTCCACGAATTGCGGGTGCGGAGCGCAAAATGTATGATAGAGTCATAGGGTTGTCCACCCTAGTCTTGTAAATGTAATGTCAGCCTACCCATGGTCCACAGACCATGGGATTGGATAAATAGAGCGAGGCTCTAAGTGTAAAAGTAGCGAAGTAACTAAGGAAGTAGAAGCAAAGAGCAAGAGTCTAAGTGTCTAAGTGTGTCTTGGGTTGTAGGGTAGGAGAAGGCTCTGCAGTTGAGTGTGCAGGGTAGAGTCAAGTCTGTAACCGAGGAAGATAATAATAAAGAGAAGTTTTATCTTAATTCCATGTATCTGTTCTTGGGTTATTACCTATTTGGTATAAATTGCAATTATACTGTTTATTTACTGCACGCACTTGTATGGATGATTTATATTTCTAAGTATAACACTTATAGGTAGGATAAGTTAATCAATTAACAGTGGAATACTAGTAAGGAATTCGGTAATAACAGTGTTCAAACCCCGAGTAGGGTTGCGCGAAGGCAGTATTTCAGGCTGCGAGGTACGGGTAAGTGCGCGTAACAACATGTGCACAGGGTCGAACCGCAGACCACTTGAACTTTTCAGACATCTCCAGGGTGCGGAAACCTAGTTCTAACACCCTCCCATACTACTTCGGGTGCGACCTAAGTCTATGCTCCGCAGAACTGTTGCTGAAAGTGCTAGTAGTACCGGGATTTGTTTAGCTAAATCACCTCTGAACTTGGGTCAGGCCCCAACAAGCCAACACTTGGGAAGCCCCCTTGCGCTCTGACCGCTGCAAATCCTCTGGTTGGTGGGGGCTTCTGATGACCCCGAAACCCCACCTTGATGATTAATTCCCCACAACCTTGGGCATTCCATCGCAACGTGCCCCTCCACCATGCAGTGGGTACACCAAATGTTGGGTTTGGCTAGATGCACTAGCTGAAGATCTTTCAGTTTCTCTGTCAAAGTCGTGATCTGGTTATGTTAGCCTAAAATCGACGGATCTTGTAGGCTCATCCCTCCCCTGTATTCATGCAGGTATCCCACCATAGCTTCTATGCATGATGCTTGTTCCAACACATCTTGGAGGGTTCCTATCTTCTATTGTGTTAGTGGCGTTTTGGTCAAAGGCAAGAGTGCCTTAATGAACTAGTCCCGCTGGTGGTTTGGGTCTAGAGTGTAACTCAACTTGGCAATGGCATCCTTAAACCTTTGCATGAGCTCCCAAGCCATCTCCCCCTCCTTCTGCTTAATTTCCCATAGTTTCGATAGCCCTTGTTGATCCGTCTATAATACCTTGAATTCTTGAACAAATCCTCTCTTAATATCATTTATTGTGGGGTTCTGATTCTGATTTGCCCATTTTATAAACCAATGCAGAGCCCTTTCTCTCAGTGTGGTAATGGAATTCTACTACCCTGACATTATCTAGAATCTGACGGGCCCTCCAAATAGCTTCACAGAGATAATAGTGCTGCTCCACATCCTTGTTTCCTCTTCCCGCAAATTTGGGATATCTGGTAAAAGATCCCGCCATACTGATTTGGGTAGGATCTATCAGCATAAACCCTTTGCTCCCCAACTGCTGGGATCCCTGTAGTCCTAAATTACTAATACTACTAGTTCATGTGCTACTCCCAATGTTGAAACTGACTCTGTATTTCACTCGTGCACTATATACCCACACTGCCTTGGCTAAGCTAATAACAAATTCCTCCAGATTTCGATAAAGTACCAGGGGAAGATCAGGGGAAACACTACCTATGTCTCGGGGGTATTGCTGCTAACTCTTAATGAATGCTTCTCCTTCATTGAATAATCTCCTCATCGCGTCGCCCATATCCTCTTTGCTTCCTTCTTCATGCCCATGCGACCTCTGCCCTTGTGATGCCCCTTCCACAACATGTACTTGCGATCTGCCTTCCGCAACCTGTAGGGAAGGTCCGTCTTCATTCCCCTGGCTCCTACATCTTCCTTCACCACTCTTGCTTTTCCCAACACCTTCTTCTCCTTCCTCCTCGACTCGGGGTTTTCCCTTCACCGCTCCTACTTGGTGGGGCCCCATCCTCTTCTTCCCCAAAGTCTGAATCGCTCTCGCTTGCCACTTATCCGCTAGCAGTGCCCTTCTTTGCACCCTAACATCTCTCACTTTCTTCAATTCTTTGGAATCCATCCCTTTAGTAGCATCTCTATCCCTCAACTGGCAACATTCCCCCCTCTACATTCTTCCCTTGGTAGTGGGGTTTTACACTGCCATCCCCGTGGCGGGCGAAGGCAATAGTCCTTCTTCCACCATAAACATCTTAATCCACGTTGGTACTTCCCTCATCAACTTACCCCTCAGTCTCGAGCTGAATACAGCTTATGCCTTTGAGAAAGACTGATAACTCTCAGTGGAAAACTCAACTATGTATCCTTCCACCGTAGTATTTACCCAAAAATCAACTGCTCTAGTCAGATCATTATCCAACTGTTGTAGCAGGGTGATATCTGACAAAGTTTAGCTGCGAAGAACTGTCACCAATCCACCTGGTTGACTCTGTCCCTTCATCCTTCTTAACCAATTGTACAGGTCCTCTGGGAACTTACACCATAAAATTTCATACTGATCATTAGTGCCATTAGTATATAAAATCCCCTCACTCACCTTGCCAATCGATTGATTTCTACAAGTGGCTTGCTCCACCAAAAATTGATCTACTTTATGATTCCACAAATCCCTGATCTCTCTCTTAAATATCCTTCACACCATAGTCTGAACCAATTCTCGTACCTTTGGGTTCCGATAACGAAACCATTTGTTGGCTCGAAAGAGTCATCAGGGGGAAGACCCTAGGTTCGAGCACAGAAGGCCAACAATAGTCCGATGTAGTCTAAGACAATGGCAACATTTTCACCTTTCCCCAAAGGGCAAGGAGTCTCACCCGATGCGTGCCACGACCAAAAGGGAGAAGGGTCAACATGGAGTCGAGGAAGTGTTAATCGGGTTTCATTCGATCACATGTACGAAAACATTACATATAAAGCAGAGATAACATCATACTCATGATAATCTAATAACTATTGATTACATTCAATTGATAAGACATGAAAAAATTTGAAGATTCATCATACACAGGTTCTAGATACATCACAAGTTGCAACTGGACTTAGCCATTCTTTGTATTAATCTTAACAACAAACATTACAGTATGACTCTGGCTTTCACTACGAACAACTACAAGAAATACCTGGCTCAGTTCAACGGGTTCGGTTCAGCTTCAAGGACCAAGTCTCCCAGACTCCTGCAACCTGCCCTCCATCTACCACAACTAAAGATCCTCTCGCCTTCTCTCACAACTCTGCTTCTCCTCTCCTCAACTTAGTTAATTGAACCCCTATTCTTTTCTGGTCTTTTCCTTTTATATCCTTCTCTGTTACCTGGACTGCCAGTTTCTGCTCGGTTTTTCTTTCCCTCGGCTACTTCTACACCTTCTCGCCCCCTTAGCTTCCTTTTCCTTTCACTGCCACCTTGCCACAACTCTTCCACAACTGCTTGTTTCACCAACCAACTGTTGTTGCCACCCGTTTCCTTCTCATCCTTCAGTCAGCCAAAATTGGTCAAAACCTTTTCAAAATTAAACAAAGGCCACAACATTGTTCTAGTAGTCGTAGCAATTGTTTCTTCACCTCACTTAATTCTATAACATACTACTTGTACAAACCAATGTTTGGAAATGGGGATTCTTAAAATAGTTGGATCTCGTGCTCCACTTCCCTCTTAGGTGGTAAGCCTTTAGGCTATTGGAAAACATCCATGTATGCTTATAATAACTCTTCTAGTTATTTTTTTATTTATTAGTACATCCCTCCAGGGATGCCTAACCTCTTACTAACCATTCTAGAGACTAACTTTCTCTTAAAAATAGTAAAGCATACTTATTGCTAGAATTAATCAATTTCTTGGCTTGGTTGGCACTTACCAACGAAATTTTTGAATTGCCTCTGTGCGCGTTGATGATGAATGATTTTCCATCCTTGACGAGTTGGTACAATTTGGTCATCTAAATCAATATTGTATCTCGCATGTACATGTAGGGACTCCCAAACATGACTCCACATACATCAAGAGAACCACATCTAGTTCTACTTCATCAATAAAATCAACACTGATGGAAAACCTAATTTTCCACTATTTTGTTACCTTGAGCTCTGCATCCTTATTTAGCCATCACAATGGATATGGGCTTGGATGATCACGAACTTCCAGCTCCAACCTCTTAACCATATTTGTCACAATGAAATTCACTTGCAATCCCGAGTCACATCAATGACATGTATCTTTATATTGAAGAGTTTACTCATTTCTTTCTCTTCCTATTGTTGAAGGCTACTCATATTCACCTCCTTCTGCACTAATGTACATGTGATCTTCTCATCCACATCTAAGATGCTTTCAACTTGGTTGCTCAAATCATTGGGCATGAAATTCTTCTTCTTATTGTCTTTATTTTTGTTCTTCGAGTTTAGCTTTGGATACAACTTCCATCACTTGTCCTTTACATGGTCGTTAATGTTGGAGTGGTTGCTGGTATCTTTGCACTGGTGTGTTGTGTCTGCCAAAATTTCATCTTTTCCCCCTTTATTCTTCTTCTTCCCCTCCTTAGAAGTGTCTTATTGCTCCTCCTACGTTGATCCACTTTATTATGCTTTCTTCAAACCTATGTTCTCCAGGTATTGTGCCTATATACAAGCCTCATCCACTAATTTAGGCTTGAAAAACATCACTTTCTCACACAGGTGGTGATGTAGACCCCCCATATACTTAAGCAGTCCATTTGAGTTCTTTACAGAGATACCCAACATTATAGCCATCTTTCTGAACTTTGTGGTATACTCCTACACTCTTTTCCCCAACTTTTTCTTGGAGTAGTGTCATCAGATCCATTGGTCCTCTAGATACCCAATAGGATAAAAAATGACTTCATGAGTGTTTTGAAGTCCTCCCACTTAGTCACTAGAGGCTCTCCCTCTAACCTTAGGGTCCTCATGTGGCTTTCACACCTAATTAGTGCATGGTCCTCTAATTTCAGCCACACAAATCAAATCTTCCGTTCTTCCTCAATTTGATGGACACTGAAATAAAAATTTATTTGTTGCAACCAATTCGTTAGCATTCGAGCATTGATATCGCCATGGTATGGCTTGATATTGATCTTCGCTTCCATTTTGAACAGGGGCTTTGATTGATTCATGACACTTGAACTAGGTTGATCTTTTTAGGGTTCTTTATCGGCTAGTTCTCCATTTCTACCTGACCTCCTTATCCTTGTTTTGATAACTTCCATCTTCTCGAAATATTCCAATATTATTGTTGAGGGTCACCATGAGGAGATTTACACTACAATTTATATCTATGACTTTTTGTTCCAAATGTGAAAACCTCTCCTCTGCATGATCATGAGGGTTATTCACATATTTGTCGACCATGATTAGGGTTTTACAACTTTTGGCCCAACCGATCTAGATCTCCTTGCAAATATCCATAATATACCAAAATAAAACTACTCTAGTACCAATATGATGCATAAATTGTCGTGGATATTCCACTAGATAGTTCATCACAAAATATTTGATAAAATTATACTTAAAAGTTCCAAAATATACACTATTATAGTTTTATATCTCGTTAGATTTATAGATCTATAGATTAATATTAATAACATATGCATGAAAATTAAAATTATGTAGAAAATAGAGAACGGAAAAATCAAAAATCAAAAAAACATTTGACACACGATATGACTTGGGAAACCCTTTCAGGTGAAAAACCCAACTAGAAGGTGAGGTTGCTCCACTCTCTTTCTCTAAATAGAAATATAGCTACAAGTACAAATATGGAATGTGGCCCACAGGCTTCTATAGTGCACAAACACTCCCTGTGTGCTCTACCTCCTATCCCTCTTGGCTATTTTTGCTCATCTATGGAACAAATGTACTCAAAAGAATGGAACCCTTTTTCCTCCTAGTGGCCTGGTTATAACACAACTTGATAGCCTTCTAGTGGTTACGTTTGACTACTTCAACTATTAATAAAAGTTACAATATATACTCTTGTAGAGTCTTCTAACTCATAATCACGTGGCTATCCCATTTTTCATGAATAATGGGGGATAACATGGCATTCGATCGAATTATGGTGGTGAAAATAGGAAGGTCAACTTCTGAGTGGCATAACGTTCGCATACAAACTCTGATCGATGCTATTCTTGTGTGGTTGGAAAGGTATTTGTGTGCAGAATAGGGAAAAAATGTCTTGCACTAAAGGGAAACGTTTTACCCCCCAAAAAAGTCATTTGATGCCTCAAAACACTCCTAGAAGGTTTCAAGCCCTATTTTTCCAAAATGGGTCCCATATTTAAAAATGATACCATGAGATGATTCCTCCACTTTTCCCACTCTAAAATCATCGAACTAGATGGAAAACAATATAATGATCCAATCCATATTAGCAAGGCTCATATAAAGTATTCCCTTCATAATTAACTAACTCATAGGTCCCTTTTGCAATACATGGCCAAGAATGTAAGGATCACACCAAAGAGGTACAAAACTTCTTTCCCCTACCTTTTCTTGATCTTGATCATATAACAAGGCCAACTACTTCTATAAATATGTCAGGTCAAACAATTTTAATGTACAAGGATTTTATGTACTTATTATGAGTCTCATCAACCAATATAGCTTCTTGAAAATGATCATCAAAATGGGTGAAATAAATAAAAGGTTATTCCTTTATATAGTTGTTAGGTAGGAGTTCTAGGGCTAGCTTCAAGGAAAGTATTTCACACTCAATTGGTAACATTGCATCCACTCCATGAAGGAATTGAAAAGGTGTACAAATGGTGGTAATTTTTACTAAGGGTTGATATTCCCATAATGCAAAGAAAATCATAAGGAGCTAGTTGATCTTATACTTACCCACCATTCCCTGCATCATAGTCTTCAAAACTTTATTCATGGATTATACTTGGCCAATAGTATATGAAAGTAAGGTGATGTGTTTTTCATGATGAAACCCAACTTAGTGTTTAATCTAGTGATCATCTTATTCTAAAGTGATACCCACTATTAGTAATTATTTTTCTAGGAGCACCAAATCTAGGAATGATATGAGTGAAAATGAAAAGTGCTATCATGCTAGCAACATTGGAAGTAGGAATAGTTTCGACTCACATAGAAAAGTAGATAACAACCACAATTATGTATTTGTTACTATTAGCCGAAGTAGGATTACATATCATAAATCCAATCCTCCACTTTATGAAGGAGCCAACAATAACCATAAGGTCTAATGGAGCAGGATGAACATGCATATTTTGAGTAAGCACTCAACAAGGATGACACCTTTAGATTCCATCAACACAATATTTGAAGATAGATGACCGAAATTATCATGCATGCAATTCATTTGGGGTTGTGGCTATTATATAAATATGAATACCACATGGTCCCACATGGAAATCATTCAAAATTATCTCAAATTCATCATGTTCTAAGCATCAATACAATATTAATTCTACACTATAACAATAAAATGTTTCACCATGAGACAATTGTTGGCATAGTGGTGTATATGTTGACACTCATCTTGGGATAATTAAAAATTAAAACATTTGAATTTGAAGATCTAACAATACATCTTTGTTCCAGGGATCACGATAGTCAATGAGGAATATATATTCATCCAACAATGATTGATTAAACCATATTCCTGAATGTCTCTAAGAAGGTCAGAAATCGACTATGTGAATGATTAAGACTTATTTTCAAGGTTGAAAACTCTAAATCAAAATCTTGTAAGATGACAATCCATTTTGAATATTCCCCCCCAATGATTTGATGTTTTAAATGTGCTACGTTGGGGTTGAGTCTAATAAAATAGTATTTTTTTAGAGGAAGAATATAATGTCTAAGACATAGGAGAACATGAACCATTGTCGTACCTAGCTTCTCAACATGCAAAAAAATGTAGCTGATGATTGACAATACCATTACTAAAGTAATAAATCACAAGCTCATTCCGTGAATTTTCCTTTTGGACAAGCACCATAACAATGGTGGACTTTGATGTGGCCAAATCAAGTAAAAGGTTTTTATTGTAGTTCATGGAATTTAGCAATGGGGTTGATATCAAACCTTTATTCAAAGATTCAAATTAGTTTTGTGCTTGGTAATATGACACAAAAGGTATAACCTTCTTCAAAAGATGCACAAAACTTTTCGCCATCTTTACATTAGTCACTATGAATTGTCATAATTCCCTTGGGAACTTTGAAGTTGAATAGTGTTATATAGGGGATGTTGAAATATGTAACTAGGTTTGGTCTTCATAAATATGATGTACTATTTATTCTTATATATTGTAAAAATAAATAGAAAATATTATTATTATTATTTTTGTAGCATGAGTTTCATGCTCAATGTCAAATTATTTGTAGGTCAATCACCCATTGAGTGCTTCTAGGGTTTGTCATAGATTCATTGACATATATGAAAGGCCCCATTAGGGACTTTGTACTATGTAAAGAAAATTTATGTAAGTCATTTTGAGTCATAAAATACCATCCAAGATCAAGTTGGCTTAGCTACAACAAGTCGACCTTCCAGGGATGAAAAGTTAGCCTCATAAGGGTTATTTGATCATCATGGAAAGCCTATATAGAAGTAAGAAATTGACCTCATCAAAAGAGCATGCAACAAGTTCGGTGAAGGAAGAAAAGGAGACCTAAAAGGGATAAAATAAGAAGGATAAGAAAGGAGCCAAAAAGGTAAATAGAAATCTGAGTTTTTAGGCCACCTTCTCTCACACGTGCAAGGATATCTAGGGTAAATTTTGTTGCTACATAACAAAAATTGCAGTCACCTTATGGAGCCAAAAGTTGGGGTCATCAGTATCTAGTTGGTAGGCTGATTCATTAGGGAAGGAAAAGTACCCCAAGTGAAGGAGAAATAAGCCATATTTCACCATATTTTCACACGTGTGAAACTAGGGTTTTTGCAGCTAGGTAGAAAGTTGCAATCAAAATTGCAGGGCTAAAATTTTGGTCGAAAGAGAAGTTGCAGCTGCTACAAGGAAATTTTGACTTTGGGTTGAATTTGTGAGAAGAAAGTTCATCAAGAAGAGGTTTGACTTGGCCTTGGAGGGGTCTTGGTCTTTGGTCATAGGTATTGGAATTCATCATTTGAAGATACTATAAAAAGAGAAGAATTATTGTGGGTTTTCCTCTCAAGAGGAGATGTTTTGGCCTCGGTTTGCAACCTACATTTTGTGTCCTCTTGTCTCATTGATCTTCATTGTTTGGTATCTGTTTGATGATTAAAGAACACTATAATAATCAAGATAAGAAGAATTTATCAAAGTAAGAGAAATCACCTTAATCTAGTTGCCCCTAGATTTCTCAACATGGTTTTAGAGTTAAGGTGACAACAACAACAAGAAGAGGAAGCTTGAAGATCACAACATTGAAGAATGATACATAAAGGGCCAATATAAGAGGAGCATCAAGGAAATCAAGTCATCAAGGGAAAGCAAAGCACAACAAGTAGTAGAAGAAGAAGACCTCAAAGACCCTACCTCCATTCAAAGAAGGATTCTACACTTGAAGCATTCTTTGGAAGATTACACATTCTACAATAATCAATCAAAGGAAGCAATAATATCACTTCATCAAATCAAATTGATCTCCCTCTCATTAAATAAAGAATCACATCTCACTCATCCTTGAAGAAGATCATCAAGTTGTCATCATCAAGAAGGCATCAAGTTGAAGATATCAACATAGAAAGGAACATCTTCACTTGGAAAGTAATTATTTTATATTTTATGTCTCAATATAGAATGACTTCTTTCTGCAAGGAGAACAACAAACTTGTTGGGTCATCAAATTACCTTGCATTGAAGAAGATAATAGATTTGATCCTCATAGAAAATGAAGTTAGTGAATATGTCACAGGATCAATCACCAAACCACCTCAAGAGAAATCTCAAGCTCTATCAAAGTACATGAAAGGAGAAATAAGGGCTTAGAGAATCCTTATTGAGTCAATCAAGGATTCCCTCATTCCAAATGTAGCAAAGTTGAAGATAGAAAAAGAGATTTATGAAAAGTTGGTAGAATTGTTCTTTGTAAGCACTGTAGGAGAAAATATATCGTTAAGAACCATACAAGATGAAGGTATCAAAGGAAGAATGGGTAGCCTCATACCTAATGAGGGTATCTCAAATAAGAGATCAAATACAAGAGCTAGGAGAAATAATGCCTAATCGATAGATTACCACGATTGTGCTCAATGCATTACCAGATGAATGGGGAAATTGTGTATCAAGCATTTATGGGAAGAAGGAAACCACTTCATCCAACGATCTATGGCCATTATACAATATTGAAGAAACTAGATTAAAGGCAAAGAACGATGTTGGGTAAAATGAAAAAACTCAAGCATATGCAACATTGCAAGAAAGAAAGGGAAATTTGGAAAGTTTGAGCCTCAAAATAAGTTTCAAAAGAAAATTGACATGTCTAAGATTCAATGTTGTGAATGTAACGAATATGGGAATTGCAAAAGGAATTGTCCTAAAATCAAGAAGGATAACAAGAAGAGAAAGGAAAGAAATGAATCTCGTGTCACTGAAGAAGTAGAAGAACCTGAAGAGAAGAAGAAAAAGAAGGAAGAAGTGAAATACCTTTACTATGACTAAGATAACATCATATACTTAGTTCTTTTCAGTTTATAGAAGGTAACAATCATGATGGAAAGCATCACAAGTATGATAGGATGCATTATAGCATAGATTGAGATGAAATTTTCATAGAGTCATGGAAGTATAGTCAAAGTATAAGTCTATATGGTTGAAGCAACCACAGTACATGATAGAAAGGAAGTAGCTTGTGGCATCTTCATTAGTAGCACAGAAGAATAATCGAAGTAAACAGTTTACATGGTTGGATAAAGTCATCTAGAAAAATAAGTAGATAACATTTTTGTCACACCTCATCATCATTGGAAAGAAGCATTTAGCAAGATCCTCCATTAGAATCTTTGTTAGAAGATTCACCTCTACGTAGAAAAATAAAGTGTCTCATAGATAGTCTACATTCCACCTTGTCTGGGATCCACAATTTAGAAGGATGATGGTATGATGAAAAAGATGTGAAACATGTCAAGAAATGAAATGAAGTTGCTAGAAGAAAGTCTAGATGACCACATGAATGAAGATGTATGTATATATTTGATAGATAAAGTCATGTAATCATATAGTTGCAGATAGAATGGTTGAATTATATATCTCATGAGCATGATTGAAGAAGAGGGGACTGTTCCTTATGAATGATACATGAAGGTATGAATACAATGTACCTTGAACTCTTATACATATTGACAAGATGAAATTAGCATGATATGACCTCATGGAAAATATGAGGTGGTTGGAAAACTATGGTTCCTATGATGAAGGAACTATGTATAGAAGATCATGTGGAAGCAATATGTGAAGAAGGTGAAAGAAGAATTCATGAAAGATGTATCTATAGTCACATAAGATAAGATAAGTGATCAACATTTGATAACACAAAGGATTAGATATGACATCTCCATGAATAAGGTATGAAGACCCTTATGTGTATGCTAGAAAAGGAGAACCTTGGTAATGAATGTCTTGGAGATGGATTCATACATGTGCAGGATGTTGATGTTGCAAGAAGCTTATGTCATGAAAAAATGCCATCATAAAGATGTAATTTTGACTTAATGTTCATTTTGATTTTTGAGAAATCATCTGGCTGGGTTTAATAGGGCTACCGAAGAAGGTTGTAGAATGTCACCTACAACTAGTAATAATGTGATTGGATGGAAGATCCTAAAAGAAACATGACTTGGAAGAGGTAGTTTGATTAGGTGCTCAATATTTAGCTCAAAATTAAAAGTTCTCAAATTGGCTCAAAAAATGTATGGATGCATCTTTCTCGTCATGATGATCGCAATGCAATTTGTTTCATAAAAAATGAAGTTCGGATGAAAGAGAAAAACCCTGCTGTTCATTTTCCTAAACATCTAAAAAAATTGCAGAATGGGACAGAATGATGACATGGAAGTCTAGTTAGCAGTCCAGTCAACAAGGGGAATCTTCTTCAGTTTTCACCCAATGGGGCTATGACAAGTGTCACCTCCAGATTTGCCAGTTTATCTCAGGCAAGGTGAAATTGCCTAATTGGCCTTTAAGGTGGAATTATGTTATATTATATGATTTTTTAAATTATATATTATAATATAATTAATATATATATATTATATATTGTATATTAATTTAAATATTAAATCAAATACGAAATCTCAAATGCACATAATTAATTTTCATTATATGATCAAGTGTAATACAAAGTATGGTGGCATATATGAATGGTTATGGCAAAAGTATATGGGTTGGGCGGAGGCAGGTTTTGAAACGTGACCTCTCCCACCTAATTTCCATGTCAATCCAATGAACCATGGGAGGTACATTTAAAAATCCTTGCCACGAATTTTTATTAAACGTGTGTTTGTTGCCAATGACGGGGGTGGTGGGAGCCAGCCATACGGGCTAGCTCTCATCCCATGCGACCACAAGTGCGCGACCGAGGGCCAAAACGGAAGCACGATTAGCGCCTAATCAGGATTAGCCTTAATTAATCTGTTGATTAAGTTGGCAGAATTTATGGTGGAGCCACCCAATCCAGAACCGCCACCAAACTTGGTGGAATTAACTGGACTCTCTCTAGATTTAGCAAAGGTTTTCTAGGAAAAACTGTTTGAGCCATAACTTACTCAATTTTCGACCAAATTGAGATCAGAAAGAAGTTTTCTTAGCTAATTTGGATCTTTTGAACACATTGGTGTAGGTATCAAGAGCCATAGAGCTTTGTAAACAATTTGTTTTCCACATTGAGCTAATATAGAGGCCCAAGCCATGGAAGTTGGACCAAGGAGATGTAGCCCAGGGGGGGTGAAATCCTTCATCAAAACATTGTGTTAATGTGTCTATTTGATGGTTTGCTATACTATACATGTTTTCTTTTCATTATTCATTTTTGAAGCTATTTTTCTCATGAATGTCTTGTTTAACTTAAGGAAAATTACTTGTTTGTAAGCACCAAAAACTAAGGAAACATCAACACAAAACACAAGAAGAAAGCACATGTTTATAAATCTGTAATTGTTATTAGTGCAACAAAACTGATCATAAAAAAATAGATCAAGTTGGTATCAGAGCACAAGGTTGAATTTCTTAATTGCTTGAGTTTGTGCAATTAGGATTTTAATGGTTGTAAAATTGTGATGCTTACAAGGTTAAAGTTGCATGAAGGAGAAAGGAAGCTATTGGTTGCAACTCCTAAGGTAATGCCCAAAAGAAGGAGAGCCACAAGGCCACAATCTCCACCACTTAAAGTTCCAATTCCAGTTGCACTTGAAGCTCCTCAATTTTTTCCTTCAATTGAGATTGAAGAGGTACAATCAATACAAATTTCTGAGCCTAAATCCATAGCCATTATGTCTAGAGAAAGAGAGCATGAAGGTCCCTCTTTAGAAGAGGAAGAATTCAAGAAATATTTCTACACTTTGACTGAGATGGTTAAAGTCCTCTATGAAGAGAGGAACACTAGAATGGTTGGGGAGAGCTCTAAACCTCCACATGGAGAAGGAAGCTCAGAGGACAAAAAAGATGAGAAGAATGATTCCAAAGGGAATGGTGGAAATCCACCTCCATCTCCACCATCCTCATCATCTTCCTCATCATCTCCATCATTGCACACAACATCATCTTCCACTACCACCACTGAAACTTCCCATACTCATTCCAAAACCCCAATAGGAAAAACTCCATTACTGAAATTGGACATAAAATTCGAACTTCCCATGTACAATGGAGAGGTGAATGCAGAAAAGTTGGACAATTGGATTCAACAGTTGGAGGTATATTGTAGAATTTAGAACCTTCAAGAAGATGACATAAAGATCTAGTTGGCTTCACTAAGGCTAGAATGAGCTGCACTAGTTTGGTGGGAAGCAAAGACTCAAGAAGAAATGAGAATCCAGGGTAAGATATCCATTTCTTGGGTTGAATTTGTTTCTACAATTAAAAGACAATTTTATCATTTATCCTATATGAAAAAAGCCATTATGAGTTAGTAGAATTTTAGGCAGCTTAAAGGTCAAACAGTCCAAGATTATACACAGGAGTTTAGAAAAAGGGCTTTGTTATTAGGAGTGAATTTGAATTCCCAAGATACAATGTTGAAATATATTGGGAGTTTACATCCCTATTTTAAACACACTATTCTTATTTTCAATCCAACTAATTTGGATGAAGTATGTGTGCAAGCCACGCATCTTGAATCTAGAGGGAAGAACATGTATGAAGAGGATAGTGATAAAAAGCCACCTAAGGGTAAGGAGAACGAGAAATGAGGAAAATGGAATGGAAAGAAGAATGCAAGTGTGAAGAAATAAGGGTAGAAAATCACATGAAAACATTGTTCCAAAGAGGGGAATGATGAAGCCCACTCCTGGAAATTGCATTCAGAAATGAGACCAAATAAGTTCAACAATAAAGGGAAATAAAAAGCCACTGTTGTCACTCAAGAAGATTTAGGTTCTGAATCAGGTGATGAAAACAAAATCACTGCCATGGGAATCAAAGGAAAACAAGATATTGCAAGCACTTGTTCACAAAACTATAACACTACTACTACTCCAGATGAAAAGAGAGGAATTGAGTTATTTCATGTTAGGGTCATATCTAAACACACCAAGATTAACACACTCTTTGATAGTGGATCACAAGCGAATCTAATCTCTAAAGACTTAGTCAACAGATTGAATCTTGGAACTGTACCTCATCATAAACCAGACCATTTGGGATGGATAACAAGAGACACAAGTTTATAGGTTACAAGAAAATGTTTGTTTAAGTTTGAAATCACTGCAAATTTATTGATGAAGTAGAGTTAGATGTGGTACCACTTGATATTTCAGGTGTGATGTTGGGTAGTCCATATTTGTATGACCAGAAAGTAGTCTTTTATCGCCATGAAAACAAGTATCACTTGTTCAAGGATGGTGTGGATTACATAGTGAGAGCCCATCACAAAAAAAAAAACTGAACATTTCTTTGGTTAATGCAGGGGAGGCAAAAAGACTAGTGAATTCAAGCAAAAGTTTAGCACTTCTCATGTTCAAGCCAAATGAGGATAATGTTTATGAAAATGTTGTTGCATGTAATGCAAGTTTCAATTCTGATTTGGTTGGTTCGGTTCATGAGAGTGATGAAGTATTTCAGGTTGTGAAAGAATCATCCTTCAAGGAGAAAGAAACTTCACATGAAATATCTTTGCAGCAAGAGGTTTCTTTTTGTGATGTTAGCATGCAAGGGTTGAAAAAATTGAAAAGTGTAGAGACACTAATGTAATGCAAAATTTTGTTGAAAAATGGGCTCATTCAATCATCCCTTATGCCATGTTTTGCACCGATGGTTATGGTGCCAAAGAGGAATGGTAAGTATTTCAAGAAAGACGACAAAAGGAGTAGTTTTCACCAAAGCAAAGTTGTAAAAAGAGGTCAGTGCAAGAATATACATAACACCAAGCAAGAATGGTTTGTATGGCTTTTAATGTTGTATGTTAATTGTATTACTTCTACTTCATACGTGTATTTGAATTATGGCAAAAAATAGTCCTTTCTTGAAGAAATTGTCCACTTGGGCGACATAAACATGTTGAGAAAGTTTTCTTATGCACATATCATCTATGAAGGAAAATTGTTTGATGTTTTGAACATATCAAAGTACAAGTTGGGTTTCACATCTTTGATGCATTTGTGCCATGATATTGGAGGAGGTAAGTTGAAGGCAAACCTCTCCAAGTTGGATGCCATTGTTGATTAGTCAACGCCCAAGATCGTCATTTTGATAAGAGAATATTGGAGGAGAGTTGTTGCTGACATTTCTTCTTTCGAAGCTCCTTGGCATGCATTGTCTTGTGTGTGCAAAGTCTTCCAGTGGGGAGGAAAACATCAAGATGCATGTGTTGCTTCAAACCAAAAGATTAGTTCAATTCTTTTTTATGCTCTTTCAAACTTGAAAGGTTCATTTGAGTTTCAAGTTTATGCAAGCAACTTCACCATCTTGTTTCATTCAGAATATTTCAATCATGTAAATATTAAGTTGTAGTGATCCATGTGCTTTCATTGGATGGATACTTGTAAAAAAATTCACTTAATTCAAAGGTACAAAAGAGGTATAAGTAGCAAGTTCATTATTATGCCTTTTAGGCCTATTGGTTATGTAATTGTTTTATTAAGGTGTCATTATGTTTTACATGAAAGTTATGTTCATAAAATTTCATACTTTCAAGGTGTACAATTGGGCTTGAGTTAAGAAAACCAAGTAGTGAAATTTGTCATCCATTTGCATTACATTTTGTTATGTCGTCTCGGCAAGAAGGATGTCGCTTTTGATGGCTACATGGAAAAAACCATGAGTTTCTATGAACAACTGAAAATGGTGCAACAAATAGTGCAAGATCAGCTTGAAAGGGGCAAAGACAAGTACAGGTATAGAACAGGGTCCTCAAGGCAAGTGAATTTTGATTTCCTTAGAGAGGAGCTCAAGGAAACAAATTCATCAACAGCCAATTGGATCGAGCTTGGAAAGGTGAGGGGATGTACCCTCATCTACTTGTTAGATAATAGTATCTTTTGGGTTCCAAAAGTCTTCTAGTGGGGAGGAATGATTAGGCGCTCGATATTTAGCTCGAAATTCGAAGTTCTCATATTGGCTTGAAAACTATATGGATGCATCTGTCTCTTCAAGACAATCGCAATGCAATTTGTTTCATCGAAAATGGAGTCTAGATGAAGGAGAAAAGACCTGCTGTTCATTTTCCTAAACAATTAAAAAAATTTGCAGAATGGGGCAGAATGATTACATGGCAGTTTAGTCAGCAATCTAGTCAGCAAGGGTAATCTTCTTCAGTTTTCACCCAATGGGGCTGTGACAAGTGTCATCTCCAGATTCGCCAGTTTGTCTCAGGTGAAATTACCTAATTGACCTTTAAGGTGGAATTTGATATATATATATATATATATATATATATATATATATATATAATGTTATATTATATGATTTTTTAAAATTATATATTATAATATAATTAATATATATATTATATATTAATTTAAATATTAATTCAAATCCGAAGCCAACGAAATCTCAACTACGCATATTTAATTGTCATTATATGATCAAATGTAATACAAAGTATGGTGGCATATATTAATGCATATGGCGCATGTATTAATGGTTATGGCAAAAGCATATGGGTTGAGCGGAGGGGGGTTTTGAACCCATGACTTCCCCCATCTAATTTCCATGCCCAACCAAAAAACCATGGGCTATACATTTAAAAATCATTGCAGTGAATTTTTATTAAACACGTGTTTGTTGCCAAAGGCAGGGTGGTGGGAGCCAGCCCCGCAGGCCAACCCCCACCCCATGCGACCACAAGTGTGCGACCGAGGGCCACAAAGGAAGCACAATTAGCACCTAATCAGGATTAGCCTTAATTAATCCATTGATTAAGTTGGCAGAATTTATGGCGGAGCCACCAAATCCAGAACCGCCACCAAACTTGGCAAACTTAACTAGAGTCTTTCTAGATTTAGCAGAGGTTTTCTAGGAAAAATTGTTTGAGCCATAACTTACTCAATTTTTTACCAAATTGAGATCAAAAAGAAGTGTTCTTAGCTAATTTGGACCTTCTAAACACATTGGTGCAAGTATCAGGAGCCATAAAGCTTTTTAAACAACATTGTTTCCACATTGAGCTAATATAGAGGCCCAAGCCATGGAAGCTGTACGAAGGAGATGTAGCACAGGAGGGGTGAACTCCTTCATAAAAAAACTGTGTTAATGTGTCTCTTCTATGGTTTGTTGTATTGTACATGTTTTATTTTCATTATTCATTTTTGAAGCTATTTTTCTCATGAATGTCTTGCTTAACTTAAGGAAATTTACCTATTTGTAAGCACCAAGAACTAAGGAAACCTCAACACAAAAAGAAAGAAGCAAGCACATGTTTATAAATCTATAATTGTTATTAGAACAACAAAACTAAGCATACAAAAATAGATCATAGTTGTATGAATGGTAGTCATATGTGGACTAGAAGGTCACTTCCTGATGAAGAAAATGATGACATGTCTATTAGTTCAACACTATGTTTCATTGAAGGGAATTGATGGAAAAGATGGTTGATGCCCTATGAAGAAGTTATAGAAGAAGATGGCTCCATGATGAAGAAGTTGAAGTTCATGACATGATGCCAAAAGGAGGAGTCATACAATCATCTAATAGGACTATGATCTCCACCAAAGAGTAGATGGTTGCTGTTGGTAACAAGTCCCTAGGTAAGAGGGAGCTTGGGTATATCCCTTCTATAACAATGACTAGATCCTCCCTAGTTGAGAGGGAGAGATAGACACATCATTTTTGTCTTATTTATGAAGAAAGAAAGGAGGATTGGGTAAGCATTTGAATTTTGATACTCTTTGAGGATGAGGTAGGGCATACAAAAGGTAAGAGTAGTCAAAGAGGAAATTCCACGAGGATGTGTAAATCCAAGATGGGAATGATCCTAGAAGACATACCTTGTGAACATATGGATGGGGTATGTTCCTTGAGAAAAAATGAAGAAGGTGTCTATAAATCATTGGTCTCCCCAACATTATGCCTTAATATTGTGGAGAGATAGAGTTGTTAGTCAAGGACTTACTATATGACAATGTTGGTTGATATGATGAGATGCACTGATATAAGATGATAAGATAGATTATGAGATGGCTTACCAATCCGACTCTTCTTATGAGAATTATTCAATACGAGAATGTCCAAGTACCTTGTACGTATTATGAATACCTCCCTATTTAAGCAGGATTGTTGAAATAGGTAACTAGGTTAGGTCTTCATAAATATGAAATGTACTCTTGATTCTTGTATATTGGAAAAAGAAAGAAAAAGTATTATTATTAATTTTGTAGCATGGGTTTCATGCTCAAATTCAAGATATTTGTAGGTCAATCATCCATTGAGTGCTTCTAGGGTCTTTCATAGAGTCAAGAAGTAAATTGAGTCATTGTCATATATGAAAGACCCCATTGGAAACTTTGTATTATGTAAATAAAATTCATGTAATACATTTTGAGTCATAAAAGACCCTCCAAGATCAAGACAACCTAGATGCAACAAGTGAGCCTTCAAGGGATGATAATTCGACCTCATAAGGGTTATTTGATCATCATTGAAAGCCTATATATAAGTTAGAAATCGACCTCATCAAAAGAGCATCCAACAAGATCGATGAAGGAAGAAAAGGAGACCTAAAAGGGAGAAAAGAAGAATGAGAATCAAGGAGACAAAAAGGTAAACAAAAATCTTAGTTTTTGGGCCACCTTCTCTCACACATGTGAGGATATCTAGGGCACATTTTGATGCTATATGACATAAATTACAGTCACATTAACGAGCTGAAAGTTGGGGTCATAAGGGTATAGTTTACAAGTCGAGTCATCAAGGAAGGCCAAGTACCCCAAGTGAAGGAGAAAGAAGCCAAATTACACCATATTTTCTTACACATGCAAAACTAGGGTTTCTGTAGTTAGGATGAAATTTGCAGTCATAATTGCAGGTTTGAAATTTTGGTTGAAGGAGAATTTGTAGCTTCTAGAAAGCAAGTTTGTCTTGGGGTTGACTTTGTGAGAAGAAAGTTCATCAAGAATAGGTTTGAATTGGCCTTGGTATTTGGTCATACGTCTTGAAATTCGTCATTTGAATATTCTATAAGAAGAGAAGAATTATTGCGGGTTTTCCTCTCAAGAGGAGAGGTTTTCACCCTGGCTTGCAACCTACATTTTGTGTCCTCTTGTCTCATTGATCTTCATTGTTTGGTATCTATTTGATGGCTAAATAACACTATAATAATCAAGATAATAAGAAGTTAACTACAATTATATCAAGTTAAGTAAAAAATATCACAATCAATTATCAAAGTAAGAGAAATCATCCTAATCTAGTTGCCCCTAGATTTCTCAACAGGGGAGGCAAGTGAAGTATGGCCTCAGCCTTGAATATATCAACCATGATCCAAACTTGGATACAATGAAAAAAGTATTCTCTTAGAATTCATTGTCAAAATATGCAACTATGTGGATTCAAACAAATGTTTTAATACCATTATTATGTGCATATTACATGAAGATGGCATGGAAGATAGGAACGTATTTGAGACCAAGTAGCTAGATCGTCCAAATGGGCTTCAACAATATGTTTGATGTTGTTAAAATCCCATGACATGGCTTACTTGAAAGTATCCACAACATTTTTAAGACCAAATGACATATTATTATAGGAAAAGGTAGCCTAATGATAAATACACATAGTTATGTGTTGGTGTTTCAGTTTGATTAGAATTTTATTATAGTTGGAGAATCCATCCTAAAAGAAAATATTTCATTGTTGGTGCATTCATTGATAATAAAATCAATGAATATGGTAGCATAATTATCCTTGTGAAATATTTGTTAAGATCCCTAAAATTAATACAAACCTTAATGATACATTATTTTTCACAATCAAAATGGGATTTGAAACACATCTGGTCAAGGGAAGCATGCTAACAAGAAATAGCATGAAGCATCTTCTCTACCTCTTGTTTAATGGTAGTTTCCTTCTTTAGATTGAATTGATGTAGGATATATAAAATAATATTAGCATTATCATACATTTTAATTTCATGTTTGAATATTCAAGGATCAATTCCTATCATCTTCTCATAGGTCCAAGTGAAAGCATCACAAAACTCATTAAAGAGGGAAATATAAATTTCAACTTCTTAAGGAGAATAATCTACACCTATTGACATGTCTTTTATGACACCTAAGTTCACTAAGATATCAATGGGTATCATCTTAAATATGTGTGTCGAATTCCCTTATGAATACACATAACATGTCAGAATGGGGCCTTAGTACCACATAATATCATCAAACAAAAGTAGGTTTTTCAAGCAAAGATCTAAAGTTTAGGATGAAAGAATGATATATGATGGAAATATTCCTAAAATATATCAACTGTAGTCATGGGTTCAAGGAAAATCTCCTCCAAATTCATTTAATCATCCAAGAAATAATGTGAATTAAGAGCTTTGATGGCCCAAATGGACTTGTTCTAGATATTCCCTAGAGAACCTAAGGCTCTGCAACATGATAAAGACATAATGAAAGTGGAGGCTTCTTGACCAATAATGAATCTAAATATGTTTATTGCACATGAAGATACTTGGATCTAGAAATAAATTTGGTATGGAAGCCTAAGTTGACTCTATTCAATGTATAAGGGATAAACTCCACCAATTGTAGTCAACAACGTTTTTCACTATGTGGGGTGGCTCTCAAGGATCTATAGAGTATACAAGATATAAGGTGGTTGACCCAAATCCTAAACAATACTATAATTGCAAGCATCTTAGGAATTGGGGTTATATGTAGACCTTTTCAAAAAACCGTTGCGGGGATGAAGATTGTACTAATGAATGGATTTTCTATCAATCTAGGCACACTTAGTTGGGGTAAAGATAAATACTTATCACTAGGACCACTCTTAAATCTATCATAATTATGAGCTATGGTACAAATATTAACTTCTTGGTTATAAATGTAAACATTAACATTAGAGGTATTTCCCCCTTGTGATAGATTTGCAAAGGTGGAAGGTTCAATAAACCATTTGTTGCTCCTACAAAAGAAAATAATTCATTGGGACCATAGTTTGTTGTTGGGATTGTTAGGTAAAACTTGACTTGGTGAAAAACTCAAATTTGCTTGGTTAAATAGTGGTAGTTTTGGGATGATGGTTTTGGTTTCCCATAGTTTTGTGCCTATGGATTGCATGTAATTAAGCCTTTAAAAGGATTGAATAATTCATTTTAATGTGTTAAGGTTGTGAGTGGTGAAGGCTCACTTGGCCATCTTGGCTAGGTTTCAACTAAGGGACTAATATAAAATTTTATTCGATGGTTTTTTCCCTAGTTGGGGTTTTTTTTGGGATAGAAATTGTGTTTATGATTTGGTTTTTCTTGTTGGTTTCTTGAAATTTTTCTCTCACCAAATTTTCTTTCTAGCAATTGTAACATGGTATCAGAGGCAAGTTTACCTAAACAATCTAACAAGAGTGGTTCAATAATGACTCTGAGCTTGAGGTTGTGGATCTATCAAGAGCAGTAAGATATATGACTTGGATTCCTAGATATAACGGATATATCAAGTGTGAGGTTGGATCTATTGGCTCATTGTAAATATACCAATAAGCGAGCATATGTCAGTTCATTGAGGACCTAAGGCATTCAAACTGCTAATAGGATTCAACATGGATAAGGGAACCCCATGGAAAATATAGTGGTGAATAAAATTGAAGTAATGGTCATGTTCATGAGCCATGATTCATTTACAAGAAACATGTGGTTGTGGAGGCCATTGTGCACAAATTCACAGGGAGAACAAGCATGAAAGCTAGATCCAGAGAGGAGAGCATTAGGTAAGATAATGTTGGCTTAAGTTCCATGATAATAATTAAAAAAATATTATTATAATGAAGCTGATTTTTTTTAATTGCATGTAAATTGACATACAATTATAGCACTTGGTAAGGCATGCATACACCTAGGAAATTACTAGTAAAGTCTCGAGTTAGACCTAGGTGATATGGGACATGTTGGATTATTGGATACCCTGGTTATAAACCTTGATGGGGTTAGGGCTTACAGGTGAGCGATGCCAAATCACTTGGTCGGTTTGGTTCAATTTGGTCAAGGGAAACCCCAAGTCAAGTTTTAAGGTGAGGTCATTAGGCAAAACATGACTCAGTGAAAAATTCACAGTTGTTTGGTTAAATAGTGGTGGTTTGGGGTACATGGTTTTTGTGCCCCTTTAAAAGGCATGAATACTTCATTGTAATCTAAGTAGTGAGGGCCTTGGCTAGTTTGGATGGGTTTTTACCAAGGGACTAATAGAATATTCTATTAGCTAGCTGTTTTCCCTGATTGGGGTTCTTCCAAGATAAATATTATGTTTATGGTCCGTGTTTTGTTGTTGGTTGATTTAATTTTTCTCTCAATAAATTTTCTTTGTAGTAATTTCTATAGGGGTCCTTGGTGGGCCAAGTATCAATGAATCTCATCCATGTGAAGATAATGGTGAATAGGATGGCCTCCAACACAAATCTTGTATGGAAAGTTCATTGTCATTTTTTCTTGGTGCCTCTTGCAAGTGTTTTGATCAAGGGAATTCCCCTAGGAGTAGAATTATTAATTTTGTCCTTATTTTCCCCTCAATTCTGTAGAGAATTCTTTCAACTTGTTGATTGTACCACATGAACATCAAATGTCTAAGTGAGGACAAATTTGTTTTGCAATATTGGCATAGTTATAGTAAAATTAGAAGATATGATCATCTGACCTATTTGACTTGCAACTAGTCAATCGAATCATGGTTTATGAAACCAATCACACCATCGACATGTGATTTTGGGTTAGGTTTTGGATTATCCATTTAACGGTAAGGAGCATGAGATATCAATTCATACAATGTGCCATAATGAGAATAGATCAAATGTAGTTAGTGGGTGCATAAAATGACTTCTTTAATTAAATCTCTTGACATAGCTACATCCTTCATGATATTCGGTGATAATGACTTAACAAATGAATTTGAAAAAAAATGGTATGGATTTTCAACTCTAGTGAACATATTCCTTCTTCTCCATTCATGAATATGATAAAAAATGTGTGGTTGTACTTTGATGTAAACATGTCAAGAGTTTATTTCTTGATTTATAATAGATAAGAAGTTGAAATTGAGTCAAAAATATCATCATTAAAAATGAAAAATCATTAAATGAAGCACATTGTATCTTAATGCAGCACTTCATGGTGATCATGTTAGGGTTCATTGGAAAAGATACAATCCAACACTATCA
Source organism: Pinus tabuliformis (assembly GCA_031772625.1). Taxonomy (NCBI): domain Eukaryota; kingdom Viridiplantae; phylum Streptophyta; class Pinopsida; order Pinales; family Pinaceae; genus Pinus; species Pinus tabuliformis. The sequence goes on along the minus strand of CM062817.1, from coordinate 928,017,284 downwards.
TGCACCAATGATTCAGATAAACACCATAAGTGGAATGTCATGCCATGGTTAAAAGAATATTCTTTGGGATTACCATCAATATTGGGTATGTCCAATAGTAATTTCGTAAATATAACCAACCATGTGGTTTAAATCTTCATGGAGATATAGTTCAAGGTAGCCAAGAATGTGTTGATGGCCAAAAATGACCTCATCAACATTTAGGGAGACCACCCAGTATATACATTTCCTTCTATCTGCCAATGTAAGATGTTACTTGCTAGTATCAATAGATATAAGAGAAGGATTTATCTTCTTACATTCGCTTGAAGAAGACAATCCTTTTGCTGAAACAAGGGCTTAGCAAAGCCATGCTATGGTTTTCTCCTGCGTAAGGAGACTTTGCTTAAAATGTTCTAAATGCAAATGCAGACTTAATCTAAGCTGTAAGCAATAAATTAAAACTAAACTATCTCGATCAAGACAAAATATAGATCCTTGTTCTAATCTAGAGCAAGATGAAAAAGGATAAATGGAAAGGATTAGCTTGGATATAGAATAAGATAAAGATAATAGGCCAAGGAAATGGTTTGAGGACCTATCAAATTTTCAAGAAAATGTATGTAAACAAATACTTGATAAATAGTTATGAGATACTAGTTCATATACATTTCTAAATCCAAATGTAAAAAATGCATTTAAATAAAAATATCATACAACAATACTGAAACAATCCAAATAATATGACATGAATAATGCATGACATTCATTACATTAAGCTGATAGATAACTACCAACTTAAAGTAATAAAGGTCTATTCAACTACAACATCCAGTCTCAAATTCATTTATGTTCAACTACATCAAGTCTCAACTTGTTTAAATTCAAACAATAGTAAACAATTATACGATGAACCACACTGGTTGGTTCGAAACGCGTCGACAAAAGATTGATTATGTGATTTTGCCGAAGATTATCTAACAATTATACTCATATAAACAAAAATAAAATTAAAATTGAAGTATTTCTTTATTATGACCAGAGCAAACAATAGTGCTTGTTTTCGGCTACAAACACAAAGAATGCTCCATCTCAAATCGTATAAAAGAAAATCAAGACCCTGCAATTACACATAATGACAATAATGTTTCTCCTATGTAGCTCCAAAATCTGACCTTCTTACAGATTGTAGAAAATATCAATGACTCATGACAATAGTGCAATAAGCCTAAACCTCCTCTACAAGCTACTAATTTTGTTATTCAAAAACCATTTCTAACCCTCCCCTAGTCTTGGATCTGGAACCTATTAGCACTCCAGGAAACTCTCCTAGGTTGCAGCTCGGAGATGCCTGGTAACATATAGTCTTCAATATTGTTCTCTGAACTATTGGAATAAATGAGGGTTTGGATCAAGTTAGATAACCATTTCAGCTCTATTCTCACTCAAGACATGCATGAACACTCTCAACAACACAAGGCTTTAAACCACTAATGTGTAGGTTTTAACCCTGTATAGAAATTACCTGCATACGAATTCTTAAACACAGAAAATAAACAATGCGAGAGCATAACACATAAAACACATATACACAGAGATTTTCCCCTGGATCCCAAAATCGGGACTACCGGCTTGATTTTTCATCATGTTCCTTTCAATATTATAATACATATTTATACATGCTGAAGCATCCAATACCATGGACGAAAAACCATCGCGTCCAATACCATGGACCGAAAACCATCGCGTCCAAAAAACATGTGCGAAAATCATGCACAAAACCATAGGTGGATCTGCCCAACATAACATAGGGTCCAAAACCAAAATTTTCCGGGGCACTGGCCCGGACCCCATAAAGTGGGGTTACGGGTACACCTCAAACCCCTTGTGACCCCCCTCGCTACACAATTGGTGCAACGAAGGGGGGCTCCGCCCCCCCTCTAACCCCCCAATTAACTACGTGGGCTAGTCATGGAAAGAATATAACACAGCCCAACATTCTCCTACTTGTTGTTTTCTTTCCACAGGGGGCCACAAGAGAGCTTAGTCATTTTTCCAGCCCTAAAATGCCCATTGTCTCTCTACACCAAGAGAACTTCTCAGAGCTCACAGATTTTTTCAATGCATCTCCAGTATTCTTCAAAGTGTCCACCTTTACCAGCAACACCTTTTTGTCTTCTATCATATCCCTCACAAAGTGATACTGATCATCAATGTGCTTTGTCTTTGAATGATATGTGGGGTTATTTACCAAGAAAATTTCACTTTAGCTGTCACAGTCTATCCTTATAGCTCCCTGTACTAACCCCATACTTGAACACAATCTCTGCAACCAAACTGCTTCCTTGCTTACATGAGTGGCTGCCATGTATTTTGCCTCTGTAGTTGATAGTGCCACTACATATTGTTTCTTACTCATCTAGCTAACTACACCTCCAAATAGGTTAAACACATACCCACTTGTAGATCTTCTTTGATCCAGATCTCAAGCCCAATCTGCATCAACAAAGCCACGAGTATCCAACATTCTATCCAATCTTGATCTTCCTTGGTATCACAAACCATAATCACTAATGCCACGCAAATACCTGAAAACCCACTTCACTATTGTCCAGTGCTCCTTCCCTGGTTTTAACATAAACCTGCTCAATAATCCCACTGCATGTGCAATGTCTGCTCTAGTATAGACCATTGCATACATCAAGCTACCGACTTCACTTGCATATGGAACACAGAACATATCCTCTTCCTCTTCTTGTGTCCAGGGACACTGTTCAGCAGATAGCCTTACACCTACAGGAATAGGAACCTTCACCGATTTACTATCCTGCATATTAAACCTCTCCAGTATTGTCTCGACATACTTCCTCTGATTTAACCAGAGCTTCCTCTTTGTCTGATCTCTTTTAATTTCCATGCCCAAAATGTAGTTTGCAACACCAAGATCTTTCATGTGGAATTTGGAGGACAATTCGGTCTTCAAATCCTGGATAATTTCTTTGTCATTTCCAACCAGCAACATATCATCCACATACAAGACAAGGTAAATAACACAGTCACCAATTAATTTAAAATACACACAGTGATCTACTTTGCTCTGGTGAAGCCAAGTCCCCGTATAAATGTATCAAATTTCTAATACCACATTCTTGGTGATTGTTTTAACCCATACAGAGACTTCTTTAATTTTCATACCAGTTCTTTCTTACCCTTCACCACAAAGCCTTCAGGTTGCTTCATGTAGATCTCCTCTTTCAGATCCCCTTGAAGAAATGTTGTCTTCACATCCATCTGTTCTACCTCATAATCAAAAGCAGCAGCAACAGATAAAAGCAATCTAATAGAAGCTACCTTGGCAATAGGAGAAAAAATATCACCAAGGTCAATTCCCGGCACTTGGGAATAACCTTTTGCTACCAACCGAGCTTTGTATTTCTCCACCTTTCCTTCTGCATTTATCTTCTTCTTGAACACCCATTTGTTGCCAATGGGTTTCCTTCCAACCGGCAACTCCACTAGATCCCAAGCCTCATTTTTGTGCAAAGATGCCATTTCATCAACCATGGACTCTTTCCATAGTTTTCCATCCTCTGAATCTACTGCTTCCTTCACAGTTCTGGGATCATCGTCAGTAATAGATAAAGAAAAATTTGAACAGAAAGCAGATGGACAATACCTTTCTGGCTACCTTCTTTCTTGAACTGATCTTCTCACACCTAGATTTTGTGGTTCTTCATCTTCTGATTCCTCCTCTGCTGTAGAGTCCGATTCTTCCTCCTTAAGCTCAAACTCTATCTTCTCAGGTTCCTTTGGTTGGACTTCATGTTTAATAACATCTTTTACCTCTCTTAAGATCACATCTCAGCTGTACACAACCTTCCGTGTGACTGGGTTCCAAAGCTTATAACCCTTTAAACCATCCTTATACCCAATAAAGATGCACTTTTCAGATTTACTATCCAACTTGGTTCGTTTCTCCTTTGGAACATGTACATATGCATCACATCCAAATACCCTCAGATGTGAAAGAGAGGGTTTCTTACCAGTCCATACCTCTTGTGGAGTCTTATCCTCCAACGCTGATGAAGGTGACCTGTTGAATAGGTAACATGCAGTATCCACCGCCTCTGCCCATAATTCCTGTCCTAACTTGGCACCACTAAGCATGCTTCTTGCCCTTTCCATCAACGTCTTATTCATTCTTTCTGCAACTCCATTTTGCTGAGGTGTATATGGAGTAGTCTTCTGTCGTGCTATACCACACTTCTTACAGATTTCTTCAAATTCCTTGCTGCAAAATTCTCCACCATTATCTATCCTCAACACCTTTATCTTCTTCTCTTTCTGATTTTCCATGAGAGCCTTAAATTCTTTAAACCTGACAAAGACTTTAGATTTCTTCTTAAGGAAATATATCCAAGTATTCCTTGAGAAGTCATCTATAAATGATACATAGTACACAGACTTACTCAGTGATGGAACCTTCATAGGTCCAAACACATCATTATGCACAAGCTCTAATATTTGTTTCGCCCTCTTACTACCAGAGGGGAAACTCACTTGATTCTACTTCCCATATACACAATTTTCACAGAAATCAAAATCCAGAGAGCTATTACTCATACCTTCTACCATACCTTTACCATGAAGTATTCGAAGGCCCTTCTCTCCAATATGTCCAAGCCTTTGATGCCACAACATGGTCTTCTCTCTAGAGACCACTAGATCTTCTGCTCCACTTTCAGGAACCATAGAACTGTTGCACCCATAAATAATAGTGCTACCTTACATCTTGTACAGAGTTCCAATCCGAACTCCCCGCATCAATACCAGTGCTCCTCGAGCCATTTTACAGGTATCCTTCTTGAACACTGTTTTTACACCTACATCATCCAACTTGCTTACAGAAATCAGATTTCTGGCCAATGCAGGATTATGCAAAACACCCAGAAGTGTTCTAACCCTTCCACCTTGCAACTTCAACTTTACTTTTCCACGACCAATGATTCTAACCTTCCTATCATCCCCGAGGAAGACATCACCACCATCATATTTCTCATACTCGCAGAACCACTCTCTATGGGGAGTGAAGTGAAAGGATCCACCTAAGTCAAGCAACCATGCCTCATGATCTACATGTGTACTTGAAGAAGCCAAGTACACATCCCCACCTTAATTTGAGGTGGTTTTCACCTTTGTAGAAGGAGCATCATCAGATCCCTTTCCTTTATTAGGAGCTTTAGATTTACAATCCCTTTTGTAGTGCCCTTCCTTTCCACATTTACAGCACACCACCTTTACAGGTTTTCCTGGAGATTTAGATCTCCCACTCGATGACTTATTTTTGTTTCTGTTTTGGGACCATCCTCGTACATACAAGGCATCACCATTCTGGCTCTCCATATTTTTCCGTCTCATCTCTTCCGTTAGCAAGGATGAGACTATTTCATCAAACTGCAAGGCAGTTGCATTGCTACCTATTGTAATAACCAGACTATCCCACAAATCTGGTAGAGAACACAACAAACTGATTCACTTGTCTTCATCTAAAATTTTAAAATCAACAGATGCTAACTGACTTACCATAGTATTAAATGCGTTCAGATGTTCTGTCACTGAGTCTCCATCTTTCATAGCTTTTTCCACATGAACAGTTTATTCACCAGAGACTTAGATTGGTACAAAGTCCCTAACTTGTCCCACAAAGCCTTCGTCGTAGCTTCCCCTAATACATTCAACAATACTGAATCTGAGACAAACAATCGTATTGTGCTCTTTGCCTTCCGATCCAACTTCTTTCATTCTTCATTGTTCACTCCCATTGGTTTAGTACCCAGATCTACCACGATCCACTGATCTTTATCCACCAACAGATCCTCCATCTTGAGTTTCCACAACCCAAAACTCTAACCATTGAATTTCTCGATCTCTATCTTTCCACTGCTCGCCATCTTCTTTCACCACCAGAATCGATCTCACATATCTCCCACTGAACATGGTCTACCACAGGCCCGAGAGAAACCCCTCAGCAACAAAGGCGTCCCCTTGAAGCCAAAACTTCTCTGATACCAAATGTAGGTTTTAACCCCGTACAGAAATTACCTGCATACAAATTCTTAAACACAGAAAATAAATAATGCGAGAGCATAACACATAAAACACATATACACAGAGATTTTCCCCTAGATCCCAAAACTGGGATTACCAGCTTGATTTTTCATTATGTTCCTTTCAATGTTATAATACATATTTATACATGTCGAAGCATCCAATACCATGGACTGAAAACCATCGCGTCCAATACCATATACCGAAAACCATCGCGTCCAAAAAACATGTGCTAAAATCATGCACAAAACGATAGGTGGGTCCGCCCAACCTAACATAGGGTCCAAAACCAAACCTCAAACCCCCTATGACCCCCCCCGCTACATAATCGGTGCAACAAAGGGAGGCTCCCCCCCCCCCCCGCCCCACAAAAACCCCTCTAACCCCTTTGTTAACTACGTGGGCTAGTCATGGAAAGAATATAACACAACCCAACATAATGCTCAATAGTTTATAGATTAAATGGATAGATGGAGAATACTAAATGTATCAGCAAATTGCATATATAAACATAAATGAATGACTAGTTACAAGTAGCGAAAGAGAATACTGACTGTACTGGCAGATGCATATGTGACCACATATGAATGGTTAGCTACAGGCAGCAAAAAATCTTGCAAATCTAAGTTATCAAAGCAGAGATAAGATGACAGTTATCTAGCCTTACACACAAAGAAAACATGAACAAACTGTTCAAGTGCAAGCATAGAACAACAAAGAGAATGGATGTTGAACATATAATGACAAAAGAAGCTTGTATTTCTAGAATGAAGATGAGAAGCTTGAAGGAACAGAGGAGCAATAATCTCCAAAAGTTGAACCCTTATTACATTTACTTTTCTGCCTTTTATAGGCCCTTTACAATGCTCCTGAGCTCTCTAGAAGGCTCAGAGTCTTAATCTATTTGATTTGCATTGTTAACTTCTTTGATTCCCTGAAGGCAAGCGTGGCTCGGCGGTTTCTTATTTTGACAGAAGACTAACCATATTCAGATATTTTGGGTGGTTTGTTGTGTTGTCTGGGAGCTCTCTCGTGCCAGAGATGCCCCACAATTGATTCTGTTGTTATGGATGAGTTGCGTTGTCTGTTGATGCTTCATGGTCGATTCTGTTTCAGGCTAGCTACGCGTGCTCCATGATGCTTCTATGTTGCACTGTCTGTGTGGTGGAATGGCTCTCCTCTTTCCCTTTCCAGGCACTTGTTTCCCGGCAATATGTCTCCCGGGCTCTGTTATATGGTGCAATGGGTCTTCGGGCCTATATATCCCTCTAAATGGCCCCTTTCTGTCAATACAGGACTGTTTTCTGTTTAAAACAGAAAACGCAATGACACTGTGAAAATCCCACCTACCTCTGTCCTTTTCAGACTTAAGAAATCCTTAGAAATGGCTTATTCCCCTCTTGGGTCCACCTTTGTAATGACAATACGTTTCCGTCGTCGATCTGGGAGTCCCAGATCCAATGGTGATGATTCATTTCAGGCGCCTCCTTTGTACTAGAGTTAACCGCCCGATGAAGGTGGTTTCCTCTCTCCTTGTCTTGGACACGTGGCAGCCGTTGTATGGCATCGGGCAGAGCTCAGTCTAAACCACTTACTGCCCACGGCCCGCCCGAAATCCTACCTATTTTGATTTTTCCTTTATATTGGAAATATGTCGAATCATTGAAAATTTATGAAAAACCGTCCCTGGCGGACTTCAAATATCATATATTCCATTTTTTGGACCCTTTCGGGTCTGGGGCTCATCACAATCGCACTATCCAAGCTTCCTTTGTATTTCGTTGAAACCATGAAAATACGTAAAAAACATTGAAAAATTCTTGGGCACGGACTTGAAATTTGATAAGAAGTCATTTGTAGCACCATCGAGTCTAGCCCATCGGGTCACTCGTATGTATGTACGAAGGTCCTGCCCCATGGTAGCACGCCGATGCGATACAATGATGCGATCCATTTGCAATCGTTGATTGCTCATTCCCCGAGCCTTATATCTATATATATATATATATATATATATATATATATATATATATATATATATATAACATAGCTCCCCGCTGATGCGACCCGCCGATCCGATCATTGGCGATCGCTGATCGGCGATGTCATGCGCCTGCTTTAAGCCTGTTACCTCTGCCCGACCGATATGCGATTTCCACCTAGATCTTAGCCATTGATCGGCCAGATCTAATGGTGGTTGTGCAATGCCTTGTTCAAACCTGCTCTTGTGGGTTTTTCACTGTTCTCCTTTGGTTTTTTTCCTCGATAGTGATTTTTATCCCTTCCAAGGGCTTTAATCTTGCGCCTATTTTGATCATTAGATGATCTTTGAGCCAAAATTGAAAATGTCGAGGGCATAAATGGATCCATTGGCACGATTTTTTTTTAAGCACACTTGGAGACTTTGGGGCATATTTGGATCCATTTTTGGACCATTTTCCTCCAAGGCTAAAATTGGCTCCTTCTGGGGATGAAATCCTCTCTGTGAGGTTTCAAGAACCATAGATCAATGCCTTTCCTATAAAACCAAAATTGAATCTTCCTCCTAGTGTTGCATTAGGCATGGAGTCTTTTTAGAATAAAAATAAAAACTGAAAGAAAAATATATTTACAATACCAAGGCTTTAAGGCCTTAAATGAAATAAAGTTTTAAGAACCGCCCATTTACTAGGCTACCAAAAGTATCTCCTCCTTCTAGACTGTGCAACATGAATGTATTGTTCTGCTAAATTTGAGTGATGATAAAAGGACCTATCCATAAGGAGTCAAACTTGCCATTGTTACCTTTCTTTTCCTTAAATGCATCCCATTTAAGCATCCAATCCCCCACTTGGAAATTGTCCACTTTTGCCTTCCTTTCAAAAGTTTCTTTGATTTTCTTGTGATGAGATTTTGACTTCTCAACCAACTACTCTCTGATCTGTTGTAGTTCAACCAGGTTATTCATTCTTCTTACCATATCATTCTCTTCCTCTTGTTCTTCTTGTAAGAACTTAGCCACAGGAAGAATGAGCTGGATGGGGAAAACATCATCAGCACCATAAACCAGTTTGAATGGAGAATTCCCTATGGAATTTTTTATGGTAACTCTGTCAGCCCATAATGCAAATTTCAGCTTGGAATCCCAGCTCTTTTTGTTTTCCTCCAACAACTTTTTGATGATCCTTATCATAATTTTTTTAGATGATTCTGCTAGGCCATTTCCTTGAGGATAATATGAGGTAGAATGTACCACTTGAATACCCATGTATTCAATCATATCCACCACTTCTTTTTCTTTAAAAGCTGCTACATTATCAATGACTAGTTTGGTTGGGCAACCAAATCTAGTGAAAATATTCTCATTTAAGATCTTTATGACAACTTGATGATTAGCATTCTTAGTGGGTATAGCTTCAATCCACTTGGTGAAATAATCAGTGGCTACTAAGATCCATTTGTGTTGGCCACTGGAATGTGGGTTGATCTCACATATAAAGTCCAAGCCCCATTGCTAGAAGGGACCATTGACATGTATTGGCTTCAAGGGAAAAGATTTTAGCTGTTGTCTTGCTGCAAACCTCTAACACTTGTCACAAAGATTTTACAAAAGAAAACAAATCAGAGAACAAAGTAGGCCAATAATATCCAACCCTCAAGATTTGTGAGCTGTGGTTTTCCAATAATGATGCCCTCCGCAGATGCTAGAATGGAACTTGTGCATGACTTCCACATATTGTTCTTTATCTAGACACCTCAAGAGGATTCCTGATGGGTCTTTCCAATAAAGAAGTTTTTTATTAATGTAGAATTTGGCAGATCTAATTTTAATGGCACGAGCTTGACTCGAGCTAAGCCCGGGAGGGACTTCTAGCTTTTGCAAAAAATGAACTATGCTGTAATACCATTCACATGTGGCTAGATTTCCAGCCAAAGATTGATTCTGCTTTTGCTCTTCTACTGCTCCCTCTATTTGCTCATCATCTAAATTTAAACTCATGGAATTTATGTCTAACAAGCTGCAATTTTCTTCAGCCATAAGTTTAGCCAGACCTTGGCCTTTGACAAGCTTAGTGGGCTTCACCTCTATGTCAAATTCTATGAATTTTGCAATCCATTTTGCCCTCTTTCCATTTATATCTGGTTGAGTTAAGATATCCTTTACTGAGGCTGAAGGTACATATGCAACTACTTTGGAATGCAAAATATAAATTCTGAATGCTTTTAAAGATTTAATGACAGCATAAGCTTGTTTTTCAATAAGGTCATACCTTAGTTCAGCATCCCTCAGAGTTTTGCTGAAAAAGGCCACGGGGTGCTCTATGCCTTCATCATTTTTCTGCAATAGAACGGTTGAAAGTGTATCATAAGAGGCAAAAGAGAAGATACAAAACTCCTTAGTGTAATATGCGCTGACTAGAGTGGGAACTTCCATGATAGTTTGCTTGATGGCTTAAAAAGAGCTTCTTAAAGCATCTGTCCATTTTATTTCTGCTCCTTTCTTCAGCATGGAAGTGATATGCTTTACTAGCTCTGCAAAGTTTGGAATGAACCTCCTTACAAAGTTAATCGTACCCAGGAAGGATTGAATGTCCCCCTTTGAACTTGGGATGGACAATGTCTGAATGGCTTGAACCCTTGTTAGATCAATCTTAACACCTTTAGCAAAAACAATATGCCCTAGAAGTTTTCCTTCTTGTAGAGAAAACTGTGACTTTTTTGGGTTCACTGAGATTCCAAAATGTTTGCACTTCCGGGAAGACCTTTTTTAAACACTGTAAATGGTCTTTGTGGCTGCTGGAGAAGACTGTTATGTCACCAAGATAAATAAGGACAAACTTGTCCTTCTCCCACAAAGGCTATATCCATGGCCCTCTGAAAGGTAGCCCCAGCATTCGTCAGTCTGAAAGGCATCTTGGAGTACATGAAAGTGCCCCAAGGAGTAGTGAAGGCGGTCTTTTCCTGATCTTCAGGATGTACAACTATCTGATTGTAACCTGAAAATCCATCTAAGAAAGACATGACTTTAGCCCCTGAAACTCTTTGCAGCAAGTGTTCCATCTTGGGCAGGGGATAGTTATCTTTTTTAGAGCACTTGTTCAGATTTCTGAAGTTGACACAAAGCCTTATTTCTCCATTTTTCTTTCTTACCACCACAAGGTTGGCTATCCACTTTGAATATCTTAGGGAGACTATGATTTTGGTAGCCAACAACTCCTTGATTTCTTTCTCAATCGAAGGCAATAAGAGAGGGCTGATAGGTCTTAATTTTTGCTTAAAAGGGATGGTGTTCTTTTCCAGCGGGATGTTCAGATCCCAAGATCGATAAATTGGCCAAGATGATAGAGTCATTATCCTCTGAAGTTTCCAAATTAAAGGTTAAGCAGCATTATGGGAAAGGAAGGGTTCATAATACCTTTGCTCCTCCAACCCCAAATCCATATAGAAGAGCAAATTAGCAGTTGCAGATTTTGCAAAGAAACAAAGATGCCAATGAAGACAAAAGGGTGAAGATCCATTTTCAAAATGTAGTCATGGAAGAAGAGCAATTTGAAGAAGATGATGAGATCCATTGTATGGAAGACAAAGGCAATGCTTCCTTTTCTACCTCAGTTGCCTATGAAAAGTCATTATGCAATGACAAGATCAACAAAGAATGGGATGGTAAAGCTATTCTACAAACTATAGATCAGCAAAGATATAATTTGAGGTCAAATACCAAGGAAAATCTTGTTCAAAGAGCTGATGTCCCTGCAGTATAGCAAGCTAATAGGCAAAAACAACTGGGAGTTTATCCCATAATCCTCAAAACTCCATCTCATGAGGTAAGAGGCCTCGACAAGCCTCCTTCTCCTTTTAGTTTTCAATCTGAGATCCAGAAGCTAAGAATACCTATGCCTCTGATTGAACTAGTGAAGAATGAGTCCTTCAAAAGATCCATCCTCGAGGCCCTTGAGCCTAAAGCCATCCAAGCCTCCATTGATTGTGTGAATCTACAAGATGACAAGCCGACTGTTATTCTTAGCCCAATGATTGAAAATTGTGAAGATAGCTCCCCATCATTCTATGTCTCTCTGACTATTCATGATAAAATCCTTCACAACTACCTTCTGGACACTAGAGCTAGCCATAATCTAATGCCCAAGGCTATCATGGATGAGTTGGGTCTTGACATCACAAAGCCTTATCATGACCTGTTCTCTTTTGACTCTAGAAAAGTGAAATGTTTGGGATTAATCAAGGACCTAGCCATCACTTTGTCTCAACTGCCTATGAAAAGCATGATGATGGATATTGTGGTGGCAGATGTACCCCCCAAGTTCAGTATGTTACTTTCCAAAGGTTGGATCAAAAGACTAGGTGGATCATTACAAAATGATCTGTCTTATGCTACTGTCCCAGTCTTTGAAGGAGAGAGAAAGAGATTATACAGAGAGGCGCAGTTGGCTTATATAATAAGCGATGAAATGAATCCCACCAATCATCCCATATATGATGTTGACACCGATTTTGGAGCATGCATTCTTAATATTGAAGATTATATGTTACCAGGCATCTCTGAGCTGCAACCTAGGAGAGTTTCCTGGAGTCCTAACAGAACCTCCACTCATGTGTATTTTTGTTTTTTTAATAATATTTTTGAGTTTGTTTGGAATCGTTGATTTCATGCTCCAAATCCTCTATTCTCAACTTGCACATTTTCCAATTATTCATATTTTGAATTTGTTTTTTATATTTGGTGAATCTTTGTATTCTAACACTAGCATAAAATTGGTTTCATTTGCTTTGATGATTCCGTCTTTTCAATTTTACTCCAGGCTGACCTCCTTTTCCAATTGATCTAAAATAATTACCATAAATCTAAATCAGAATAAAGGCAACAAATTTTCACTTTTACCAAGAGATGGCCTTCAATGAGTCAGTTTACATTTTTTTTTAATTAATTGTTATTATTGACTAAATGATAACTTTACATTTCATGGAACTTGCATAGCCCGCTACCTGATTAAATCTTTATCTTCTATTTGTGTAACAAATAAAAATTATATTAGAAGAATCATTTTTTAATAGCATATCAAAAACTGAACTGCAATCAAAACAACCACTAAAATTGGAAGAATTTGGAATCTAGGATTGTATTTGTTATTGATCCATAGCTTGATATGCTCAACAAACATCAACTATTATCAACAATTTTCACAATATATCAAAATTGTGTTGATAAATTTTAATCTGAATCAGTTGGGAGTCAAACCACCAATTTAGTTTTTTTGTTTCAATTTGTTTAAATCTGTTATATGAAGGCCCAATTTTTTTGTTGGAATTAACATAATGCACCCTTCATTAAACACCCTTGGATGTGTACCAACGATCAGCTACTATTCTTAGAAATCTATTGCTTTCAATAGCCTTAGAGTCCAATAATCTAAGGGTTACAATATATTTATGATCCTGCGAAATCTGATATTGAAATCCTCAGTGCTTTATTTGTTTCCATATGATTGTGTTTTTCAATAATTGCATCAACCATGATCTAACATTAATTTATAAAAGAAAATTTTGAAATTTATGCAACTACCTGAAACAAAGAAAAACATAGTGTTAAACTAAGTATTAACATTAAATAAACCAAATTAAAAGTCCAATTTTTGTGGTAGCTTATGTGGTGAACCTTAGGTGTCAGCTGGATTGACATGGAAAAGGAATAAGGGGCTCATATACAGTTATTCCTTGCAGTGTAAAGAATGTTGGGTAAATTCCATAGGTGAAAGCTGAATCATTGGGACGAGCGTGGGAAGTTGCATTCATTTTTATTTCAAAGTGGGCCATCAAAAGGTGTAACCTTATGTGTTCGTAATTTCAAATTACGTTGGGTGATTTGTATTCACAATATGGCGTGTTTTATTAATGAAGTTATTAATATATACAAAAAACTTTCCCTTTGAAATCAATTCCCCTTTCCACCATCTATTTTGTTAGATGATTGAAATATTATTGATCGTCAGATGCGACTTTTTCTTAGTTAGGGTTTGACGATGAGTTTTGGTTGGTTAGGGTTATGTAATGCAAATTAGTCGGTGACAAAGCTCGAGATAGTTACATATCCTGTTGAAAGCAAGAATTTCCTTTGTTACAGGGCATTCCTGCTTCTGCGCTTCGTGAAATATAGCTTCTTTGTGGAATCTCACTTCTCAATTTCAAACTGTTTATATGTTGTTTGACTAGTGTTTTCCTGACCTCTGAATCTTGGCTTCGTGGGATTCGAATATGGGCTTTAGTGATTTATGCCCATTGTTTTGAATCTTCAGGTATCATTAACCAAAATATTCAATTTTTGGCTTTCAACCTTGCAAAATAGAGATACATGGATGGTAATCTAAACTTGAAGCTTTTGAAAGACAACCCACAATTGATGTGGTTTCCCTGCTTTCTACTTAAATAGCTGGAAAGGATCTAGCTGTAAGCACTTGGACTAGAATTTTCAGGTTGCTTTCTGTGGAGCATGTGGTCAAGAATGGAAAACTGCTTCTTTCCCTCATATTTGAGTACTTTGACACAAACCTTAACAAATTCATAGACTCATATCGAGACAATGTCAATGTTGTTCATTTACCACCGAAAATTATTGGGTGTTTTTTTCACTCAGTCTGTCTGTGTTTTCAATGTTCATTCTCAATATTGCATTGTATTGGAAGTCTATCAATGAAAGGGCTCTCATTCCTGCATGCCTTTTTTTGGTGTATAGAGCATGCCTTTTTTTGGTGTATAGAGCTTCATGTATCAACTATGCAAAGCAGTAGCTCATTTTCATAGCCATGGAGTTATGCACAGGTGATGCTTGAGATAGATTCGAATTATAGTTTCAATGTCCTTCAATAATATCTCTCATTACACTTTTCCTAGTGATTGCTTGCATTCTTCGCTTTGTTGTCTAACCTATTATTTTTAGTTTACTCACATTGTATGGTAGCAGACTTGTCTGGTAGTGTAATGGCTTAGCGGTTTTCCTTTTCCCCATATAAGCATAATTGAAAAGAATTTTATTCGATGATGGTTTGGGGAATCTTGTTAAGGATCAGTCACTATCATCAGCACTTTCCCCTCCAGATGCTTCATACCATTCATTGGTAGACCTTTGGAGCTTCAGACCTTTAGTAATAATGCATGAAGGAGTTGCTGAAAGCGTTGATATGTATTGCTTTCTTGATAATGATTCCCTGAAATGTTGAAGATCAACTAAAGCAAGATTTCTTTCAACTGATGATGGTATCAACCCACTAGTAGACACTGCCAGGCTAGATCTTAATGCACTACATGCCTCTCACTGTAGAGGAGTTAATCCAACAAAGCCCTCCATAATTTGCTGGTTGATATCCATAAGATCATTGTTGCCTTTGATATTTGACTTATTCACAGATTCAGAAGACTTTAGTAGACTTCAAAGGTTTTGCAAAAGGGAAATTGTTAATGGAATATTGTTTCCTACCACGTTTGTAAATTCGTCTCTTATTGTCATCTAGATACTTTATTTTTGTGCTTAGATCTCTACTGTTGCTTTCCAGGCTACTGTCTGTCTCTATCACTATCATACCTTCTTATGGTCAAGAATGGAAAACCACTTATTTTCCTCATATTTGAGTACTTTGACACATACCTTAACAAATTCATAGACTTGTATTGAGACAATGTCAATGTTGTTCATTTACCACCAAAAATTATTCAGGTGTTTTTTTCACTTATTTTTTCTGTGCTTTCAATGTTCATTCTCAATATTGCATTGTATTGGCAGTTTATCAATGAAAGGGCTCTCATTCTTGCATACCTTTTTTTGGTGTACAGAGCTTCATGTATCAATTGTGCAAAGCAGTAGCTCATTTTCATAGCCATGTAGTTATGCACAGGTGGTGCTTGAGATTTATTCAAATTATAGTTTCAACATCCTTCAGGAATATCTCTTATTACACCTTTCTCAATGATTGCTTACATTCTTCGCTCTGTTGTCTGACCTACTATTTTTAGTTTACTCACATTGTATGGCAGCAGACTTGTCTAGTAGGGTAATGGATTAATGATTTTCTTTTTTCCCATATAAGCAGAATTGAAAAGCAGTTTATTCCATGGTGGTTTGTGGAATCTTGTTGAGGATCGGTCACTATCATCGGCACTTTCCCCTCTAGATGCTTCATACCCATCGTTGGTAGACCTTTGGAGCTTGGGACCTTTAGTAATAATGCATGAAGGAGTTGCTGAAAGCATTGATATGTATTTCTTGCTTGATATTGATTCCCTGAAATGTTGAAGATTAGGTGAAGCAAGACTGCTTTCAACTGATGATGGTATCAACCCACTAGTAGACATTGCCAGGCTAGATCTGAATGCACTACGTGCCTCTAATTGTAGAGGAGCCAATCCAACGGAGCCCTCCATAATTGGCTGGTTGATATCCATAAGATCGTTGTTTCCATTGAAATTTGACTTATTCACAGATTCAGAAGACTTTAGTAGACTTCAAATATCTTGCAAAAGGGAAATTGTTAATGGAAGATTGTGTCCTACCACGTTTGTAAATTCGTCTCTTATTGTCAGCTAGATACTTTATTCTATGCTTAGATCTCTATTGCTGCTTTCCAGGCTACTGTCTGTCTCTATCACTATCATACCTTCTTGTTTGGATATGGGATGCGGAACTTTGGAATTCTTTCTCGCTTGGGTAGCTACCCTTGAAACCTCTTCAACATTCTTCGAGCTAGGGCCCAAGGACTTAGTTTAACTTGCCTCTTGTTCCTTACCATTCGTTCACTAGGTGTCCTATTTATACTTCCATTACCTCCCTTGATACAAGACTTGATATTATCTGGTGGCAATACAACATTCTGCAAATCACCAAATGAGTTAAGTATTTCCTATATTTTTCAGAAACATATAAATGTATTTATGGAAGACAGTGGCATTTCCATTGATCTCAAAGAAATACTGTAAATTCAGACCTTGACAAATAGCCATGGGGGATTGCACCAAGAGACATGTTGCAAAGCATTAATTGATCTTGGACCACTAAATGCTGAGATGGAGCTTGCATGTGACATTTGAGGACTCTGCATTTCTTCATCCATATTTTACTACTCTTGCTCCCTCATTGCTATAATAGAACCATACGTGCTCACACCCTGCCATTGTATTTTAGGCCAGTAGAAGAGCATAACTAGTCTCTTTATCTATAACATAATGGTAGTCTATCAATGAAAGGGCTCTCATTCCTGCATGCCTTTTTTGGTGTACAGAGCTTCATGTATCAACTGTGCAAAGCAGTAGCTCATTTTCATAGCCATGGAGTTATGCATAGGTGATGCTTGAGATATATTCAAATTATAGTTTCAACATCCTTCAGGAATATCTCTCATTACACCTTTCCCAGTGATTGGTTGCATTCTTCGCTCTATTGTCTGACTTGTTGTTTTTAGTTTACTCACACTGTATGGCAACAGACTTGTCTGGTAGGGTAATGGCTTAGTAGTTTTATTTTTTCCCATATAAGAAGAATTGAAAAGCAGTTTATTCCATGGTGGTTTGTGGAATCTTGTTGAGGATCGGTCACTATCATCAGCACTTTCCCCTCCAGCTACTTCATACCCATCGTTGGTAGACCTTTGGAGCTTGGGACCTTTAGTAATAATGCATGAAGGAGTTGCTGAAAGCATTGATATGTATTTCTTTTGAAGGGTATACATGCTCTCTCCTCAACGTTTTATTCTGATTCTAACTTTGGGTATATTCTTGTGTAAGCAGGAGGGCTTCTTTACACAATGCCTGATAGAAATTTGCAATATGTTACATCTTCTTCCTTCTTGCTCTTCACTTATGCTAAATACCTGAGCTCCTCCAAACAAGTAGTAACTTGTGGGTCAATGAATTTTAGTCCAAAGAGACTAAGAACTATTGCAAAATGCCAGGTATAGATTCATAGAAACCCACTAATTAATTTTTCTAACCTTTTAATCTAGTTATTGATATATGGGGTCTGATTCAATCCTGTGTTTTTGTTTTTTCAATGAAGGTTGATTACATATTGGAGGATAATCCTCTCAATATGTCATACATGGTTGGATATGGTTCTCACTATCCAAAATGTATTCATAACAGAGGATCTTCTCTTCCCTACAAGGCAAATCATCCTTAGCCCATTCCATGCAACGCAGGCTTCCAATCTCTATACAACAATGCACCCAATCCCAACATCTTGGTGGGAGCTATGGTGGGAGGCCCGGACAGCATGGATCGATTTCCTGATGACTGAAATGGTTACGAGCAATCAGAACCTTCTACATATATCAATGCACCTTTAGTAGGCTCCCTTGCTTATTTGGCCCATTCTACCATGTCCTGAAGTACCTTTCCCTTTGTACCTCCTTATGTAAACCAGACAAGGAGGATGGATGGAAGAACTATCTTCATGTTCTGCTATTTGGTTTCAATTATTTGTTGTAGTGAAGTAACTATATATCTATGGTAGTGCCCCTAGAACAAGTGTTCTAAGCGGGCCACAATAGAGTCTGCCACTGTATTTATTGCTAATTAATGAAATGGATCAAGTCAAGACTTTAATGGTTCATAATTCTCACTCGTTAATACTAGAATTTGGGACATGGTTCTATGCTTGTGTTAAAAAAGTGTATACCGCATTAAGGGTGGAGGGATTCTAAAGTGATCCTCTACGTAATCTGATATTTGGATTTAGAAATTGGTTTAATTACTTTTCCAATCAAAGTGGTCTTTATAAATTTTATATTTTTGGGTAATTTATTTATTTATTTATTTGGATCAAGTCAAGACTTTAATCGTTCATAATTCTCACTCATTAATACCAGAATTTGTGACATGGTTCTATGCTTGTGTTAAAAAAATGTATACCACATTAGGGGTGGAGGGATTCTAAAGTGATCCTCTACCTAATATGATATTTGGATTTAGAAATTGGTTTAATTAGTTTTCCAAAAGTGGTCTTTATAAATTTTATATTTTCGGTAATTATTATTATTATTATTATTAATTAATTAATTAATTTTTTTTCTTCAGTAAGGAAAAATATCTCATTTTTATTAATAATATACGAAAACCAATACATATTGATATTCTTGAGTAATCTACGGTAATACTTCTATTCATCCAGGTTATTTCTCCTCATAAAATATGAAATTCTATGTATTTTTTGTTTTCCATCAAGCAAAGAAATAGTCAATGCAATTTTGCATTCTAGTTTCGGCTTCTATGTACAGGTAGGTACATGATAAAGGAGCCATTCTAGTTTATCATTCTAGTTTCGGTGTCAGGATGGAAGAATGAGCCATTCCGTTTGGCTAAGTTTTGAACCGGGGCCTTTTTTTGTTTGCAATTTTTTAGAGTAGCTATATTTAGATGGTTAACGTTTTTTGTGTTTCCTCATACGGTTGATGTTGGCAATTTTTTTGACATGATGAATATATTGGACTTTGCTAATAGAGCATCTGAGCTATTTACGTTGTCAAATGATCATGATGTTGATATTAGGATATTTACATGTTTTTGGAGGATATAAGATATAATAACAAAATACATATTTTTGTGGTTGTCTTTATTACATTATGTAGATTATGATTTGAATTATATATATTTTCTAGTCGGCATCGTCTAAGTGTTATATTTTGTTTTTTTATAAAATTAGGCTAAATAATTTTTGGATGCTATTTTTTTTAATTTATAATTTATTTTTGAATTAGGTGAAATATTTATTTATTTATTTATATTTTTTTAATTAAGTGTAATGATTTTCATTTAAATAAAAACAACCACAATTGAGATAAATTAACCATAATAAACCAAAGTCAATGATAATAAACTATGGTCAATCATAACCATAGTGAACTATGGCCAGCTAAAGGAAATCATCATTAACATAATTCAACCATGATAAACATCATAATATGAAGAAACCATTAAAAAAAATCACAACCTAACCTAACCCTTAAAGAACATCACAATGTGAAATAAACATTAATGAACACATCCACTTAACATAAATAATGTTATAATATAACATATTATTGAAATCAATCTTTTAATATCAACCATAATCAACATTAATAATACTCCAATACAAACATAACCTTCAATGAATGTTATAATGCAATATAACCATTCAACCTAAGTCAACCAAAAAACAATAATTAAAAAACACATTTCAAACAACATTTCAACCATTATATCAATCTTTTAATATCAACCATAATCAAAATTAATAATACTCCAATCGAAACATAACCCTCAATGGATGTTATAATGCAATATAACCATTCAACCTAAGTCAACCAAAAAACAATAATTAAAAAAAAATACATTTCAAACAACATTTCAACCATCATATCATAAGAAGACACATTCATTAGGATAGAAAACCTTAGGGCCATATGACCCACAACCACCTTCATTTTCCGCGATACCAAATCTTTCATGACAGTCATTGTCTCTCATGTTAAATTTATCTAGATTCACACTAAAATTACAGTATGTGTCATATTATCACTTCTAGATACATAGACTTGTGCTTCAAGATGCCTCTTTGAATGCAGTTTCAGCGCATGCTACAAAATATCTATTTTCAATGCATGCTGTAATATTTCATCTCTATTTTCAATACATGTCATAGTATCTCTTGAAGAAGCACAGGTGTAAATCGACTTGTCTTTAGTGCGACTTTCTGGAATCTTTTCCAGTGGGTTTTTCTAGTCTAATCTCTATAAAATCCAGTAGGAATTTATTGAAATCACAAGTTTGACAGGTAACCCTTGCATAATATAAGTGCCCTAGGGGTTTTTGAGGGTGCTGAATCCATATATACAGTTAAAATACCAATTTAAATAACACAAATCATGATTTCACCTCAATTTTTTCTGTCGGATTTCGACACCAAAAAGTCTGAAAATTTGCACTAAAGACAACTCCAGCTTAAACAACTCTTTCAACACATGTCCATTGTAATGGGAATAAGTCACATTTCAGTTCCAGTGATTTGAGTCAATACTACTCAAGGCCACTTTTGACTTTCTTTCCTTTCTTTGGGTGGGGCTACATCCACTGACATGAATTTTAGTGAAATTATATTGTTACATCGTAAATTGTATTGTTAAATGTAAAATGGATTTAACATTGTAAAACTAAATCTAAATATCTGGAGTTTGTCCATTATATTGCTCATACTCTGATTATGAGGTATTGTTAAATATAATGTCAAATTTTGTGTTGATTCTTGGCTTGCGAGATGAGGTTGAAGATTTATGACTCTCTTTTGGGAAAATCTCAAGATGAACTACTATATGTTACATCTTCTTCCTTCTTTCTCTTCACTTATGCTAAATACTTGAGCTCCTCCAGACAAGTAGTAACTTGTGGGTCAATGAATTTTAGTCCAAATAGACTAAGAACTATTGAAAAACGCCAAGTATAGATTCAAACAATGTAAACTTTGAAACGGGAACTACAAACTCAAAATGGGAACTCTGGCCAAAAAACCCTGAAAAAACATCAAAAACAGTGCTAAAAACGAAAAGTGTGTATATTGGAATGATGTTTTATTTTTTAGGCATCAATTTTGAACATGTTTTAAAAATGGCAGTGACTACGAAATTTACTGTGAAATTTTTGTGCAAAATATATCTTCAAAACGAAAGTGATGACACTGGAACAATGATTTTTTTTTTAGGGTCAATTTTCAAAATTTTAAAAAAATGATAGTAAAACCAAATGTTTATGTGCCAAACAAAGTTGTTTATGAGGAAAAAAAACACATTAATGTTTTTGGTAGAATATCATTTTTCTTTCCTAAGTAC
The DNA here is from genome assembly GCA_031772625.1 of Pinus tabuliformis. NCBI lineage: Eukaryota > Viridiplantae > Streptophyta > Pinopsida > Pinales > Pinaceae > Pinus > Pinus tabuliformis. The sequence goes on along the minus strand of CM062817.1, from coordinate 927,995,358 downwards.
AAATTCAACATGTTTTCAACCATAACATGCTAGATACAAAAGAAATTGAAATTTTTTCAACTATAAAATTAAAAAACCATGACATTATGAACAAATTACATCACTAAATGAATTCAAAAGTCATTATTTATATATTGAATAAAACATACATTATATCTCTAATTTAATATTGCATTGTAGATATTTTAAACAATAAAATTTATCATAATTAAGACATATAATCCAACAACATAAAAATGCCTCATAAATTCTCATTTAACACCATATGTAAATCATTAATTTTATTTGAAGATACGATGCATACATCAGTTATATAAACTATCTTAAACAATTATTCAAAATCACTCATATTTTCTTGCACACCATCAGAATTCACATCTTCAGATGAGTGACTGGATGCTGACAAAGATGTTCCATATTCTTCTCTTTCATCAACTAGTGCCCCATCTGAGTCCACATGCATGCCCAACATTTCAGGTTTCAAAATTCTTCTAGATCTACAACTTGTTTCAGCAGACTCCCATCTCAACATTGTTCCTTCTGGTAACAACCCTTTCAAAATCTCTATCGTCTTGAAGTGAAGAGTTCCTCTCTTTTTTAAATTGAAGTCGTAAACAAGTATGTCAACATTCTCCAATTTTAATATGTCTGTGTGGCGGCGATTTATATTTGTACCCTTTCTTTTTCTCTTTCCGCCATTTTTTTGTCAACTACCATCTCTGGCTTATACACACCATTGAATGGGTGTGTATTTGTGGCATACCAATGCACTTCAACACTTGTAACATCGTCATTTTCTGTAAAGACCTTTATAACTTTAGCAACCCAGAATGGATAGCCATTGGGATCTCCATCTGCTAGCACTGCAATCATGCAACCCTCCTTAATATCATGTACTAAACCCTTGTAAAGGTTTTCCATGGCTTCACATTGTGCACGAGATCTTCTAGAACCAATATACATCTCTCTTTCCGCTGCTTGTGAAGAATTAATAATACCTTGATATTGTTGTTGTTCAACAATGTTTATTTCCTCATGTTCATTCAACACATTTTGTGACCAAATAAATGGATTTTTCAAAGGTATATCTTCATTTTTTGTTGTTGAAATGATATCACTTTGATTATTGAAAAATGACTCCCACCAAACTGAATAAGCAATGTCAAAGTACTCATATGTATATCTAATACATTTTTTAATTTCTTCCAGGCAATTAGAATAATTTATATCTCTATTCTGTCTGCATGCATTCTGAACTTCACCAACTGATTGTAATAACAATATTTTTGATGCAAATATTGGATAATCTGGAATGAACTTCAAAAATTGCAAACCTGATGACAGTGCCCATTTTGTGGTAGTTGAATACTTCTTACCCCATATTAGTGTTTTCCCATCAATTTTTTTGATACGAAATTGATGTTGGAATCTAATGCCATTAACTTGTTCAATGCATTTCCCCTCACCATATGATCCCAGAATAAACCTTCGCATGTCAACAGTTTCTTCCAACACATCAAAAGTAGGCTCTGGCATGTATGATTTCCTAATACATTTAATTAGTGATGGCAAGCTCCCAACTTCCTTCCTCCTCAATGTGACTGAAAAATGACTGAACATCTGATCAATATGGTCATGAGTGTGCCCTACAAGAAGGAAACCAACCTTTACCTTTTGAAAATTTCTCAATTCAAAAAGCATGTTTAGATATCCAAAAACAACCTGATTTTTGTTTTCACGGCAAATGTTGTCCAATTGTAGATACAAAACTTCAGGAAGATTACCAGACCAATGAAAAATCACATCATGAATTATGGTTATGGTCAGATTTGCATCATTATGAATATTTGGAGCTGTGAAGTACACCCTTGGCAACATTTTCCCATTGAAGATCATACAACCGACCAACTGAACTGAATAAAATTTTCCTCCTGTAAATTTTTGGGTGTGTGAACAAAATGTGGTAAATGTGTTTTCTTCTGGTCCATACCATCAATTATCTAACCCAAATATTTATTCGAATTATCATAACACTTCTTTCGATGCCTGTACAACTTCTTCCTTTCGTTTGTTTGTTGTTCACGATGCTCCTGAAATTCTTTGACAATTAAATCTACACAACATAAAAGAAATTCATTAAGAAATATGTTTTCATAGTTGATGACTATACAATTTTAAAAGTTAAAGTTATGAATGCTTACCTCTTTCTGACCCTTCACATTTGTCCCTTTTTGATTTAAGAGAAGCACATGTACTGCAAATCCCCATCCTTGCCTTCTTAGGAATACTGACATTGTTGAATTCTTTCTTCCATACCTTCACAAAATATTGATATGTAATAAACCGGCCATGTCCCTCAACACCTTCTACATATTCTTTGTATAAGTTGTAGATTTCTTGTCTTGAAAAATTATCTGGAATATGTATTGTCTCTCTATTTGGCATACACTCTCCATGATTTGAAAATAAATCTTTCATCCATGACATTGCAGTATTTGATAATGGCCCAAACTATCTTTTATGGCGTACTTCTGAATAAAATGTGGGATCCTTTTCCAAATTTTCTTGAATTCTTGAGAGATGAAAATTCCCAATCGAATGAAACATTTTGAAAGCTTTTCTACACATAAATAAAGTCCTAATATGATAATCATAACCTGACAATGTAGATAGCATGCACCCAATTAAATATAAATTTTTCTTGCTTTTATTCATTGACAAATATCTCTTCCTGCTTTCTAATGCAAATTTGAAATCCATATGTTTCAAGCAATTTTTTTGGCAACATTCACTTGAAATGAGAGCAATGATAGAACTTATTCTCGTCATATGTTTTGCTCTACCCCTTGTATAACTAGAACAACTTGCATTGATACGAAAAGGTCTGCTCCTACTCCTCAATACAATATTTCTTGGAAACATCTCCATCATTGGATCATCATTTGTATAAGGATTTTCATCATCATTAAGAGGAATGTTATCCACACTATGATCAGCTCTACTTTTCAAATATTGACTTGGAGGATATTCTTCATCTTCCCCTTCTTCAGTGCTACTGTCATAGTCCTTAGAATTCAGACTGAATGGAAAATTTGATTCGATGTTTAATGGATATTCTTTCTCATGTGCATTGTCAGTGCTACTCTCATAGTCCATAGAATTAGGACTACGTCGAAAATGTGACTGTTTACTTATTAAAGATGCTACATCCTATCCTTTGTCACTGCTACCTTTATACTCATTAGAATTAAGACTAAGTGCATCATCCTGCCCTTCATCATTGCTGCTCTCATAGTCCTTAGAATTAGGACTAAGAGGACACTGTGACACTCCATTCTTTTGAAATTCATCATCACGCTCTTCATAACTGTTGCTCTCATAGTCCTTAGAATTAGGACTAAGTGGACACTGTGACACTCCAATCTTTTGAAATTCATCATCCCGCTCTTCATCACTGCTGCTCTCATAGTCCTTAGAATTAGGACTAACTGGACACTGTGACACTCCATACTTTTGAAATTCATCATCATGCTCTTCATCACTACTACTCTCATAGTCCTTAGAATTAGGACTAAGTGGACACTTTGACACTCCATTCTTTTGAAATTCATTATCACGCTCTTCATCACTACTGCTCTCATAGTCCTTAGAATTGGGACTAAGTGGACACCGTGACACTCCATTCTTTTGAAATTCGCCATCATGTTCTTCAAAACCGCTGCTCTCATAGTCCTCAGAATTAGGACTAAGTGGACACCGTGACACTCCATTCTTTTAAACTTCACCATCATGCTCTTCAAAACTGCTGCTCTCATAGTCCTCAGAATTAGGACTAAGTGGACTTCGTGACACTCCATTCTTTTGAACTTCACCATCAGGCTTTTCATCACTGCTACTTTCATAGTCCTTAGAAGTAGGACTAAGTGGAATCTGTGACTCTTTATTTATTTGAAATTCTCCATCCCCTCTTTCATCAGTGCTACTCTCATAGTCCTTAGAATCAGGACTAAGTGAAAGAATTGACTTTCTATTCATAGTGGAAGAATTCTCACTATATTCATCAATATGAATAGAGTTGTTACACGATAAAGATGTTGATGGTGTATAAATCGAAACTTCACTATCATAACAATCCATCCCTTTCAAATAGAAGATGTTGAATGATACAAATGGAGAGTCTCCTAAAGATATTATATAGCTTAAAGAATGAAATTTTCCCTCCAAAAAGTTTCGCGAAAATATTTCCCTCCAAAAATTTTCGCGAAAATATTTCCCTCCAAAAAGTTTGTTAGATTTATTTACCTTCATTATTTTATTCTACAATTTATTGAAAAATGTAAACTAAATTTTTTTATGAAATAAATCATTAAAATTAAAATTGTAAACTACAACTTCTACATTAATTATTTTAATAGTTAAAGTATATAATATTTACTAAACAGTTGATTTTTTATTTATTTTATTTATTTTATTATTTTTTTTTTATAATATATTCTAAAACAAATTAATCCCACATTCAACCCGTTGTAAAACAATTCTACAATATTCGCTTTATAATATTTTAAAACAAATTATCCCACATTAACCGTACGGTAAAACATCTCTGTAATTTCACTTATATATTAAATTTCATTATCACTATTACTCACATCACATCTAGGTTTTCTGAAGTTCGTTGAAAGACTCATGAATTTGTGGAGTAGCTACATTGCTATCAACAACATATTCAACAAAGAATTATCGCAATTGAAAGGTAAGTTAAATTTTTTTCCTTGAAAATTTTCATATTAAATTAGTTTAATAAAAAAGATTTTATTTTTTTTAAATAGATAATTTTTCTGAGCCAAAATAACAATTACTTCCGTCGTGATCATGGTGGGCCCGATCAAACTCAATCGCCCAATAGCCATGGGTAGGTCGTCGTGGTGCCGCGGGGAGGTCGGGCAAGTGGGTGGGGTGTGAGGGCGCGGGGGGGCGGTAGGGGGTGTGGGGGCGACCCGGCAGCTCGCCTGCCTGTCGCGGGGGTCGGGCGATTCTGAGAATAGCCGAACCCCCGCAGCAGGCGGTCAAGCTGTCGGGGTGGGTGCCGCAGCTTGACTCATCCCCCACCACGCACCCCCCCTCCCGACACCCTCACCCCCTTCACCCACACCCTGCGGCCCTGCCCCCTTACCCCCCCGCCACATTCTGCCCCCTCAACGCCACCCTCATCCCCTACCACCAACCCCCAAACCCCTCACCCCCAAATCCCCACATGACTCGCCAACCCTTTCATCCCCACCTGCACCTGCCCCCCTTCCACCTCCACGCACCCACGCCGCCCTCATCCCTCCCCCCTACCACCCTCATCCCCCCACACCCACCTGACTGCACCCCACATCAACCCCCCCACCCATCCCCCCTCACTCGCACGCCCTTCCCCTCATCCACCCTCCCCATCCATGCTCTCCCCACCACCTGACCCGCCCACCCTCCCCCTCACCCGCCCTCCCTCCCCCTCACCCGCCCTCTGCACGTCCTCCCCCTCACCTGCCCTCCCCACGCCCTTACCACCCACGCGTCATCCCCCTAACCCACCCTCCCCACCCCCTCACCCGCACGCCCTCCCCCTCACCCACCCTCCCTCTGCCTCCCCCCTGCGCCCTCCCCCTCACCCACCCCACCCACGCCCTCCCCCTCACCCACGCTCTCCCCACCCCCACCCCCGCCCATGGCCTCCCCCGCCCGCCCTCCCTCCCCGCCCTCGCCCAAGCCCGCCCCCCCCGCCCGACCGGTGGTCGGGCGATTCCGGGAATCACCCAGCCTCCGGTCGAGCAGGGGGTGGGGGGCGGGGGGGGGGGCGGGCCGCCTGTAGCAGAGGCCTGCGCCACCGCGGCGGCTCGCCCCCCCGCCTGACCGGTGGCCGAGCGATTTCGAGAATCGCCCGACCATTGGTCGAGCGAGGGGGCGGGCCGCCGGGATGGCGCCGGCCGGGAGAGCGGGTGAGGGGCCGAGTGAGGGGGTGGGGTAGGTGTGGGTGTGAGCGAGGTCGAGTGGGTGGGTGAGGGGCCGGGTGAGGGCATGGGGCGGGCGTGGGCATGGGTGAGGTCGGGGGCGGGTGAGGGGGTGTGACAGTCGTGGGTGTGGGTGAGGTCGCACGGGCGGGTGAGGGGGTGGGACGATCGTGGGCATGGGCGAGGACGGGTGGGGAGGGCACGGCATGCAGTGTGGGCGGGTGGGGGTGCCGGGGGAGGGCGGGCGTGGCCAGGGGGACAGGTGTGGGCGGGGAGGATGGGTGAGGGGGTGCGGAGGGCATGCGGGTGAGGGGGCGGGCATGGGCATGGGCAGGGAAGGGCGTGTGAGGCGGTGGGTGTGTGGGCGGGCGAGTGTGGGGTTGGGGTGGGCAGGGAAAACTTGGGTGTGGGAGGGCAGGGAAGACGTGGGTGCGGGAGGGCAGGTGAGGGGGCGGAAGGTGGTGGGGGGGGGGTGAGGGGCGTGCGGGTGAGGGGGAGGGTGTGGGCGAGTGGAAGGGTGAGTGGAGGGCATGCGGGTGAGGGCGCCGGCGTTGGCGGGCGTGGGCGAGGAGGGCATGCGGGTGAGGGGTCGAGTGAGGGGGCGGGTAGAGAAGGGGAGGGCGAGGGCAGGTTGAAGGGTGGGCAGGGAGAGGGAAGCCATGGGCGGGGGTGTGTGGGGATGTCGGGTGGGCGGGGGTGTGCGGGAGTGCCTAATGTGTGAGGGGGTGTGGGAGGGGTCGAGTAGGTGGGGGGGCGAGAGGGGTGAGGGAGAGGCGGGTGGGTGTGAGGGGGGTCGAGAGGGGTAGGGGAGAGGTGGGTGGGTGTGAGGTAAGAGGGTCGGCATGGGCGTGTGGGGGTGGAAGGGGCCAGGTGCGGGTGGGGATCGGGAGGTTGGCGGGTCAAGGGGGCCAGGTGCGGGTGGGGATCGGGAGGTTGGCGGCCAGCCCACCCTGCTTGGCCCCACTCGCACGCTCACCCCCACCCACCGCCCGCCCGCTCATACCCGCACACCCCTCTCTCCCACACCCACCCGGCCCGCCCACTGACCCCGCCCACCCTCACCTGCCCGGCTGCCCACCCCGCCCCACCGTCCCTCACCCGACCTCCCACCCACCCGCCCGTTAGTGGTGGCTAGGCAATTTTGATTATACAAATTAAAAATTTATGATATATTTTTGTTGTTAATTTAAGTTAATATGTTTTTATTATTTACTGATTTATGTGTTTTTATTTTTCAGGAAAATGGCATCAAAGAAAATTTCTGTGAATATTTTTGGACCAAAGACTCTTAAAGGTGCATCTTCAAGAAACATTGGTGAACGAACTCCACCTGAGCTCATGGCTACAAATCTTTCAAGTGCCTCAAATGATAAGAAGATGATTTCAGACTGGAAAAATTCAAAAGAGGTGAAATTTCCATCAAGAATCTGGTATGTGAAAGAAAGAGAAAGCACAAATGTGAATATATATCTATATATTGATATACCGAATGATAATAGAATTTTTGAGGTGATGGGAAGAGTCATAGATATGTGTTCGGTACCGGACACTGAATTTGTTTACATACTTACAAAAGCTCCCAAGTCACATGAAAGGATTAAATACCGACTATCATATTCATTCTATGACACGAGAGAGGTATCTACAAAGTTGTGTAAACAAATCGTAAATGAAATGACACAAAACATCGTAAGTATTGTTATTTATATTTGTATTTTCCATTCTTGAAAGTGTCTCGCTATATTTTTTTAACTTTGTTTTTATTGACATATGATATTTTGTTTGGCAGAATTTTGTTGAAAGTTGTTCAATTAGGTTAGGAGGCATTCATTTCATAGAGCATGATATCATGAAAGTTGTCAGTAGTTTTTACTCGGTGTCAGAAGAAGATATGGAAAACAAGCAAAATGTAGTAATTGATGATGCTACAAAACTACATCCAAAGAATCAGAAAAAAAAAGGCCTTTGGTGGATAAATCTAGCAAGGGTAAACAAGTTACTTTTGAGGACGATGAATTTGAAACTGACAGTGAAGCATATGTTGCCATTACTGAATATGACATTGGAACTGAGAAGAGCCGTAAAAGACCAAAAGTAACAATGCCCAAGAATAAATCTATTGAGAATGTTATGACGAAGAAAAGTAAAGTTGAAGATTTTGAAGTAGTCATTACCAACAGTCAAGAACCTAGTGAAACTTCAAAAGAAAGCAGAGAAATCATTACACCAGGAGCTGATTTAGATGATGGCAATATCAAAACAAAACAAAATGTCATTCGACAGAATTTGACAAAGAGAAACTTAATTGATGGTGGTCGTACATTTGAGCTTAATGTCAAACAAACCTATAAGGCAAGTGAAGGACAATGTCAATATCAAGTCAGAAAGCCACATCATTTGCATGTTCACAACTTGAAGACATTGATGAGGTACAATCCATATGATCATGTGGTTACTTATGTGCTTTTTGTTGATCCACTTCAAGTTCCCAACAAAGAAGCATTTGATAAGTCAAAATGTTTTGAATACAATTATTATGTGCTTGGGGGGAACCATTCTATAGAAGCTCAAAGACAATTGATGGACGAATATCCTAATAACCCACGTTTTGAAACAACGAAATGTATCATTTATGCTGGTTTATTAGAAACAGAAGCAAAGTTAGTGGCATGGGATCATAATTCAGATAATGAATATAGGATGTCTATGACTTTCATCCAAAGGGTTAGATTTATTCATAGTGAATTTCAAGAAAAATGTGGTGGGGATAGGATAAATGTTACTGGAGATTTCCAAAAGGAATGTTGTATGGAAATAGACTATCAAATTGAAGAGAAAATCAATTCAAAAGGTGGAAAAGGCAATAAAAATAGTGATTTATTCAGAGGTGTTGATAACATTTTCCAATTGGCATTTAGAACTGGAGATGTTTGGAAGTTGATTGATGAGATTTTTAGCATGTGGGAAGACATTGGCATTAAAAACCAGAGGGTCAAAAAGTCTAAGCCATTGATATGTAGCAACAGTAAATCAACTCCTAAAATGAAGCAACTTCCAGACGATATGACTATCACACCTTGGAGGGCGATCCAAGGAGTGAAAGATGAAAAAATTGTCAAAAAAATATTATCTCGTGTGAGGTCAGGGGAATTATCATTGGAGGAAATGTCTGAAGAATTTCAAAAGTAAGTTTACTGAATTATTTTTATTTATTTCTAGATTATAGTTATCTTTTAAATAAAACATGTTGTTTTTAGTAGTATTTGTTATACATATCATTATATTAAATTTTTGTTACTTTATCTATGCAGTCACAAAGTTTACATGAAAATTCAAAAACAAATGGTTAGATTGTTGAATGAAGATAGTTGGGATGATGTTGTACGCAACTATCCAGATTCAAGTTCTACATCAACATTAAAATCTTTTTATCTTGCATTTAAAAAGATATCTTGATTTATACATTCATTTTTGTTCATCTGTGTACTATTTTTAATTTATAACTTACACTTATATTTGTTTATTTTATAAAAGATGAGGAAGGATGATAATGGAGCACCAGATAGTTTCAAAACCTTTATTGAAAAAATAAAGATCGAAAGACTGAAGAAGCAAGGTATTAAGAATGTTGAACTTGATCCAGCTCTTAATCATTTCATTTGGAATGGGCTAGACACTATTCAATATCAAGTAATATAAGGTGACTGTGAAGACATTGCTAAACTCATACCGAAAAGGGATTATGCCCTAGTTATTGCAGATATTCCCCATGGTTTCAATATTCCAAACATTTAATATGATAGTGATCCTTATACTTATCAAGCTCTTAGTAAAGTGGTTGCAGGATTTGTAGAAGTCACGTCATCACGATTATGGAGATTTGTGACATTTCATTCAGACATACAATTGGCAATGATATTGTCAAGCTTCAAGGGGGAAACAAATTCAAGGATGCAGCTTACATGGTAAGACGTTTAAAATGTATATTTGATTAATGTTGAAAAATTCATTTATGTACAAGTTAATTGAAATTTTACTATTTCATGTTACAGGCAAAAGTCAAATCTTCTTAACAATGAATATCAACAATTTATAAATGATTGTGAGTTCATTCATATTGATAGTTGGGCAAAAGATGATAGCCATATGTCTATGATTTTTAATCGGGTAGACGGAAAGAGTCATAGCCAAATACTGACTTATGATGCTATTGTGAGAAAACTAACATATGAAGACAAAGAAGCAAAAGGAGAGATAGTTAACATTTATCAAAAACCACAATTATTGATTAACTATCTTATAGACATATGTTCAAATGAAGGAGATTGGGTTCTGGATTTATTTTCTGGCTCAGGTAAGTTTTATTATATGGAATTGAATTTCAATATGTTATTTTTTAATTAATATGTCATTGTACTAATTTACTTCATTATTTGTTTTGTGCTTGATAATTAGGTACAACACTAGCATGCGACCTTCAAAAAGGAAGAAATTGCATTGCAATTGAAAAAGATCCATTACAGTGCAATTTCATTCAGCAAAGAATTAATGCTCTTCAATTTCTTCCAGATGCAATGCAAGAAATTGGGTTGAAGAAATGGGACTTTAGTGAATCACGTGTGGCAAAAAAGGCAAAGGAACCCCAACCACCATTACATGGAATGTTTGGAAAGACATACATTGAGAGATTCGCAGACATCAAAGATCCATTAGAAGAGGAAAATGAGAAAAAGGAAGCAGAAAATATTGTGGAAGAAGACAATGATGAAACTCTAGAGGACGAAGAGTTTGGATTACGTGACATTGTTGATTAAATTTAAGTTATGTTTGGAAATCAAGCTTTGCAATGTTTTGACTTTGACATTTTATGAGAAGAATAAACACTCAATTAAGGTTGTTATGCGTTCAATATTTGTAATATGTGATTTTCGCATTGATTTTCAAGTTAATCATTATTTTTTGAAAAAAAAGTGATTATTATTATTTTTTTGACATGAAATTCATAAAGAAAACTATTATTTAACCATTTTTAGTTAAAATTTTCATATAAAAATTGTGATTTTGACATGTCAATTCTAGCAAAAAATTATCAAAACGTGTAGTTTTTTTGTCATATATATGTTAAAAATGGTTATTTTTATGTCCATTGTTAAAAAATATTGTTTTTTAGAAACAATTATTTCATGTGGATTGAAAAATTAATTAAGGATGTATAAATATGTAGAATATCGAAAATTCAAAATATCGACTTTCTAATTTAAAAATGCAAAATAATAAAAACCTCACTACAAAAAAATTAAAATTAAAATTAAAAGCAAGAAAATATGAAGAAAACGACCACTTCAAAAATTATCAAATTTAGAAAATAATTATTTACATTTCATACATTAGAAAATTTAAAGTCAAAAAATAGGTCTTTTAAAAAAAGGATGTGATGCAGAATACCCATTTTTTTAAATCAGCATGAAAATCACTACCATTCTAAAACATAATGTACATAAAAAAAATTAAAGTGCCAAAAAATATGCTCTAAAAAAAACATGTGTGTTCTGCATCACCCCTTTTCAAAATCAGGTCACGTTTTTGCTATCTCTATGAAACGGGTAACAGTATTAGTCCGTTTCAAAGTTTACATTGTTTTCATAGAAGCCCACTAATTAATTTTTCTAATCTTTTAATCCAGTTATTGGTATATGGGGTCTGATTCAATCCCGTGTTTTTGTTTTTTCAATGAAGGTTGATTACATATTGGGGGATTATCCTCTCAAGATGTCATACATGGTTGGATATGGTTCCCACTATCCAAAACGTATTCATCACAGAGGCTCTTCTCTTCCCTGGAAGGCAAATCATCCTCAGCCCATTCCATGCAACGCAGGCTTCCAATCTTTGTACAACAGTGCACCCAATCCCAACATCTTGGTGGGAGCTGTGGTGGGAGGCCCGGACAGTATGAATCGATTTCTTGATGACTGAAATGATTATGAGAAATCAAAACCTTCTACATATAGCAATGCACCTTTAGTAGGCTCCCTTTCTTATTTGGCCCATTCTACCATGTCCTAAAGTACCTTGCCCTATGTAGCTACTTATGTAAACCAGACAAGGAGGATGGATGGAAGAACTATCTCCATGTTCAACTATTTGGTTTCAATTATTTGTTATAGTGAAGTAACTATATATATATATATATATCTATAGTAATGTTTTAAAAGAAGCATTCTAAGAAATCCAACCTATCTCCTGAAGTATCTTACCCTCTGGACCTCCTTATCTAAACCAAAGGAGGAGGATGATAGATGGAACTCTGAATTATAGTGAAGTAACTATATATCTATGGTAGTGCCCCTGGAACAAGTGTTCTAAGCAAGCCACAACATAGTCTGCCACTGTATTTATTGCTAATTAATGAAATGGATCAAGTCAAGACTTTACTCGTTCAGAATTCTCACTCGTTAATGCCAAAATTTGTGACATGGTGCAGAGCCACGAGACAATGCACTGACAGTTCTTTAAATTGGGGAAGTTCGTTCCCTCATCATCTACAAAAAATTTCATGCTTAAAATCATCTACAATACCTACTATCTTCGTCCCATAAATTTTCAGGGGAAAGATTCCATTTCATTTCAGTAATGCTTTGGAGTTTTGGTGTTTGGAATTGATTTGCAATAGTCCCACTTGTGTTGTGTTCTATCCTTAATATTCACAATGTGGATAAGTGTGTTATCACTCCAAAATTTCTTCCAAGTTGTCAGAAAAAGAAATGATAGAGGTAACCACTAACCACTTTTGGATATCAGGACCTAGCCTTCCTAATCTCAGAGAGGGCTCTCTATTTTTTATTTAACTTTGTTTTAGTTAATTAATTTTAGGCTAGTTATGGTTGTGCTTGTGTTTTGATTTGAATTTTGGTGGTGGGATCACTTACTTATATGAAAAAGGATTGTCTTTTACCATTGGGCTATGGGGTCAAATGTCACAAAAAAAAAACTGGATTAAGTTCTAAAAACAGTGTCTAGAGGGCAAGATAGAGGAGTTACTACAGATATCAAAGGCTTTAAGGTGAAATGGTTTCCAATTGGATCTAGGGAGAAATTAAGGGTTCCCTAAGCCGGATCATGAAGAGAATGAAATAGGTCAACGGGGATGGGAGAGCAATTAAGGGTTCTCAAATCTGAGTATCAGAGGAAAACATATAAATGACTAACTGTGCAAAACAGAGTGTACTTAAACAAATTCTGAGTGATATTTCCAGTTAATTCATTCAAATTTAGAAAACAATTAAGTTTATGAAACACATAAGAAGGTAACAAAATCAGACAAAGAAGACATTTCACTGCAATAACTCATCTCATGAATCCTCTAGTGCAATATTTTTATTACTTGCTCCAGTATGTTGACTTGAAAAGTGGTACAATCACCCTTAGGTTTAAGATCAAAATAACTCTACAAATGTATAACAATCCACACCCAATACTTGGAATTCTGAAGTATTTATACAAAAAGAATTAACAAAATATCTCAAACTGCATTGAGAACTAATCTAGGAAAAGGAAATATTTTCATGCAAGAAGATAGAGACAGCTATTGAACTGTTGTTTGTTGTCCCTATTATTTAGGTTTTGTTGTCTTTTATTCTTTGATCTTTCACCTTTTAATTTGCTTGGTTGTTTGGTCTTCACGCTGGATGTCATATTTACTTATGACCTTTCATCTAATACTCTTTGACCTCATTGACCAGTCAATATCCTTTTACTGTACTCTTTTACTTTTTATTGTACATTTATATTTTTACTGTGTATTTACCATAGTAAATCATTGAGTTTTTCCCATGTGTCAGCATTTGGTAATTGGATATTGAGCATTTTTCAGTATATCTCATTTGCCTCTGTATACTTGGCAAAAGTTGGCTTATTGACAAAAAGGTGTTTTACCTCATGCTGGAGGTTAAACATGTTTTCAAAAGTTTGGTACAATACTTTGCCTGTTGGCATGCTCTTCATGGATGAAGTGTTTACATGATCTTTGGCCACTTCCCTGATCTTATTATTATAATCTTCCTGTGTCATTAGCTTATCATTTATAATTAAGGGATTTGGTAATCCCTTTTGCCTCAAAAGTTTGAACTTAACCATGAACCTGTCAATGGCCAGTTGCTTGTTTTGACACTTATCCTCCAAGTTCAACATCAAGTTCCTCTTAGTGAGGACTCTTCTAACTTCCAAAATTGTACCTGTCCTGTCAGGTATCTCTAGTTCTTGTAGCTCATACTTGTTGTTGGAGTTGAGTAAATGACGATCCTTGCAGCTTCCTCTGGCATATCTCCAGTTTCTTCTTTTACTCTTTGAATGGTTTCTATAGCTTGCTTTATCCAATCAATCTGTTCGAAAATAACTTGAATGGATGGCCAAATATCATTGACAAAGTCAATGATATTGGCCCACAGTTGTTCATTAGCCTAACCTAGAGGTTCATTCAGTGTCAGCTCTTTCTCCAGGCTTTTGATTCTTTCAGTCATCCTTGTGGCCTTTTGTTGTTATTCTCTGTGCATGATTTGGGCCAATTTGTAATATGTTTCAAGGCTGGTGACTTTCTCCTTAATTCTGTTCATCTCAGTGGTCTGAATGGACATTTCTTCCATTGCTTTGACCAGCCTGTTTGCTTCATCACCTGTAGAACTTGTTGCTGTCAATCCTGTTGCTGATGTAGTTGGTGTAGATGTCGGTAGTGCAATGGCAATTGGAGTAGTGGGAGCTAAGGATGCTGCCAAAGTAGAGGGTAAAACAGTGGTAACTATTGGAATGACAGTTGCAAGAGCATTATCCAGACTAGCTTGTTTGAGCTGCATCAAGCTATCTAGTTCTTTCTCCATCTCCTTCAACTGATTATTCAGTTGGAGCACTAGGTCCATCATCTCTTCATGATTTCTCTAACTTTCTAGGACCTCCTTTGTCTATGGGTGTTGTGAATGAGGAAACTTAAGCTATTTCTTGAGGGTTGCTATGTCTTCATTCTTCTTCTTGATCAATTGTTCAGTAGCCTTAATGTCACTTGGACCATGGCCAAGTTCAATGACCAAGTCCTCTAATGACATTATTCTATTGTCTTTGGCCTGTGAGGAGGCCTTCTCTAATTTGTATTGGGTTGTCACATTATCCAATGAATCATGTAGCTTTTGAGCAGCCATGGCCTTTCCTACGAAGGTGGAGTAAATCATTTCTCCATCCTGCTTGTGGAACTCTATATGATCAATGGGATGAACATCCCTGACCAACACCTCAAAATTTTGTAATCTGCTGAGGTCTTTGGTTGCTGAACAATGGGCTGCAAAAATGATACCTGCATCTTGCCTGCTTTGATGTCAAAGGCTGACATCAATCTAGTCTGGTTTGGTGGTGTAAGCTTGAGGTATTGGGCATATGTCTTTGCTTTCAACTTTTCATTCCTCATCTTTATCTCTTTGAATCTGTCTTTGATATCCTTTTCCTTGTCAGCTGGCCTGACAAAGGAAGAAACCTCCATACTATGTTGTCTCTCTATCATCTGTGTGTTGGAGGTTGATGGATGTTGTGTTTCCTATGATGCAATTGTTTTTTCACTTCTCTGACCCATTGTCTCAGTGTCAGTCATTTCCTCTGAAACAATGTTTTCCTTCTGTTCAAAGACAAGATTCAACTTGGGCCACTTGCTTGGCTCAAAAATATTATCAGTAGTCTCCATGGTAGAGCTAGATGCCTCCTCCCTGTTCCTCTTAGGATTCTTCTCTTCATTGATTGGGGTCTAAAGGACAGGAGGAATGTTCATTGGCTCCCCTTATTCTGGATCCTGCAGGAAAGAGTTGTGATCAAATTGTCTTTCAAGATCAATGAGTGTGTTCTCTACATCCACAACAATGTTTTCCATATCAATCAAGGTGTTCTCCACCCACTCATCCTTGTTAGCAAACTGTTCAATGTTAGGTCTTGGGTGGTGGATGTATGCTCCCAACTTGACCCTGAGTCTAAGTTTAGTTATAACCCCCTGAGGGTCATACTGCCATATGAAGCTGTTTTTGAACTTCAACTTTTGTAGTAAACTGTCAGCCTCTAGTCCAGCCTCTTTATTGTTGCAAATGAATGGGCCTAATTGGTTTTTCACTTTGAAATAGGTTTTCTTCCTATAAGCTAGGAAGTGGACCTCATTAGAGTTGATGATTTTTCTGAAGTATTCAAGAGAAAATATCCTCATAGGGAGGCATTTGGGCAACTTATAAGGGGCTAATTGGAAGCCATAGATTCTGATCTCAGTGTGGTTTTGGTAGAGGTACCAGTCTCCCACCTTGTTGTTCTTTGCCAATTGTAGCACTCTCTTGATCTTTGGGCTAATTCTAGGCTGAGTCTTAGAAGTCAGCATGTTCATGACAGGGTATACAAAGGAGTCTATGAAGTCTTTGTAGGTGAATGTTGTGGAAAACTTATGGACCAAGGGTGTCCAGTAGATGATTGATATTTCCTCTCCCTTGGTATCCAGCTTCTAGATGCTTAAGGGGAACTTATCTGTTGGGTAATACAAGAACATATGAAACAACACTGGAGAGTATTTGAAAACTCTTTTAGTGGGCAGTCTAGTGAATTATTCATGTATTCTATCTGCAATGAACTGAGCATAATCAAACATGATAGCGGGAGGCTTGCCTGGAGTAAAAATGGACAAGAAGGCCAAGATGACCTCATCCACATGCTCATCTGTGGTATATCCAAGGATGCATGAAAGCACGGTGATTATGTGCCTGGTAGTCTCTGAGAAAAAGGTGGCAGCATAGGGTGGGGTATCTGTAGGAGTATGGCGGTCTTCAATGATAAATTTCTGGAAGATTTGATTAATTTTCACCTGGTCTAATGTGATGTATAAGTCCAACAGGTGTCCAATGGATAGAGGGGCTAGATTGTGGCTAGATTGGATTTTAAGTATTTGGTAGATTGACTCGTGTAATGGTGAATAATAACTCATGGTTTGGGCAACAATAGCCCTTTGGCTAGGGATATAACGGTCATGAAAAAAATGTACAATGTCTAGGAACGGGTGAACTTCTGGGAATATATACTTGGGAAAATTGGATTCCCAAAGGTTGATGTCATCAACATGGTTTAGGAACCTATATTTACTCCAACAGTGGAGCTTCAGAAGGTGGCCTGGAGTAGCAGTGTCTTTTATTTGGAAATCCCTGTTTGCTAGGGCCAAATGGTCAATGTCCAGGTGAGGGGTTGAGACCAGTCTGACATTTAGAGAGTTCTGTGCAGCCATCTTGAGGATAAAATGTGGGAATTAGGCTTGTACAGATTGTATAAGTGAAGCTTTGAATAGGTATGTACAAAGATAGGGTATTAGCAGTTTTCAAGATAGGTGTTTGGGTATTTCAAGGGGGGAAATATTCTCAATTTAGGGTAAATCAATTAAATTTAATTAATTATTTCTTGAATTCACTGTACATTTTTAAAATGAGAGGGTTTTTCTGGTTTTTTGTTAAAATACTTGAAAATGGTGGTATAGACTACAAACTGGTGTGGATTGTGGCTGCAGAGGGTACTGTGGCTTCAGTTGTGCACTAGAGGGCTGAATTGGGCTTCCAGAGTGATGAGCCCCAAATTTGGTAACATTTTGGGCTCATTTGGCCTAACTACCCTTGCTCAATCCTTCATTTTTCATAATTTATGCATCATTTTTTAGTATGTTTATGTCATTTGTACGAATAAGAGCAGTCACTATTCCTAGGTGGCTAACACGTGCTCATTTCAGGTTTTTTGACACATGTTGGAGCAAAACCGAGCAGATAAGGGCTAGGAGACAGCCAAGATGGGGTTGAGGATTCGTAGGAAGGTTGTCCACGGCATTAAATAGCCTTCCTCGGGATCTTCACCCCCAACTCCGAGCTCCAAAAACCACCACAACCGGATCTAGAAGGAAACCAAACAGATTTTGTGGAAGTAGCTGTTCACTCCCAGTTTGGTCAGCCAAGTCCCATAGATTTAGGAGGCCAGCTTGGGGCCTCGTGATGTATAAATGATAAGGCTTCAGCCTTCGAAAAGAACTTTTTGAAAAACGGTTGCGCATTCTACACTACGAGCTGCCAGCTCTATTTTTGCTCTTTTGTAGCCATCATTGGCATACCTCTTGACTTATGATTATTATTTTTTAATGAGAAGCAGTCAGATTTGATCTCAGCTCTGAGTTTCTAGAGGAGCCGTAGCTCTCGGGGTTGGGCCCAACCTGAGAGCCTAGGGCCTCCTTCTTTTGTATTGATAGCTTTTCTTTCAAGAATATGGTTTTCTTTACATGCATTTGAAACGTAGTTTGTTGAGTTAGATTTCGTGGTGTGATTAAGTAGGTCATTGTTAGAAGATAGAGTTGCTTCAGATGTCTAGAATAGAGTAAAGAGATTAGAATTGATAAGAGTTCCAGAAAAGGGTTGTCTGCACTCTCATTTTCACCTCTTTCTAGGGGCTGGAATTGCAGACAGTGCTACCCAACAAAAACACTAGTTTGCGGACTCATGCAATCTTCGGTGCAATGTTTTCATTTGTAAAAGTTATCCATGCGCTCAGACCTCTTAGAATGTTTCTTTGCTTCAGTACCGTACATGGTTCTCTTTAGAAATAACGTTGTTGTTCATTGGTTTCATTAACAGTTAGGATAGATTAGTAATATTTTGATTATGTGCAGGACGTGGATGATTTGGTTCAGTTTACACTGTGCAGTGCATCTCCATCACTCTCTCATCCATCTAAGCTTCGTCCAGGCCAACTGCTCATCTCCAAATTAGACCCCTCGTCTCACAACTACTCTACTGCCCACGTCATCCTACCTTCTTGGCCTTCCATTCCCTCTGCCCTATTTAAGACAAGCTAGCTTTCCACACCCTCTCATCACCTCATCTCTCTGTCACTAAGTCATTAAAAACCCCTCTCCTACCTCCCTATCCATCCATGCAGCCTCTTCCACTCACCCATCATCCAAAATCCAATCGTAGAACATCCTGTAGGAATTGCTGAACATCCTGTAGAAATTCTGAAACATCTTGTAGAACCCCTGTAGACTTCCTGTAGAAGCTCATAAACGCGGTTTCTTGGCAGCCAAACTTTGTGAAACTCTCTGGAAGGATGTCAGGGACTCCTTAGACCCTCTCCGAACCTTCCCAACCTCTTCCAAGCATTTCTCCTCCGTGATCCGCCTCTGCACAGTAAAAAACCAGTTAAAAGCACATGCATGATAATTTTAAATAACTTATTCAAAAATACAAAAAGATGCTTTCTTTAGGTAGAAGTAGTCTAGACACATGCATCTTACCTTCATAGAAGTAATGGCATCTCTTTCAGTAGTTTGCATTCCCGACTTTGCATCAGTAGGACTAGCTGGTAGAATTAGGGTTTGCTAGGGTTTGCGTTTCTTGTTGGCTTTCAATTCCTTTCCGCAAGTAGATTAGCTTGCTTTGAGTTAGCTCTCGTCCATCAGTTAAAAAGCTTCTTCTAAGAGCTCATAGAAGTTGGCTTAAGCCCCTAGCGGACTTGTGCCAGCTGACCAAGTGACAACTGCGGCAAGAGCTAGTACTTGTGCATACAGCACCGTCGCTTCCAAGTTTGTTACGAACTACTGGGTTGATAAAATTAAAGAAGGAAGTTCCAGGAGTTGTAGCATTATTGCTACAATACTGGAGCCCACCATCTTTTTGGCGCCGTTGCCGGGGAAGCGTCAGAGTATTGGTGATTGTCGCTTTTCTTCTATTTCCCACTACAATCTTCTGCTAAGTAGTTTATTTCATTTCCATTATGCAATTTCGTTTATGAAAAAGTAGATTAGCATTTTCCGCTTTCATAGATTAACATTTCAATTCCGCAATTTCATTTCTGCAAGCGTAGATTAGCATTTCAATTCCGCAAGCGTAGCCTAGCATTTCATTCCTGCAATTTCATTTGAGAAAAATAGATTAGTTCTTTCATGCTTTCATTTCAATTCCGCATTTCCATTTCAGCAAGATAGTTAGTTGCAGCTCAATCTGTTTTAGTTTTGCAGGTACCAGAAAAAAGAACAAAAGCAATCAAAAGTCTTTCCATTTCATGCCTCGTAGAAATCGAGATAAAACAGGCAAATTCTTACCCAACACCCCCACCACGTCACTGAGTCACCCTTCTCTCTTCTTTGGTGACAGTGATCCAGAAGAACCTATAGGCAAGCCTCCTGAGATATACGAAGATCCTATACCAGAAGAAGAGTTAGAGAACACTCCATCTGAAGCCATGGCTGACAATAGGGGAGAAGATGAGAGAATAGAAGGTGCCTTCCCCATCCGAGAGACCAATGGAGACATGAAAATGAAGAACATAAGCCCCTCCGCTTTACCTCACTTCCATGGACTGACTACTGAAGACCCTGATACCTTCTTGTTTGAGTTTGTCATCCTTTGTCGAACCTATGACTATACCGAAGATGAGAAAAAACTGAAACTCTTCCCCTCTACCCTTAAGGATGCAGCATTACGCTGGTTCATGGGCTTACCTAGGAACAGTATCACCACTTGGGCCCAGATGCAGCAAGCTTTCAATACCAAATACGGGGACTACTGTAGGTCCAAGGAAGCCAAGGGAGAAATCTTTCGGATGACCATGGGGAATGATGAGTCCTTAGAAGATTACGAAGAAAGGTTCCAACTTAGCTATAAATGGGCGAGGTGCACACTTGACCCTGAATCTCTCAAGTTGGTCCTGCTCCGAGGAGTCCCTGAAGACCTTTTAGATACCCTTCACATGCTAGCTAGAGGAGATATTTACCAACTACCTTAAGAGGATATAAAGACTGTGTTTAGAAACCACTCTAGGGCAGCCCAGAAAAGAGGTAGAGGAAACCTCCTCTCAACTAGTATTCCTTTCTCTAAACATGAGTTTGCAAATCAATTAGAGGACCTCAAGAGTGAGGTGAGACAGACCATCGCCATGCAACTTGATACATTCCGAATCTAGCAGAAGAAAGAGGAAGCTGAGAGGGCTTTGGCTATCTTCTGCCCTAGGTGTACAAGGAAGCACCCTAAGAACGAGCGCCCATTACATTCGGTTGAGGTATGTTTTGTTTGTGAGGAGGACCACCCCACAAACCAATGTCCAACCTTACCTGGGCTTAAATCCATGTACCAAGGGATAGAAGCGCCCACTGAACCTCTCTATTTCCTCAACCAAAGGAGGCCACATGGACCTAGACCTTACCAACAGGGGATGCAAGGGACACCCCAAGCTTATTATAGCCCCAACCAATCTACTCCTATGCCTTCCTGGGGTCCCCCTGCTCATCCTTCCTGGTCTGTGCCTCCTCCATGGTCTTACTCGCCTCAGTACCATACTCAGCCCACTACTCATTCGTTTCACTCACATGCCCAGCCACAGCCTCAGTGGAATGCACCTCAACCGGGGTGGAGGCCCCAGTACAATACTCCTCCCGCCATTTTGCCTCCACCACCAGCTGAACCACAGCCATTACCTCTTGCTCCTCCAAGGCAACCCCAAATGCCTTCTCAACCGAACCCGAACCCCAACAACCGACAGGCCCAGCAGGTATATACTGGGGAAACATCATGCCCTACCTATGCTGTGGAGATCCAGGAGATCAACCTGCGATCTGGAAAGACTCTTCCGGATCGCCAACCTCCTCCCCCAGAGGACGAGGAAGATAAACAGGAAATTGAACCAAAAGCCATTCCACCCTTTCCTGAGAGACTAACAGCCACCACACAACCCAACCCAGAGGAGGATGAGCTTATGGGAGAACTCAAACAGTTGTGTGTGAGAATACCACTTCTCCAAGCCATCAAAGATGTACCGATATACAACAAACTGGTTAAGGAAAAGTGTTTCAGACACCCAGGCAGGCGAAAAAGAGACGCTTCAACCATCAATGTCATAGGACAACTGTCTGATCTTATGTTGGGGCAAGTAATCTGCCCAAAGTATTTGGATCCTGGGAGTCCTGTAGTTGATGTCCACATCAATGGCACCATCATACCACACACATTGATTGATCTGGGGGCTGCCATTAATGTGATGACCAGAGATACCATGCTCAAACTCAACCTTCAGGGTTCCTTGAGAAAGACCTTGACAATCCTGCAACTAGCAGATCGCTCCACCGTGACTCCCGAAGGGATTGTAGAGGATGTCTTGGTCTCTGTTGACTCTTGGGAGTATCCTGCAGACTTCTTGGTTCTGCAACCAAAGGCAAAGCTTACTGGATACCCCCTTATTTTTGGAAGGCCTTGGTTAGCCACTGCAGATGCTTACATAAGCTGTCGTGCAGGAAACATGACCATCAAAAATGGTCCTATGTCCAAGCAGCTAGTCCTGTACCCTCCTGCCCAACCCTTATTAGAGCATGACTTACCACTTTGGTTGGAGGAAGGAGAAGAGGATGAGGTGTACTCAGCACCCTTGTGCACCCTAGACACCACTAGGGGAGGCCCCCCAACCTAGGATGATTTGATTGAGACCTTGATTCAGAATCCACCTCCCAGTGCATTGTCCTTAGAGGAATTGGTGGAGGATGCCCAAGCCAGCACCTTAGTGGACCTTTGTGTGACCAAACCAGTCGCTCCCAGAGTCAAAAATGTGGAGTTCGGCCCCGAGAGAACGTTAAAGATCAGCTCCTCCCTATCTCCTTCCCAGGAAAAGGAGCTGTGTAGTCTGCTGGCCAGTCATCTAGATGCTTTTGCTTGGAGCTATAAGGAGATGAAAGGAGTCCATCCTTCGGTCTGTACCCATCACATCTACATCAAAGAAGATTGTAAACCGGTTAGGCAACCCCAAAGGAGAATGAATCCAGCCCTTAAGGACATCGTCAAGGAAGAATTGCAAAAACTGTTGGATGCCGGATTCATTTACCCCATCTCGGATAGCGAATGGGTGTCCCCTCTGGTGTTGGTTCCCAAGAAAAACGGGAAGTGGAGAATCTGTGTGGACTATGAGAATTGAACAAAGCCACCAAGAAAGACCACTTTCCTCTACCCTTCATAGATCAAGTGTTGGATGGACTGGCGGGAAAGAAGTTTTTCTCTTTCCTAGATGGGTTTAGCGGGTATAACCAGATCCAAATCAGCCCGGAAGACCAAGATAAGACCACCTTCACTTGTCCTTGGGGTACCTTTGCTTACCGAGTTCTTCCCTTTGGACTATGCAATGCTCCTGCCACCTTCCAGAGAGCCGTCTTGAGCATCTTTTCTGAGCTGGTCCATGATTCGGTGGAAATCTACATGGATGACTTCACTCCTTATGGGTCCAACTTCCAGGAAGCATTGTCCAATCTGGGAAAAGTCCTAACCAAGTGCATTGAGATGAACATGTCCCTTATTCCTGAAAAGTGTGAATTCTTGATGACTAAAGGGACCGTGCTAGGACATACCATTTCTCGCCAAGGGTTACAGGTGGATCCTAACAAAATTGCTCTCATCAAGAAGGTTCCACCTCCTCAGAAGGTAAGAGATGTTCAAAGTTTCTTAGGTTTAGCAGGGTATTATTGGAGATTCATTAAAGACTTCAGTAAGCTAGCCTCGCCATTGTTTAGCCTCTTGGCAAAAGATGTTGAGTTTAAATGGACTGACGATTGTCAGAAGGCTCTGAATGAATTAAAGGATAAGTTGGTGTCTGCCCCAATCTTGAGAGGTCCAAATTGGGCCCTACCTTTCCACATCCACATTGATGCCTCGAACAAAGCCATAGGGGCAGCCTTAGGACAAGTTGAACAAAAACTTCCATACGCCATATACTTTGTCAGCAAAAACTTATCCAAGGCAGAACTGAATTATACTGTAACTAAGAAAGAATTCTTGGCCGTGGTCCATGCACTGAACAAGTTCTGACATTATATCACTGGCTATCAAACATTTGTACATACTGATCATGCTGCAATTAGATATTTAATGAATAAACCAGATGTGCATGCTCGTATTATTAGATGGTTACTTTTGTTGCAGCAGTTTGATTTGACTATCGTTGACAAACCAGGTAAAGAAAATGTTGTTGCTGACTTTTTGTCTAGATTGGATTTACCTGCAGGTGAGGATGGAACAGTGGAAGACCAGATGCCAGATGAACATCTGTTTGCTATCTCAGTACTCTCTCCATGGTTTGCTGATATAGCAAACTACCTTGTCTCAGCACAGTTCCCTCCGCACCTATCCTCGAGAGAGAAGAGCAGAATCGTAAGGAAGAGTGCCTCATTCACTTGGATCGGGGGCAACCTATTTAAGCTTGGCCCCGATCAGATCTTAAGGCGTTGTGTAAGGGAGGAGGAAGTCTTTGATATCCTCCTAACCTGTCATGACGGGCCTTGTGGAGGACATTTTGCAGCCAAAAGGACTGCCTTCAAAATCCTACAGGCAGGCTACTATTGGCCCACGCTTCATCAAGATGTCAGAAGGTATATCAGCCGATGTGACCGATGCCAAAGGATGGGGAAACCGACTCCAAGGGACGAAATGCCTCTCCAACCTCAAGTGACTCTTAAGCCATTTGAGAAGTGGGGTATGGATTTTGTGGGTCCAATCAATCCTCCTTCAAGGAAAAGGTCTTACATCATTGTGTGCACAGACTACCTGAAAAAGTGGGCAGAAACCAAGGCAATCAAAGCAGCGACAGAAGAAAAGGTGGCCGAGTTCTTAAGAGAAAACATCTTCTACAAATTTGGCTACCCAAGAGAGCTAGTCACCGATCAAGGAAGCCAGTTCACCTCCAACTTAATTGAAGACCTACTCGCTCATCACAAAATCAAGCATAGGACTTCCACCCCCTATCATCCTCAAGCAAATGGATAGGTGGAAGTCACTAATAGAGCATTGGAAGGGATATTAACTAAGGTGGTGAGCAGCAGCAGAAAAGATTGGGCAGATCGCCTGGTTGAGGCCACGTGGGCTTACAACACCACTTGGAAGACCACAACCGGCTTCACACCTTATGAGCTGGTCTATGGGAAGAGAGCTTTGTTGTCAATTGAGTTCGAGTACAACACCTTGAGGATGGCAGCTCAGCTGGACCTGGATCTCAGCCATGCCCAACAAGAAAGGTTATTACAGTTGAATGGATTGGATGAGCACCGAATGCAGGCCCTTCTCCACTCAGAAGTGGTTCAACTTCAGAGGAAGGTATGGCATGACCAACACCTCAATGACAAGCAATTTCAGCCGGGAGATTGGGCGCTGTTGTACGATTCCAGGCATAAGGATTTCAAGGGGAAGCTGAGAACCAAATGGCTGGGACCATATGCAGTGGAAAAATGTATTGATAATGGGTCTGTTCTTATTCGGACCATTGATGAGGAGGCCATCCCCATGCTCGTCAATGGGCATCGACTAAAGATCTACAGAAAACCTCTTTCAAGGCAAGAATTCATCAAAACTGTGGAAAAATCAGTGCTGGTCATAGAGAAGGGTTCTGCCTCTGTTTTGGGCATACCCTGAACATCTCAAAAAAAAAAAAAAATGTATATAATAAAGATCCTTGGGTGAAAACCTTTTTGAGGCTCCCAAGGCAGATGGTAGGGGTGAAAACCTCATTGAGGCGTCCCTGCTGTCTTTCTGAAAATGTTTGAAAAAAGACCCTTGGGTGAAAACCTCTCTGAGGCGCTCAAGGCAGATGGTAAGGGTGAAAACCTCACGGAGGCGCCCCTGCTGTCTTTCAAAAAAAAAAAAAAAACGAACAAAGAAACAGGGAAAACAGGTTCAAGATTTGACAATTCATGCAGGTTGCAGGTATTCCATGCAGGAAAAGAGGTCCCTCAACTCAAGGACAAGGGTCCCTACTATGCTACCAGGTGACCTCACCAGCACTCCCTCCAGAAACACTCATCTCTTCCAAGGTCTGGGCATGATTTGATCACAGTTTAGCCTTCTACAGGAAGCTACAGGACTTTCTACAGGAAGTTCTGTATTTCTACAGGAAACTTCCTGTAGAATCTTTGGACGGCCCAGGACCGACTGTGTGGGAGGATTTGAAGCCCGAGGTCCAATACGGAGGCATGCAAGCCAATGTTTTTCTCCATCACCCACTGCTGTCGCCTCCTTCTACCACCCCTGTTGCCATGCAATGGAAATACCTGCACAGTCAAATCAGAACGTTGGATTCTCAGAAGAAACAATTCTCAAATGGAATAAAGGATGCAGAGGCCCCATGTGCTACTCATCAAAGCCATCCGAGGACCCTGCGACTGCGACCGTGATGCCACCGTTTCCACCGTTTCGGCATGCACCCGAGGAGGAGAAACGGCCACAGGATATCCTACAGGAATCCTGTAGCAATTCATCCAACTAGAGCATACACCATGAAGGCACCTGCAACACATAGAGCGGGCACATGCACCATCCGCAACCAGGTAACAAGTCTCGTAACCAGCAGCAGTCGGCAAGAAGGAACCCCCGTGCCTGTGCATGAAGCAGCAACAAGCGGATCCGTCACCCTCGTCCTGAAGCCTGAAAATAACGTCGCGGCCGCACAGGTAAGTGCCTCACCCTTTTTCGTCAAATTACATGAACAATGCTCTAAAATGTGTGCGAGTATGAAAATGAATGGGTTGAGCCAATCGGGTAGCCATTCAACTGGCCACCACAACCAGTCCGATGGTCTCGTCCGATTCGGAAAGTGTTGGTTATGTCAAGCAAGACAGGAAATGGACACGTGGGAAGCATCCAGTCGGGGAGAAGCGGTGATCTAACAGAAATGGCGGCGGTAGATATGCAGGGAATGATGCGGCGGTCAGGCAGACTTACAGTGGAATAATAATAGGTGACGTCGTCCAACGGTCCGACAGGGACAGCTCACCCCCGCGCCACGAGTTCCGCAGGGATTCAAATCCAACGGCTAGATCGTGTATGACACTCCACTCAGTTATCATCAACCGCTTTGCAGTCGAGTAAGCGTCTGAAATTCCCTGAAGCCTGTTACTCTGAGTCCTCGACTTGTTCAAACGTCTGGTGGTTGCACAGAAGGCCCAAAACCACTGACGCACTCTCCAGAACCTGTGCGCGACTTCTACAGCAAGCTGCGCTACAGGAAGCTCACCGCTACGGAGGAAATCAATCTATTCACGTCAAAGGTGGCGAATTGGAAGAGGTAAGCATGAACCTGGTCCTCCCATGCAATTGGTTTGAAGGGTGGTGAAGTCGACGTCCTAAAAAAGTAGAACTACAGTCTGCGCATAAATTTGCAAGCGTCGTCTTCCTTCTGCATGAGAATGGTCGTCGTAGTGTATATGCAGGGTTTTCTACAGGATTTGGTTCGTAATTGAGCCCCTGTCAAGGCTCACCTGTAGATAGCTGTGAATTCACGAACCGTGTGCTTGACAGAGGCGTAATTCTGCGCTCTGTCTAAGGAAATCCCAAAGGCTCATCTTTTGATATGCGCCAGCCACCTCCAGCTAACACAGCAAGCTTTCACCATGCCGGGTGGGTTCATTAGGAAAGAACGGACAGACTCAAAGAAGCTACGGGAAAACCCTGAGGTGGTAGACCTGTTTTCTCGTGCACGATGGATGTTGTTCTGCGACAAGATTCAAGGTTACGATGACGAGGTGGCAGAGGAATTCCTGCGAGCTTTGAAGCCAAAATCAAAAATGCTGGCCGTTGTCAATTTCAGAGGTTTGAATCTCAGACTCACCCCACGGTTGATCAGCAGAGTCACTGATCTCCCAATGGGGGTACCGTGGGATAAGGAGGAGAGAAAACTAGGCCAGAAGGCTAAAAAGGAGTTCTTTCTGCCAGAGGAGCAATTCTCAGAGGATAAGAACGGGGTTCGCAGAGCTAGCCTACAGCCGCTCTGGAGTGAGGTCAGCCTCCAAATTATGAAATATATCACGTGCGAAGGACGATTCAGCATCGTATATGGGTACCATTTCCGGCTGCTCACAGAACTTAGGCACCAAATGGACCTACCTTCAGAAAACAAGCTAAGTATTCCTTACTTCCTCCTGCAGTCCATGACTGAATGTGCCACCAAATTACAAGAGGGCACGCCAGACCAGGTAGCCCATCATGGGCTCATTAAGCTCCTCGTGGAGGATGCACTCCACACATACACCGTCCCTCTCTCGTGGGAAGCCTTTCGAAATTTGACTAAGGATGGCAACATCAAAATGTTGGCCGAGGAGCTCACCTCCTCCAGCAGCGAGGAGAAGGAACCAATACAAATAGAGAAGAAAGGAAAAGGCCAAGAAACCATGGCCAAAGCACCAAAGAAAGAACAAAAGGAGAAAAAAGAGAAACACCAGGTTGCCAAAACAGAGGATGACAAACCCACATTGACACCCAGGGAGAAAAGGTTACAGAGTAGGGTGGAAAGGACTGAACAAGTCCACGTCAGTAAAGGCACCTCGAAAGCAGCCTCAGCAAAGTCAAAAGACAAAGCACCCTCAGCCAAACAGGCTAAAACGGTGCCACATGTTTCTACAGGAAAATAAAAAACGGCTTCTACAGGAAGCCAGAAATCAGCCGCTACAGGGCTTTCTACAGGAAGTCCTGAGAAGGAAAACAGAAGGAGAATACAGCCGAAATCCTTGCAAGGGAGGCAGCAGCTGTGCTGGCCACCCTTAGTAGCCCTCCCAAGCTGAAGGAAAAACGAAAGAGGGAGATCCCTCTGTATTTCAAAGCCAGGAGAAGTGTGAGAATCAAAACAGGCAGGCCCCAACCTCCATCCAGCAGCCCAATTACCATAGAAGACACCCCTACCTCACCAAGGGAGAGGTTCCCCTCAAAAATATCAGTCACTTATGAGCGGGGGAGCCCGAAGACAACTGCTTGGAAGGAGAGAATGGACAGGTTGGCTTCAAGAACCCCGCTACAGGATGCTGAGGCCGTTCTACAGGAAACATTGGCCAGGCTCAAGGAGACCGAAAGAATGGTGGGAGAGGCAGCCACATCACCACTTAGGGAAGACGGAGTAGAGCCACCGAGGGAAGAATAGGTTGAGCATATTCCGGAACCTAGTCCCCAGCCAAGCTTGAGCTCGTATTATAACTTTTTGGAGGCTGGAAAAATTATTCCACAGAAATTCACAGTGTCGCTTTTCTTTGTGTTGGAGGAAGAAAGAGTGAGAACCCACACGTGGATGAAGATAGCTAAATCAAAAGGAGTGGCAGATATAGGCCCCTTGGAGGAACAACTCAAGGAGGCACGAAGAGAATTAGCTATGGCCAAACACATGGGAAATTTCCAGCGGGTATTCCTACAGGAAGAGAATGAGAAACTCAAACTGCAGCTACAGGAACAGAGGAAAGAAAGGGGCACATCATCAAGGGACATTACAGCAGAACCTCAAGGCAAAGAAGGACTGCAATTTGGTCTTGGGGAGCTAACCTCGCATCTACAGGAAAGGGAACTGCAAGCACAAATCGAGATACAAGCTCTCAAACAGCAGTTGCAGCAAAAAGAGGCACAACTGGCCTGCATGGCCAGTTGGGCCATGGATGCTCTCCAATGTAGACAACCGGCCAAATCTTATGGCCTATACCTACGGGACCAGTGGCTGCAATTCCAAATTAATGCATTGGCACAGAGGGGTATCTCCCAAATCCAAGACCCCCAGTAGTTCACAGAGTTATGTAATAGCAGTTCATCAGAGGACAAGGCCAAGCTATCGGAGTTCTATCTCCATAATTTGGCCCTTCCTAATGTGACTTCATGGGATCCCAACACAGTTGTAGGAGATATGCAGTTGATGGCATTTGCCTCATGGTTGAACTATGAAGAAAAGAGAGCAGCAGAGGTTAAAGAGGTCATGAACCGAGAGTTACATGAGCCACTGCTGATTAGAGCAGAGCCAGGGGATCCCACTGCATTGATATCGGCCCACCAACACTTAGCCACCAACTCTCAAGCTTTATTGAAGTACATGGATCAACAGGCTCAGGCTATAGCACATTTCGAGGATATGGAGCGACTATTAGGGGACAACTGTGTTCATGCTTGCACCCGCCGATGGAACACATTGTCCCACAGCCTCAAAATCAGGGAATATCACACTCCAACTCGAATGAGGGAAGCTCTAGTAAGAGTGCCCCTCTACAAGAAGTCCATACAGAACCTCCAAGCCAGCTGGATTGGCCTCAAGCTAAGCCCACCTTTGCTTTTAGGATTGATGGAAGGCAGCACAGAAAAAGAAGAGCATAAGCAGTGGGAAGAGGTGGAAAGGAAGGCTGGGTTCCATGCCAGTGAGGAGGATACTACTTCAGAAGCCTGGGATGTGAGAGTGGTGGTGAAAGCAATGAAGGACGAGGAGCTAGATTAGTTGCTCAGGGATGAGCAATCATTTTAGCTGGGGGGTGATGATGAGCCCCAAATTTGGTAACATTTTGGGCTCATTTGGCCTAACTACCCTTGCTCAATCCTTCATTTTTCATAACTTATGCATCATTTTTTAGTATGTTTATGTCATTTGTACGAATAAGGGCAGTCACTATTCCTAGGTGGCTAACACGTGCTCATTTCAGGTTTTTTGACACATGTTGGAGCAAAACCGAGCAGATAAGGGCTAGGAGACAGCCAAGATGGGGTTGAGGATTCGTAGGAAGGTTGTCCACGACATTAAATAGCCTTCCTCGGGATCTTCACCCCCAACTCTGAGCTCCAAAAGCCACCACAACCGGATCTAGAAGGCAGCCAAACAGATTTTGTGGAAGCAGCTGTTCACTCCCAGTTTGGTCAGCCAAGTCCCATAGATTTAGGAGGCCAGCTTGGGGCCTCGTGATGTATAAATGATAAGGCTTCAGCCTTCGAAAAGGACTTTTTGAAAAACTTTTGCACATTCTCCACTACGAGCTACCAGCTCTGTTTTTGCTCTTTTGTAGCCATCATTGGCATACCTCTTGACTTATGATTATTATTTTTTAATGAGAAGCAGTCAGATTTGATCTCAGCTCTGAGTTTCTAGAGGAGCCGTAGCTCTCGGGGTTGGGCCCAACCTGAGAGCCTAGGGCCTCCTTCTTTTGTATTGATAGCTTTTCTTTCAGCAATATGGTTTTCTTTACATGCATTTGAAACGCAGTTTGTTGAGTTAGATTTTGTGGTGTGATTAAGTAGGTCATTGTTAGAAGATAGAGTTGCTTCAGATGTCTAGAATAGAGTAAAGAGATTAGAATTGATAAGAGTTCCAGAAAAGGGTTGCCTGCACTCTCATTTTCACCTCTTTCTAGGGGCTGGAATTGCAGACAGTGCTACCCAACAAAAACACTAGTTTGCGTACTCATGCAATCTTCGGTGTAATGTTTTCATTTGTAAAAGTTATCCGTGCGCTCAGACCTCTTGGAATGTTTCTTTGCTTCAGTACCGTACATGGTTCTCTTTAGAAATAACGTTGCTGTTCATTGGTTTCATTAACAGTTAGGATATATTAGTAATATTTTGATTATGTGCAGGACGTGGATGATTTGGTTCAGTTTACACTATGCAGTGCATCTCCATCACTCTCTCGTCCATCTAAGCTTCGTCTAGGCCAACTACTCATCTCCAAATTAGACCCCTCGTCTCACAACTACTCTACTGCCCACGTCATCCTACCTTATTGGCCTTCCATTCCCTCTGCCCTCTTTAAGACAAGCTAGCTTTCCACACCCTCTCATCACCTCATCTCTCTGTCACTAAGTCATTACAAACCCCTCTCCTACCCCCCTATCCATCCATGCAGCCTCTTCCACTCACCCATCATCCAAAATCCAATCGTAGAACATCCTGTAGGAATTGCTGAACATCCTGTAGAAATTCTGAAACATCCTGTAGAACCCCTGCAGACTTCCTGTAGAAGCTCATAAACGCAGTTTCTTGGTAGCCAAACTTTGTGAAACTCTCTGGAAGGATGTCAGGGACTCCTTAGACCCTCTCCAAACCTTCCCAACCTCTTCCAAGCATTTCTCCTCCGTGATCCACCTCTGCAAAGTAAAAAGCCAGTTAAAAGCACATGCATGATAATTCTAAATAACTTATTCAAAAATACAAAAAGATGCTTTCTTTAGGTAGAAGTAGTCTCGACACATGCATCTTACCTTCATAGAAGTAATGGCATCTCTTTCAGTAGTTTTCATTCCCGACTTTGCATAAGTAGGACTAGCTGGTAGAATTAGGGTTTGCTAGGGTTTGCGTTTCTTGTTGGCTTTCAGTTTCTTTCCGCAAGTAGATTAGCTTGCTTTGAGTTAGCTCTCATCCATCAGTTAAAAAGCTTCTTCTAAGAGCTCATAGAAGTTGGCTTAAGCCCCTAGCGGACTTGTGCCAGCTGACCAAGTGACAGCTGCGGCAAGATCTAGTACTTGTGCATACAACACCGTCGCTTCCAAGTTTGTTACGAACTACCGGATTGATAAAATTAAAGAAGGAAGTTCCAGGAGTTGTAGCATTATTGCTACAATACTGGAGCCCACCACAGAGCGTGTTCGGGAGGTAGTTGGTGGTCAAATTTGGTCGCAGAGGCTCAGGGTGGCGTAGGAAAGCTTAAGAGGCTTTCACAGAGAAAATGAGCAAAAAAGGGTGAAAATGGGTGTCTTTCACCTTTTAACTGGCAACGGTTAGACATTGGCAGGGAATTCCATAATGAATAGTGATGGTTTTGGGCTTATGCAGGGAGGTGGTTTCATTGCTCATTGCATCGCTTTTGGGAGTGGGGTGGTATTTTCCTGAGAGCACGAGAGTTAACAAGGAGATGCCACGTAGTCAAAAGGGCCCTGAGAAAAACCACCAATCTCACGTGCTCTCAGGAGGGTAAAGGTCGGGAGGTGAATGAACGCGATATGGATGCGCGCCGTCAGATCTAGGGGTGACAGATCTAACAGCTGTTACATGGTGAAGTTGCGTGGCGGGAGTAGGGGCAGAGATTTGTGGGGCCCGGGGGAATTAATTACACTAAACTGTAATTAATTAATGAATCAGTGTGGTCAAATATGTAATGAATAGGTTAAATGTAGTGGGACCAGGGTTAAAATACAGCGGGGGACTTGTTAACCGCATCAGGGTGGTGGGTTAAAAGGTTTATAGTCAGGGAAAATGTGAATTGTGGAGTTAGTTAAATAACGCGAGAGGGAGAGAAAACTTAGATTAAAGGGGTTTTATGGGGTAAAAGGGATTATGTCGGGAAATATAGGAATGGGGGAGTTAATAAAGTAATGCGGGGGGGGGGGATTTAAACTTAGGATAAGGGTTTTTAGTGGGTTTTCAGGCAAAATAGGGAAATTAATAAGGGGAAGTGATTTTTTCTAAGGGGAATGGGTTTCATACTAGGGAAAAGGGGTTTTTGGGTAGGGGAATGAGTTTGGAGGGTAAATGGCTAGGGAAATGTGTGAAACCAAGGGGCAAGGGTGAAAATGAAGGGAAAAGGGGCAAGGGTGAAAATGAAGGGAAAAGGGTATTTTCTTAGGAAATGATGGGATAATGGGGAAATTAGTAAGTATGTAGTGGGGGGGTGAAATTAAATGAGGAGAAGTTAGCCAAATCATCTTGTGAACATCCTTTCACTTTCAAAACTTCTCCTACACACTTAAACATATGATTAAGCATGATTTATGTGCTTTTGCTTTAATCAACTTTGTATTTCTGCAACCTTTCTTCTACTTACCCTTTACTTACCCTATCATTTTTTCTTCACTTTAGTGGGTGCATTTAAGCTAGCAGACCCTTTCTTTCCTTTTTCTTTTGAAATGTAAACTATATATTTCTAACCTTATATCTTCCAATGGCTCAGATTAAGCTTATGAGCACATTTTATTTTTCTACCTAACTACTGATCTGCCAAGATTAAACCGTTTGGCTAGATCTTTATTCTCTAACTATAAACATGAAATTTAAAGCATGAAGTAGTCAAGATTAAACAATTTGAATATCATGGTTTGTGGCATTTATAACAAGCTGCACACAACCATTATTTTGCATAGTAAAGTGAAAAGTAGTGGCACTTAGAGTTACACATTTTCACGATCTGTTTTTGTTTGGGGTTCACATATTTTCACTTTTTTTATCTTTTCTTATTCTTTTTGTCCTTTGATATTTCTTTTAGGACATACCCTCTTTTTATTTTTTATTTTTTAATATGGAAAACATTTGCAGAAAAGCAAAGGTATATACAATATTACAATATCAACCACAGTTAATTCAAAAATATGAATCCTATTAATATAGGACCCTAGAAAAGTGCTTGTATTCTTCTTTTCCTTAGAAATAGGACCAGGTTGAACTATAACTTATTTTTTTAGTAAGGAGCCAAAGAGATTCAAAAACTCGAGCTGGGTGTTTATAGACAGTTGGTTTTATTTCAGTTCTCATTGCTGTAGAGTTTGTTTTTTCATGCATTGGACTGTGAAATCTAACATTCAGAAGAGACATCTTGCTTGTACTTCCTTGGACTTCCCTATAGTGTTATTAACAAGTCAATTCCTGTGAAGATCATGAAATTTTCCATGGATAATCAGAATCATGTTGTCATTGTTGTGGTGAGAAGAGCATTCTACAACACAGGGTGGTGGAAGTAGCAATCTCTCTTTTGGTGTCTTTATTGAGTGTAAAAAGGGACAAAATGTCTCAAGAGGTGAAAACCACTTTTACATTCAATCAAAAGGTCAGTCATTAGGAGCTGATGAATTAGACAATATATATTATGCCATTGCCTTACGGCGTTTCCTTTGCAACATGTGGTGCAAATGCTATTTATGTAATCACCTACAATTTTCTATTACGTTTACATTTTATGCAATATGACTTGTAACTTTTATATAATTTTCATTCATATATGTGTGTGTTATATGTTATAGGTTATGTTTAATATTTAAAATAAAATTATAATTATAATTATATATATATATATATATATATATATATATATATATATATATATATATATATATATATATATATATATAATTTATAATTGTATTCACAAAAAAAAATAAAAAAAAATAAAAAATAAAAAAATTATAATAAATTTTAGTAATGATGTGCATGTATAAAGTGCATGAATCTGGTGGTTTTGAAATATTTTATATATGAATTAATTAAAATAAATATTTAATATATTTATAATTACAATAAAAAATTTAATTAAATAATATTTACATAAATTTAATTAACTAATATAATTAATATTTACATATTTTACAAATTAAAAAGAAAAATACATATTTACATGATTTAATCTTAGGCGACAAAAAGTGACCAACTTCGAACAATTGAAACTTTTTAATCTTGCAACAAATTTGCATGAAAACTCATTTATTGGAAAGCAAGCGGGAAGAAAAGCATGATGGATCCATATGAAATGAAAATTGAAACAAGTCAAAAACACTCGGAGCAAAGGAAATCACGCTTAAAAAAGAATGCCATTAACCAAGTTATGTGGGAGGTCCCCATATCTTATGCAAAAAAATATATTGGGGCGGGTTGTGGCCACAACAGAATAGAAACCAAGTATTGGCAAACATATTATTCTAGATAAATGATAGACCTTGGGACCAAATTGAATAAAACATCCCCCCACACCTCTACACCCAATGGTAGTAGTAACATTTCCTTCCATGGTTAGGCATGGGATTAAGGTTTCAACCAAAAGAAAAACCCACATTAGGTGTAGCTAAATTATATATAGGTATATCAGAGACATGTGGAAACCTACTAGTGGACCTAAAATCAAGTCTTTATCCCTCACCAATAATAAATTTAGATGTAGGAAATTATGGAGTCACAGTGGGTACACTACTAAAAATTGACCCAATTTTTTATGGCCATTTATTGTTCTTGCAATGAATTTTTGTCACTACAATGACAAAAGGAGGTTTCAATAAATGTGGGACATGGTACAATAATATTATTGTCGTTTTTAATTTTTTTATAATTTTAACGCTTGATATTCATTAATAAATCGATAAGAGGATGGTCTTATGCTTGTCATATGACCGACAGAAGAAGGATTTGGTCTACCGCTGAAAGCGTACATGCTTCAATGAAACCATGTCGTCGAAATACCAATGGATGTAGGAGTCTTCTAGTGTTGCATAATCGATGATAAAGGTGGCCAGTCTATCATTGAAGTATACATACTTTAACAAAACAAGTTGTTAGAAGAGCAACGGATATAGGATTCACTCTATAGACATCTCTAGGCATAGGAGTCCAAAGACCAAATAAACGATTAGCATTTATAGACTGACGAATACCTATTTTTTGTGATGAATGTGATATATAATCTACGTTAATATACGTTGTAACTACCATTGTAAGACCGATGAGGAGGATTTAACCTCTATTGTAAGATCGACGAGGCAAAGTTTTTTTTTTTAAATATTCAAAAATATCTCTAACCACATGTGATTTCAAGGGAGGAAGTTTTTGGTTTGGTAATCATATTTGCAATTTTTTCATTAGAGTGGGTTTCCATAGGTTTATCTAATTCCTTTTCATCATGTTTATTGATTATTGGAGAACCCTCATCTACATGTGTTTTCCCTAGTCACAGCTCAATGTCATGACATTCCACTAGGTAGGTGGCTTATCATGTAATTTACATAATTTATATAGTTGTTATAAGTAAAAAAAATTCTTTGGTTGGAACTTTATTATAAAAAAAAAACCATTATTGTTTAAATAAATAAGAGCGTATGTAGCTCATTTAGATGCGTTTTCCATGAACATATTCGAAACAATATCTTTGATAGCACTATAAAATATGTCGTCCTACTTTTATTGCTTGCCTTATAAAAAATACATATTTATAATTAAAATTAGAATAAGAATATCCAACATTTGTTGGTCATATTGCATTACCTTCATAAATTTTCTGCTCAAATGCACTAGAAACTTTATGTTTAAATGCACCTACTATGTTAGTTGCTCGCAAGAACTAGTGTAGAAATATGGAGAAGAATAATGGATTGTTATACTAATTTCTAGTAACACTAAAATTTCAAGTAAGAAATCCTTTAACAACCTTCAGCTAGCTATATCTTCTCTCGTTTAAAAGAGTGTTATTTATTTGATACATTTCCTAGAGTGAGTGCTTTTTCATTTTTTGTTGCATTTGTGAAGTGTTTCATTTTTATATTAATAGGAGAAATCACAATGTAAGAAAAATATCTCTTCTTTTATTTACTAGAAAAATCTAAAATCCTTAAAATTTCCTTGAAATCAACCTTGCAATAAAGCCATCCCAAAGATTTTTGATGTTATTTAGCACTCTCATTCATACTCTATGTTGTCTTAATGGTTGTATACATGGATAAAACCAGTATGCCAATTGGTAGCATGGTAAAATCTCATATCAATTCTCCCTCAAATTTGTTTTAGAGGAATCATGGACCATAATAGGGTTTGATTTCTTCTCAGTGGCACATTGTTCTCCATATACAAATCTGAATGCAGACAGATATCAATAACCAAAGAGGCAATAGAATTTGTGATTCAAATTTTGGAAAGTTGGACTCCATACGCTCATTAATGAAATAGGTCAAACACTATAACATCACCATGTAATATTTTATAAGTGGATAAAGAGTTTGGCTAAAGAGAATCCACTAAAGGTACTTAAAGAAAACAAGTTTTGTTTGGACTAGGTATGAAGGAGGATTGAAGTCCTATCTCAAATTGGGGTTGTGATTAAAACACTAGTACAAAATGGCTAATTAGTTACTAAAAAAATGAGTAAAATTTGCATATAAATGACCATTTTTCAGTTGGTGACCAATAGTAGCTAATTTACAGTATCTTATAACGCGACCAACTTTTAGTCATTTTTAGCTTAGTCATTAATTAGTTGTCTAAATTTTATCATCTAGTAGTATATTTAGTCATTAATTGCCACAATTATGTTGGAAATAATACTGAGAGGGGGGGTGAATCAGTATTATCTAATTCTTTTAATAAATCTTCCTTATTTGTTCTTTGAATTAGTTTTGCATGTCAGTACCATAAAATAATGAGCATGAACAAAGAAAACAGATAGTCACACCAAAGAACACAAGATGTAAGGTGGAAACCCAATGTGGGTGAAAACCACCTGCTGCAATATGTCTCTATCTTCTTTCAAATTAGAAACTCCTTTTACAATGGTTTTGTACTGGTGCAGTCCTTTACCAGTATGCAGGCTGCAACCTGCAGAGAGCTACAACTCTATCTCTCTCGTTTTCCAATCTCTCCTGGAAGGGAGCTACAACCCCCTACTTCTTTTCATAAAGCATCAAATGATCATTAAGTATATAAAAGTTACAGTCCACTACAGTTATCAGATCAGCAATAACAGAACTAACCCAGAACACCTTATCAACAGAAAAATTCAGTCAACAGAACATTTTAAGACATATATGCAGTTTTCCCTTCTGTGACCTGCGTCGCTACGCAGTTCACCTTCTGCTTTCCTGCGTATACCCGCAGGGATCCTTCTGCCGAACTGCGTGCCCACGCACTGTTCCTTGAACCGCGCTGCGTACTATTACTGTAGGGACGCACCCAGAGACATTATTGCGCCGCGTACTGTTACTGCAGGGACGCACCCAAAAATACTATCGCGCCGCGTACTTTTACTATGCGGATGCACCTGAACCTTAGTCACTCTGCGTACCGACGCAACTTTCCTTCTTCTGCTCTGCGTACCGACGCAGGTCTCCTGTTTCTGCTCTGCGTACCGATGCGGATATCCTATTTCTGCTCTGCGTACCGACGCAGATCTCCTGTTTCTGCACTGCGTACCCACGCAGTTTTTCTGTTAAACACCTACGGCCTTCTGATTAGGGCCAAGTAGGCAGTCCACCAGAGTGGCACAGTTGCTCAGATCTGATCATACGCTCGAGAGATCACCCTTCACAGATTCGCCTTCAACTTCCTTTTCATATAGATCAAGCTTTTAAGACCATAACCCAATATTTCAGATCTAAAGATATTCAATTGCGAAAGATGCTTAGCCAAGTGATCTCCTTTGCTTTATATAGGCAAGCTCCTCCTGAAATCATGGAACAATACCACGAGCCGACACCATAATAACCCAATACCGTCGGCTAAATACCAAGAGTAAAACATAAGAAACCCCACGTGTGCTTTTCTCTGCCTTGAAATGTGTGCATTGGGGGGACGCACCTCCTGAACGGCTGGCCTGCGTATCTGGACGCGGTCCCTGGATGGTGTACCTGCGGGTACGCACCTTCTGAACTGATTTCCTGCATACTTCTTAATTTTCAACAAATTGAGAGCCTTGCCACTGGAGTTGCCATCAAGTACAACATCTGTAACATATAGCCATACCAGAAACATAATGCCAACAATCTCCCCCTTTGGACTTGATGGCAACCTCACAAACTTCAGCTTCATTCTCCCCCTTTGTCATCAAGGGCAAATGGGTATGCTCCCCCTAAGATCATGCTCCCCCTGAAAATGAACCAGATCTGCAACAAAGAACCATAATCCACCATGAAAGAGATAGATACATATTGCAGCTATTTCCAAGATCTCCTTCTGACCATCCTCCATAATGCCAACAATGCATTATATGCTCCCCCTGAACCTGTACCATCAATCAGAAAAGGTTCAACAATAAGATGATGCATCAACAACCCCCAGCTTTTGCCTGAGGTATTCAAAAGTGTCCCTGGGCAATGGTTTGGTGAGAATATCAGCAACTTGTTCCTTAGAAGGAACATACTCCAACTTGACCTTCTGTTCAAGTACTTGTTCCCAGAGAAAATGGTACTTGATTGGTATGTGCTTGGTTTTTGAATGCATAACCGGATTCTTTGAGATGCTGATTGCACTTGTGTTATCACATAAGATGGGGATAGGTGGTGTACAAGTGATTTGAAAATCCTGCAAAGTCTGCATCATCCAAAGGAGTTGAGTGCAACAAGATGCAGCAGCAACATATTCCGCTTCAGCTGTAGACAAGGCAATCGAACTCTGTTTCTTGCTGAACTAAGATACCAGTCTGGAACCCATAAAGAACGCACCACCACTTGTGCTTTTCCTGTCATCCACGCTTCCGGCCCAATCTGCATCTGTATAAGCATGAAGTGTAAGATCTGTATCTCTAGGATACCATAAGCCATAATTTTGAGTCCCTTGAAGATATTTGAAAATTCTCTTCACTGCCTGAAGATGAGTCTCCTTCGGATTTGCCTGAAATCTTCCAACTATTCCAACTGCATGCATGATGTCCGGTCGGGTACCTGTCAAATAGAGTAAACTTCCAATCATAGATCTGTAGGTTGGTTGATGTACTGCTGCAGATTCATCATTTGCACTGAGGCTACATCCTGTGACCATGGGAGTACATACTGGTTTTGCATCTTCCATACCATATTTCTTCAAAATCTGTTTGAGATACTTGGTTTGAGATAAAAAGATTCCTCCTTCTTTTTGTTGGATTTGCAAACCAAGGAAATATGTCAGTTCTCCTAGCAAAGACATTTCAAATTCTTTCTGCATGACCGAGGCAAAGTTTTGACTCATAGCTTCTTCATTGCTCCCAAAAATAATGTCATCTACATACACAACAAGTATTAGCAATTTGTCATTTTCAACTTTTATATAAAGATTGTTATCTGCTGATCCTTTTGAAAAACCTTGTTGATGAAGATATTTGTCCAAACGGTAGTACCAAGCCCTTGGAGCTTGTTTGAGACCATAGAGAGCCTTTTTCAATCTGCATACAAGATTTGGATCATTTCCAAGAATGAACCCATCTGGCTGTTCAATGTATACTTCTTCTTCCAGGTCTCCATTCAGAAAGGCTGATTTCACGTCCATTTGAAATACTTTGAAGTTTTGAAAACTTGAGAGAGCAAGGAACATTCGGATAGCCTCAAGTCTTGCAACAGGAGCAAAGGTTTCTTCAAAGTCTATTCCTTCTTGCTGCGCATACCCTTTACAAACAAGTCTGGCTTTGTTTCTAATTACTTCTCCATTTTCATTCAATTTGTTTTTGAAGACCCATTTTGTTCCGATATCATTCTTATCCTTTGGTCTAGGAACCAGCTCCCAAGTGTTGTTCTTTTCGATTTTCTCAAGTTCTTCATCCATTGCTTTCACCCAACATTCATCTTTGCATGCCTCTTTCACACTTTGTGGTTCAGTAGAGGAGAGTAATGCCAAATAGCTTGAAGCTTCTGCAACTGTTCTTCTTGTTTGTACACCTGCTTCTTTCTGCCCCATAATCTGAGATTCTGGATGATTCTTCTGAACATATCTGGATGGAGTCTTTTCTTCTATTCTTGTCTGCTCCTCTGGTTCTTCTTGAGGTTCTTCTTCTTCATCATTCTGTCTTTGAGGGTAGCCTTCATCTTCTTCGATGTCTTCATGATGTACTTGCCTAGGAATGTATCCCTTCTCATCAACCACTACATCAATGCTGTCAAAAATTCTGCCAAGTCTTTTATTGTAGCATTTGTATGCTTTGCTATGTGGAGAGTAACCAAGAAGAATGCCTTCATCTGCGCTAGGTTCAAGTTTGCCAAGCTGCTCATCAGTATTCTTGATATAGCATTTGCTCCCAAAGATTTTGAAGTGCTTTACCGAAGGAGTCTTACCACTCCAGAGCTCATGAGGAGTTTGAGTGCTGTTCACCCGGACATTTGTTTTGTTGAGAATAACAACCGCAGCATGTGCAGCTTCACCCCAGAAAGTTGCGGGAGTTCTTGATTCATCGAGCATAGCACGAGCCATTTGTTGGACTGTTCTGTTCATTCTTTCCACAACTCCATTTTGCTGAGGAGTTCTAGCTGTAGAGAACTCTCTTCTTATCCCATGTTCTTCACAGAAATCGAAAAATTCATTTGAGGTAAACTCCCCACCTCTGTCGGATCTGAGGCATTTAATTTTGTGACCTGATTCATTTTCAACCAAGGCTTTGAAGGATTTGAATTTTTCGAATGCTTCATCTTTGTGCTTCATAATTCCTAGCCAGACAAACCTGGAGAAATCGTCAATGAATAATATCAAGTATTCTTCTCCTCTAGGTGTTCTTTTCCTGAATGGACCGCATGTATCTGTATGTACTAGCTCAAGAGGCATGCTAGCTGATCCTTCCTTCTCTGGAAAGTTAGTTCTGGTTTGTTTTCCAAACTGACATGATTTGCATATGGTGTTGTCAGGAATTTTGATATCTGGAAGATCACGAACTGCCTGATATTTGCATGCTTTCCTTATTTGTGAAAAGCTTAGATGCCCCAACCTTCGATGCCATAACCAGTGCTCATCATCCTTGCTCAGATAGCATTGTTGTTGTCCTTCTTCAAATATGTACAGATTATTTGGAGTTCTTTTGCCTTTGATCACTGTTTTACCTGTATCAAGATCACGAACAAGACATCCATTTGATCTGAATATAACCTCGGTTCTTTGATCACACATCTGGCTAACACTTAGAAGATTATGCTTCAACCATCAACATACAAAACATTTCCAGCCTTGACCTTTTCTTTTAACTGAGCAATGCCCTTTCCTTTTATAGTTGCAGGAGTATCATTTCCAAAAGAGACTTTCTTTCCCTTTTCTAGAGCAGAATAAGACTCAAGTTTTTCTTTATCACCTGTCATATGCTTCGAACATCCACTGTCAATGTACCATAGATTTTCCTGTCCCTCTGCATAAAATGCTATCCCACATCTTTCTGTTTGAGGTTCCTTTATTCTCCATGTTTTGGTGCTTGAGGCTTGTTCCTTTTTCTGCTGAAACCTGCTCCTGCATTCAGAGTCTTCATGACCAAAGTTATTGCAAATAGAACATTCAACTTCATTTTCAAGAACCGAAAAGTTGTTATAGGTCCTTTTTGTAATCCCTGTCATACTTCTTTGTTTTTGAGCTTCCCTAGTCATGATCGTTTTATATGCAACACATTGAGCTGCTTTGTGACCAAAGTTATGGCAAGAAAAGCATTGTCCATTGAAGAAACTTCTGCGGTTATCAAATCTACTGGCCAAATGATTGTAATTTCTATTGTCATCAAATTGAGAAGATTTTACCTGTGGCTGGTTGTAGCTTTTGTTCACCCTTAAGATGGATTGCCCCTGATAGT
This sequence comes from Pinus tabuliformis, assembly GCA_031772625.1. Classification (NCBI taxonomy): domain Eukaryota; kingdom Viridiplantae; phylum Streptophyta; class Pinopsida; order Pinales; family Pinaceae; genus Pinus; species Pinus tabuliformis. Next base: position 927,952,351 of record CM062817.1, on the reverse strand, counting down.
TTCTGTTTGTAATACGTCCCTGCTTTACCTGATGATCTTCATTTTGCTTTTGCTCATTTCTTCTTGTTGCATCAAGATAACTTTTTGAGGTGGATGCTTGAGAAGTTTCTCCATTATAGCCCAGACCTGTCTTGTTTAGTGGAGACCGCTGCACATTGATAATCTCATCCAAAGTTTCAGATCCTTTGACAAACTTGAGATTAATAGCTTTTGCTTTCTCAATCTCTTTTCTAAGACCAACAATTTCACCTTCTAATTTTTCAAGATGTTTTTCCTTTTCATCAATTTGAAATTGTAGAGTATCAATGATCATGTTCTTTTCTTCTATACATCTCTTGAGTCTAGTAATTTCATCATAAAGGTTATCCACATCTATAACATCCATATAATCATCATCTTCAAATGCCATTAACAACTTATATTCATTACCTTGTTCATCTTCATCACTGTTTGATAGACCATCACTATCTTCATGAGTGTAGTAGCTTTTCTTATTTGCATTCTGTTTCTTGTTCCATCTAGCAGGTTCCTTTCCTTTATCCTTATAAGGACATTTTGCAGCATAATGACCTACTCTTCCACAAGCAAAGCATTTAAAAGGTAACTTACCTCTGAACCTTCCAGAACCCCTTTGAAGATTTCTGACAAAATTTGATTCTTCTTCCTCTTCTTCTGGGACGTGGCTTGCTTCATAATAATCTCCTTTGCCTAATGCCTTAAAAGCAGCTTCTCTTCTGTCTGATGGACCTCCCTTTCTCATTTCATAAGCAGTTAGAATTCCATGTAGCTGAGACATAGTAAGAATTCGTAGATTTTCCTTTTCTTCTATTGCAGATACTTTAGATTCAAACTTGGGGGACAATGATCTTAGAACCTTTTCAACCACAATAGCCTCTTTTATTTCTTCACCCAAATTTTTCATACAATTAACAACCTCATCTACCCGAAGAAAATAGTTAGCCACACTTTCATCATTATACATTTTTAGAGTTTCATACTGAATTCTGAGAGTTTGAAGTTTAGCACGCTTTACCTGTTCATCTCCTTCATAGTTCGTGACAATTTTGTCCCATATCTCTTTTGCGGATTTATAGTGCATTACCTTCATGAATTCTGATTGAGATATACATCCTAATAGAGTACTGACTGCTTTCGCATTTGTTTCATACTTCTTTTTCTCAGCTGCATCTGTAGGAGTAGCTGAAGGAAAAGCGTAGCCTGTCTCTACTATGTCCCAAACTTCTGTACCAAGAGATTGAAGATAGGCAGTAACTCTTACCTTCCAATAATTGAAGTTTGTCCCATCAAAAACTGGTGGCCTGATTGATGCTTCTCTCTCGTAGTTGCTCATGATGAACGATTTACCTTCAAGCGATCAAGCTTCTCTGAAGGACCTGCTCTGATACCAATTGTTGGAAATAATACTGAGAGGGGGGGTAAATCAATATTATCTAATTCTTTTAATAAATCTTCCTTATTTGTTCTTTGAATTAGTTTTGCATGTCAGTACCATAAAATAATGAGCATGAACAAAGAAAACAGATAGTCACACCAAAGAACACAAGATGTAAGGTGGAAACCCAATGTGGGTGAAAACCACCTGCTGCAATATGTCTCTATCTTCTTTCAAATTAGAAACTCCTTTTACAATGGTTTTGTACTGGTGCAGTCCTTTACCAGTATGCAGGCTGCAACCTGCAGAGAGCTACAACTCTCTCTCTCTCGTTTTCCAGTCTCTCCTGGAAGGGAGCTACAACCCCCTACTTCTTTTCATAAAGCATCAAATGATCATTAAGTATATAAAAGTTACAGTCCACTACAGTTATCAGATCAGCAATAACAGAACTAACCCAGAACACCTTATCAACAGAAAAATTCAGTCAACAGAACATTTTAAGACAGATACGCAATTTTCCCTTCTGTGACCTGCGTCGCTACGCAGTTCACCTTCTGCTTTCCTGCGTATACCCGCAGGGATCCTTCTGCCGAACTGCGTGCCCACGCATTGTTCCTTGAACCGCACTGCGTACTATTACTGCAGGGACGCACCCAGAGACATTATCACGCCGCGTACTGTTACTACAGGGACGCACACAAAAATACTATCGCGTCGCGTACTTTTACTATGCGGACGCACCTGAACCTTAGTCGCTCTACGTACCGACGCAGCTTTCCTTCTTCTGCTCTGCATACTGACGCAAGTCTCCTGTTTCTGCTCTGCGTACCGACGCAGATCTCCTATTTCTGCTCTGCGTACCGACGCAGATCTCCTGTTTTTGCACTGCGTACCCACGCAGTTTTTCTGTTAAACACCTGCGGCCTTCTGATTAGGGCCAAGTAGGCAGTCCACCAGAGTGGCACAGTTGCTCAGATTTGATCATGCGCTCGAGAGATCACCCTTCACAGATTCGCCTTCAACTTCCTTTTCATATAGATCAAGCTTTTAAGACCATAACCCAATATTTCAGATCTAAAGATATTCAATTGCGAAAGATGCTTAGCCAAGTGATCTCCTTTGCTTTATATAGGCAAGCTCCTCTTGAAATCATGGAACAATACCACGAGCCGACACCATAATAACCCAATACCGTCGGCTAAATACCAAGAGTAAAACATAAGAAACCCCACGTGTGCTTTTCTCTGCCTTGAAATGTGTGCACTGGGGGGACGCACCTCCTGAACAGCTGGCCTGTGTATCTGGACGCGGTCCCTGGATGGTGTACCTGCGGGTACGCACCTTCTGAACTGATTTCCTGCGTACTTCTTAATTTTCAACAAATTGAGAGCCTTGCCACGGGAGTTGCCATCAAGTACAACATCTGTAACATATAGCCATACCAGAAACATAATGCCAACAAATTAATGATCAAATATACAACAAAATAGATTATTATATGATTACAGGAGAAAACCAATTAATGACCAAAATGTTGGTTGTGTTATAATATTATATTGTAAATTAGCTACTAATAGTCATATATATGCAAATTTTAGTCATCATTTGAAACCAATTAATGACCAAAGAAATATGACTAAATTTTAGTCGTGTTATAAGATATTGTAAATTAGGTATCAATAGTCATATATATGCAAAATTTGGTCATAATTTTAATCACAAATTTATCATTTGTAGTATTCATTTATCCTTTTTTAGTATTTTCATATTCATTATATAAACAACTGATTTAGTAGTTTCTATTCATTTCATTTAATTTCATTCATAATCATTATAAATGACTAATTTAGTCATATATTCATTTTATTTGTGTTTATCATTAATCAATATAAACTACTAATTTAGTAGTTTTAGATTGATTTTATGTGTTCATTATTAATCAACATAAATTAATCAGTATGATTTTATGACTAAAAAAAAATTGCCATATAATGTGCATGTTCATCTAATATAATAACGCAATGTTACATACGTTAATTACAAGACTAAATAATATCAAGTGAAAATACAAATAATTTCAACCATATAAATTTTATTATATAAAATGTCAAGTATTACAATATGAGTTTCCAACTAATATTTGTTGGACTACATTTGACACTTGAAATATTGTTTCATCATTTCAAAACATTATCACTGTGTTTCCAAAGCATTGCAAGTGAATTCACTAACTCTGAAGACTTGACCATCAGTATCTATGTGTGTGTCTTATGCAAGATATTGGCTTTAAGGGTATCACTAGATTGATTCTCTTCTCTCTCATTTTGCATTTGTCGCTCCAGTGTTATTGTTCTCATCTTTCTTCAATTCCTGATTCTTATAATCAATATTGATTTCCTCTCCTGAAAATGAAAGAAGATACAATGTCAAGTATAAGGCATGAAATACGACGAATACTTGAATATAAAATAAAGTAGACTATAAAATATTTATACGGCATATACCTCAACATAAGCAATGTCAATGACATTTCCCCCATAAAAGAAAGAAACTCAAACAAGTTTTCTTCAGTTGGGGATAGTGGCCATTATGTGACCATATGACCTATATAAACAAAGCAAATAAAACATCACCAAAGAAAAGAACACCTTAGTAACTTAGTTATATTCAACCTTTAGAGAAAGCTTAGGCAAAATTATGCCAACTAAGTTACATGTTAAAAAGCTCAAGTTGTAAATAACTTGTTAAAATAAATAATATGAGGTGTGATATTTAACCCTTATCGTTTTATTTGCAACAACATTTCATTCTCTTATGCGTGAACTTGGTCAAGTATATAGACAACATGTGCTCAAATAACAACATGAAAGTAAACTTTTTAATAGTCATGAAAACATTTTAACACAAAACAACTAAAAGGATTTCAATTAATATATTGTAATACTAAACTCATCTTCAAGCTTTAGATGTGTTTTTAAATGGACATGATACCAAGTATTTTTTTAAATCCATGGTTAAATGACACCAAAATCAAAAGAAACATTTAAAATACAATCAAACAATAAAGAGAGGATATCATGGAATGAACATTGCACTTATAAGAAATTTGTTTACCTATCCACTAGTGTCTTGTCTAGTATTCCTAAAACATTTGCTTGCCCAAAATAACCATGAGGTGAAAGAATCACAACATTAAAAACCATAGGAATCCATACTAGAAACATTTCCAAAGTTGATGGCTCAGGTGCATGAAGGATCTCCAACAACAGATGAATCATATCTAAGACATGATCTGCATTGTATCCCCATCATTTTTCCAATCCCATTTCTTGTAATCTGTCCACACCAGCGTCAAGTAACAATCACACAAAGGCATTGACATTTTTTTGTTATCTTTATATCAATAAACTTTGAATCTGATTTGTTTCAGGAACATATTAATTCATATTTAAAGTCTTCCTGTCATGAGAATGTATCAATCAAGTAGGACATCAGAAAAATCAACCTTAATGAGGTCCTCAAACAATTCCTACAATATCAATATTTTTATTGTTGTGATATCTTGGATAGAAAATACAACATATCTGCAAAAGAAAAATCCATATATTACTTGTGTTCAAACTTTGTATATGGTGTCTTTGTAGGCGGATTTTTAAGATGTTCTTCTACATTTACCAAAGCAAATTGTAGCTTAGTTAAATTCAATATCTTTTCATTCAACATCAATTTTTGCAAGATAAATGTCACACATTATTATTTTCCATTTCTCAACACGCTACAAATGATCAATTGAAAGTCACATAAAACCAAGAGCAAGCCCTATTTCTAATCAAAACAAACAAACAAATAGTGTCTCTAATAAAACTTCACACCTCATAAATTACGTTGCCACATGCATGGGCTAATGTTGATATTCTTTGAACCATCTTTAAGTCATACTTAATGGGATATTCGTATGTTTGTCGTGATGTCAATTTGTGTTAAAAACAATATATAAATCCAGGTTATTATGAGTGAAATTCAAGTATAATTCATTGCAAGGTACTGGAGAGAGAAACATCTTCATAATTAGGCTTCTCTATTTTAGTTTGATTTGAATTGAGTTCATATTTGAAAATATAATTTTCTCTAAAGAAGTGAAATAGAAAGATGAGAATCGAAATAGCCTAGACAATCCCAAACTGCCCTTTCGTGGTAATCCATACCTATCTCCTAGCCTTGTTAAAATAATGTGCTTTAAATTATTCAAAGAGTAGAATGCATTTGCTACCAAAAAATTTGTGGTCATCATGATGTTAATTATAAGCTCCACAAAGAAAGTTGTCAATTGGGTTTATCTTTGGTGGTTGCGAGGAATGATTGTAATCCTTCCCACCCAATTTCAATTTCCATAAATGACATGTTGAGCTCATAACAAGCATATTGGGGTAATGACATTGAACCTTGTTATTGACTGGAATTCAACAAAGTAAATATTTTGGTCACCATTCTTTCAAATTCACTCCAAAAACAATTGGCCAATTGCTACATAAGTGATGTCATAACTGCAACTTGTGAATTCTTTCATAGAATATGACTTGTTTCATCTTGGCATTCATCTGCCTTACGAAAACATTCGACTTATTTATTTCCTATATTCAATAAAAAATGTATGTGGTATTGATAGAGTCAATTCAACTAAATCACCCATTTTCAACTTCTGACAAGAATCACTAGCGATTTTGTGATTCACTCTTGGCCTCAACTGTTGGCATTATGATTTCTGTTTCTGGTTTGGTTCTATGGTTCATGTGTTGTACTTGATGGCAACTCATACAGGTGGCAAAACTCTGATCAGGCTCTCAAAATGATAAAAATTAAGAGGTCCACATGTGCTCAGTGAAAAGCGTGCGTACCCGCAGGTTCGCCGTGCAGGAAATGCGGTCATACCTGCAGGTTATCCGTTCAGAAGGTGCGGGTCCCCAGTTCACTCACTTCAAGGCAGAGAAGCGCGCTCATATGGGGTTTCTTATGTTTGGCCCGTGGTATTTAGCCCATCGTTCATGATCCTATCGTTTTGGCCCGTGGTATAGGATCTAATTTAGCCCTGGTTTGGATCCCTTGTTTTTGGTTATTTGATGGTTTTGTCCCATGGTGTGAATGAGGGCTTGACTATAAATAGGGAAGGAGATCACTTGGCCAAGGTATCTTTTTGAAAATTGAATATCTTAAGATCTGAAATATTGGGTTATCGGTTTAAAAGCTTGATCTATATAAAAGTGAAGTTGAAAGTGAATCTATGAAGTGTGATCTCTCAGGCGCATGATCATATCTGGGCATCTGACTATCTGTGGCACACTGGTGGACTGCCAATTTGGCCCTAATCAGAGGTTCGCAGGTGATTAGCGGTGCAAGTGCGTGGGTACGCATAGCAGAAGAAGGCGCAGTGCGTGGGTACGCAGAGCGACAGAAGTCCAGGAGCGGTGGTTCGCAGCGAAGAGAAAGAAGAAGCGCGGAGGTACGCTGTGTGACAGAAGCCGCAGGTGCGGGGACACAGTGAAAGTACGCGGCGCGATAGAAGAAGTAACTGCGGAGGCACAGTGAAAGTACGCGGCACGATAGAAGCAGTGACTGCATAAGTACGCGGCACGATAGAAGCAGTGGGTGCGAGGGCACAGTATAGGTACGCGGCGCATTTAAAGGCACCGTGCGTGGATACGCGGTTCTGTTCAAGGCTCTCTGCGGGGATACGTAGAGGTGCAGAAGGTGAAGTGCGTAGCAACGCATGCCAGATAAAGTAAAACTGTGGATATGTATTAAGGCATTTATTTGACTGACTTTTCTCTGTTGATAAGGTGTTCTGGGTTTAGTTTATTTTTATTATTGATCTGGTTACTGCAGTTGACTGGGTGATTTACTTGTACATGATGATCACTTGATGTTTATGGATCCAGTTTGAAATTTATGAAAAGTGATCCTTGAAAGAAAAGAAGTAAGGGGTTGTAGCTCCCTTCCAGGAGAGACTGGAAAACGAGAGAGAGTTGTAGCTCTCTGCAAGTTGCAGCCTGCGTACTGGTAAAGGACTGCACCAGTACAAAATCATTGTAAAAGGAGTTTCTAATTTGAAAGAAGATAGAGACATATTGCAGCAGGTGGTTTTCACCCACATTGGGTTTCCACCTTATATCTGGTGTTCTTTGGTGTGACTATCTATTTTTTTTTCTTGTTCATGCTCATTATTTTATGGTACTGACATACAAAATAATTCAAAGAATAAATAAGGAAGATTTATTAAAAGAACTTGATAATACTGATTCACCCCCCTCTCAGTATTATTTCCAACAATTGGTATCAGAGCAGGTCCTTCAGAGAAGATTGATCGCTTGAAGGAAGATCATTCATCATGAGCAACTACGAGAGGGAAGCATCAATCAGGCCACCAATTTTTGATGGGACAAACTTCAATTATTGGAAGGTAAGAGTTACTGCCTATCTTCAATCTCTTAGTACAGAAGTTTGGGATATCATATATACAGGCTACACTTTTCCTTCAGCTACTCCTACAGATCCGGCCGAAAAGAAGAAATATGAAACAAATGCGAAAGCAGTCAATACTCTGCTGGGATGCTTATCTCAAACAGAATTCGTGAAGGTTATGCAATATAAATCCGCAAAAGAAATATGGGACAAGATTGTCTTGAGCTACGAAGGAGATGAACAGGTAAAGTGTGCTAAACTTCAAACCCTCAGGATTCAGTATGAGAATCTCAGAATGTATAATGATGAAAGTGTGGCTAACTATTTCCTTCGGGTAGACGAGATTGTTAATTGCATGAAAAACTTGGGTGAAGAAATAAAAGAGGCTATTGTGGTTGAAAAAGTTCTAAGATCATTGTCCCCCAAGTTTGAATCTAAAGTGTCTGCAATAGAAGAAAAGGAAAATCTACGAACTCTTACTATGTCTCAGCTACACGGAATTCTAACTGCTTATGAAATGAGAAAGGTAGGTCCATCAGACAGGAGAGAAGCTGCTTTCAAGGCTTCAGGCAAAGGAGACTACTATGAAGCAAGTCACGTGCCAGAAGAAGAAGAAGAATCAAATTTTGTCAAGAATCTTCAATGGGGTACTGGAAGGTTCAGAGGTAAGTTACCTTTTAAATGTTTTGCTTGTGGAAGAGTAGGTCATTATGCTGCGAAATGTCCTCATAAGGATAAGATTGACAAAGGAAAGGAACCTGCTAGATGGAACAAGAAACAGAATGCAAATAAGAAAAGCTACTACACTCATGAAGATAGTGATGGTCTATCAAATAGTGATGAAGATGAACGAGGTAATGACTATAAACTTTTAATGGCATTTGAAGATGATGATTACATGGATGCTATAGATGTGGATAGCTTTTATGAAGAAATTTCTAGACTCAAGACATGTATAGAAGAAAAGAATATGATCATTGATACTCTACAATTTCAAATTGATGAAAAAGAAAAATATCTTGAAAAGTTAGAAGGTGAAATTGTTGGTCTTAGAAAAGAGATTGAGAAAACAAAGGCTATTAATCTTAAGTTTGTCAAAGGATCTGAAACTCTGGATGAGATCATCAATGTACAGCGTTCTCCTCTAAACAAGACAGGTCTGGGGTATAATGGAGAAACTTCTCAACCATCCACCTCAAAGAGTTATCTTGATGCAGCAAGAAGGAATGAGCAAAAGCACAATGGAGATCACCAGGTAAAACAGGGACGAATTACATCAAGAACAAACAAAGACTATCAGGTAAACCAGGGGCAATCCGTCTTAAGGATGAACAAAAGCTACAACCAGCCACAGGTAAAATCCTCTCAATTTGCTTCAAGAATGGATGACAATAGAAATTACAATCATTTGGCCGGAAGATTTGATAACGCGGAAGTTTCTTCAATGGACAATGCTTCTCTTGCCATAACTTTGGTCACAAAGCAGCTCAATGTGTTGCATATAAAACAATCATGACTAGAGAAGCTCAAAAACAAAGAAGTATGACCGGGATTACAAAAAGGACCTATAACAACTTTTCAGCTCTTGAAAATGAAGTTGAATGTTCTATTTGCAATAACTTTGGTCATGAATATTCTGAATGCAGGAGCAGGTTTCAGCAGACAAAGGAACAAGCCTCAAGCACCAAAACATGGAGAATAAAGGAACCACAAACAGAAAGATGTGGGATAGCATTTTATGCAGAAGGACAGGAAAATCTATGGTACATTGACAGTGGATGTTCGAAGCATATGACAGGTGACAAAGAAAAACTTGAATCATATTCTGCTTTAGAAAAGGGAAAGAAAGTTTCTTTTGGAAATGATACTCCTGCAGCTATAAAAGGAAAAGGCACTGCTCAGTTAAAAGAAAAGGTCAAAGCTGGAAATGTTTTGTATGTTGATGGATTGAAGCATAATCTTCTGAGTGTCAGCCAGATGTGTGATCAAGGAACCGAGGTGATATTTAGATCAAATGGATGCCTTGTTCGTGATCTTGATACAGGTAAAACAGTGATCAAAGGTAAAAGAACTCCAAATAATCTATACATATTTGAAGAAGGACAACAACAATGCTATTTGAGCAAGGATGATGAACACTGGTTATGGCACCGGAGGTTGGGGCATCTAAGATTTTCACAAATAAGGAAAGCATGCAAATATCAGGCAGTTTGTGGTCTTCCAGATATCAAAATTCCAGACAACGCCATATGCAAATCATGTCAGTTTGGAAAGCAAACCAGAACTAACTTTCCGGAGAAGGAAGGATCAGCTAGCATGCCTCTTGAGATAGTACATACAGATGTATGTGGTCCATTCAGGAAAAGGACACCTCGAGGAGAAGAATACTTGATATTATTCATTGACGATTTCTCCAGGTTTGTCTGGTTAGGACTTATGAAGCACAAAGATGAAGCATTCGAAAAATTCAAAACCTTTAAAGCCTTGGTTGAAAATGAATCAGGATACAAAATTAAGTGCCTCAGGTCCGACAGAGGTGGGGAGTTTACCTCAAATGAATTTTTCGATTTCTGTGAAGAACATGGGATAAGAAGAGAATTCTCTACAGCTAGAACTCCTCAGCAAAATGGAGTGGTGGAAAGAATGAACAGAACAGTCCAACAAATGGCTCGTGCTATGCTTGATGAGTCTGGAACTCCCACAACTTTATGGGGTGAAGCTGCATATGCTGTAGTTGTTATTCTCAACAAAACAAATGTCCGGGTGAATAGCACTCAAACCCCTCATGAGCTCTGGTACGGTGAGACTCCTTCGGTAAAGAACTTCAAAATCTTTGGGAGAAAATGCTATATTAAGAATACTGATGAGCAACTTGGAAAACTTGAACCTAGAGCAGATGAAGGCATTCTTCTTGGTTATTCTCCATACAGCAAAGCATATAAGTGCTACAACAAAATACTTGGAAGAATTATTGACAGCATTGATGTAGTGGTTGATGAGAAGGGATACATTCCTAGGCAAGTAAATCATGAAAATATCGAAGAAGATGAAGACTACCCTCAAAGACAGAATGATGAAGAAGAAGAACCTCAAGAAGAACCAAAGGAGCAGATAAGGATAGAAGAGAAGACTCCATCCAGGTATGTTCAGAAGAATCATCCCGAATCTCAGATTTTGGGGCAGAAAGAAGCAGGCGTACAAACAAGAAGAACAATTGCAGAAGCTTCAAGCTATTTGGCATTACTCTCTTCCACTGAACCACAAAATGTGAAAGAGGCATGCAAAGATGAATGTTGGGTCAAAGCAATGGATGAAGAACTTGAGCAGAACGAAAAGAACAACACTTGGGAGTTGGTTCCTAGACCAAAGGATAAGAATGTTATAGGAACAAAATGGGTCTTCAAAAATAAATTGAATGAAAATGGAGAAGTAATTAGAAACAAGGCCAGACTTGTTTGTAAAGGGTATGCGCAGCAAGAAGGAATAGACTTTGAAGAAACTTTTTCTGTTGTTGTAAGACTTGAGGCCATCCGAATGTTCCTTGCTCTCTCAAGCTTTCAAAACTTCAAAGTATTTCAAATGGACGTGAAATCAGCCTTTCTGAATGGAGACTTGGAAGAAGAAGTATACATTGAGCAGCCAGATGGTTTCATTCTTGGAAATGATCCAAATCTTGTATGCAGATTGAAAAAGGCTCTCTATGGTCTCAAACAAGCTCCAAGGGCTTGGTACTATCGTTTGGACAAATATCTTCATCAACAAGGCCTTTCAAAAGGATCAGCAGATAGCAATCTTTATATAAAAGTTGAAAATGACAAATTGTTAATACTTGTTGTGTATGTAGATGACATTATCTTTGGCAGCAATGAAGAAGCTATGAGTCAAAGCTTTGCCTTGGTAATGCAGAAAGAATTCGAAATGTCCTTGCTGGGAGAACTGACATATTTTCTTGGTTTGCAAATCCAACAAAAAGAAGGAGGGATCTTTTTGTCTCAAACCAAGTATCTCAAGCAGATTTTGAAGAAATATGGCATGGAAGATGCAAAACCAGTATGTACACCCATGGTCATAGGATGTAGCCTCAGTGCAAATGATGAATCAGCAGCAGTGCATCAACCAACCTACAGATCTATGATTGGAAGTCTACTTTATTTGACAAGTACCCGACCAGACATCATGCATGCAGTGGGAATAGTTGGAAGATTTCAGGCAAATCCAAAGGAAACTCATCTTCAGGCAGTAAATAGAATCTTCAAATATCTTCAAGGAACTCAAAACTATGGCCTATGGTATCCTAGATATACAGATCTCACACTTCATGCTTATACAGATGCAGATTGGGCCGAAAGCATGGATGACAGGAAGAGCACAAGTGGTGGTGCATTCTTTATGGGTTCCAGATTAGTATCTTGGTTCAGCAAGAAACAGAGTTCGATTGCCTTGTCTACAGCTGAAGCGGAATATGTTGCTGTTGCATCTTGTTGCACTCAACTCCTTTGGATGATGCAGACCTTGCAGGATTTTCAAATCACTTGTACACCACCTATCTCCATCTTATGTGATAATACAAGTGCAATCAGCATTTCAAAGAACCCAGTCATGCATTCAAAGACCAAGTACATACCAATCAAGTATCACTTTCTTCGGGAACAGGTGCTTGAACAAAAAGTCAAGTTGGAGTATGTTCCTTCTAAGGAACAGGTTGCTGATATACTCACCAAACCATTGCCTAGGGAGGCCTTTGAATACCTCAGGCAAAAGCTGGGGGTTGTTGATGCATCATCTTGTTGTTGAATCTCATCTATTGTTGTATGTGAGGATCATATGGGGTATACATTTGATGTAACAGGTTCAGGGGGAGCATATAATGCATTGTTGGCATTATGGTAGAAGTACAAATGACATGGAGAATCTTGAGGTTGCCATCAAGTCCAAAGGGGGAGATTGTTGGCATTATGATTTCTGTTTCTGGTTTGGCTCTATGGTTCATGTGTTGTACTTGACGGCAACTCATACAGGTGGCAAAACTCTGATCAGGCTCTCAAAATGATAAAAATTAAGAGGTCCGCATGTGCTCAGTGAAAAGCGTGCATACCCGCAGGTTCGCCGTGCAGGAAATGCGGTCATACCCGCAGGTTACCCGTTCAGAAGGTGCGGTCCCCCAGTTCACTCACTTGAAGGCAGAGAAATGCGCTCATATGGGGTTTCTTATGTTTGGCCCGTGGTATTTAGCCCGTCGTTCATGATCCTATGGTTTTGGCCCGTGGTATAGGATCTAATTTAGCCCCGGTTTGGATCCCTTGTTTTGGTTATTTGATGGTTTTGTCCCATGGTGTGAATGAGGGCTTGACTATAAATAGGGAAGGAGATCACTTGGCCAAGGTATCTTTTTGAAAATCGAATATCTTAAGATCTGAAATATTGGGTTATCAGTTTAAAAGCTTGATCTATATAAAAGTGAAGTTGAAAGTGAATCAATGAAGTGTGATCTCTCAGGCGCATGATCAGATCTGGGCATCTGACTATCTGTGGCACACTGGTGGACTGCCAATTTGGCCCTAATCAGAGGTTCGCAGGTGATTAGCGGTGCAAGTGCGTGGGTACGCATAGCAGAAGAAGGCGCAGTGCGTGGGTACGCAGAGCGACAGAAGTCCAGGTGCGGTGGTTTGCAGCGAAGAGAAAGAAGAAGCGTGGAGGTACACTGTGCGACAGAAGCCGCAGGTGCGGGGACACAGTGAAAGTACGCGGCACGATAGAAGAAGTAACTGCGGAGGCACAGTGAAAGTACGTGGTGCGATAGAAGCAGTGACTGCGTAAGTACGCAGCGCGATAGAAGCAGTGGGTGCGAGGGCACAGTATAGGTACGCGGCGCATTTAAAGGCATAGTGCGTGGATACGTGGTTCTGTTCAAGGCTCTCTGTCGGGATACGCAGAGATGTAGAAGGTGAAGTGCGTAGCAACGCATGCCAGATAAAGTAAAACTGCGGATCTGTATTAAGGCATTTATTTGACTGACTTTTCTCTGTTGATAAGGTGTTCTGGGTTTAGTTTACTGTTATTATTGATCTGGTTACTGCAGTTGACTGGGTGATTTACTTGTACATGATGATCACTTGATGTTTATGGATCCAGTTTGAAATTTATGAAAAGTGATCCTTGAAAGAAAAGAAGTAAGGGGTTGTAGCTCCCTTCCAGGAGAGACTGGAAAACGAGAGAGAGTTGTAGCTCTCTGCAGGTTGCAGCCTGCGTACTGGTAAAGGAATACACCAATACAAAATTATTGTAAAAGGAGTTTCTAATTTGAAAGAAGATAGAGACATATTGCAGCAGGTGGTTTTCACCCACATTGGGTTTCCACCTTATATCTGGTGTTCTTTGGTGTGACTATCTGTTTATTTTTCTTGTTCATGCTCATTATTTTATGGTACTGACATACAAAATAATTCAAAGAATAAATAAGGAAGATTTATTAAAAGAACTTGATAATACTGATTCACCCCCCCTCTCAGTATTATTTCCAACATCAACTCCTCTTGTATTGGCGAACCATAAGATGTAAAAAGTGAACTGCCATAAGTGAATTTGTCTAGAAAATCCTTCACAATCAAATTGGGAGGTAGTTCTTGCACAGTCATATATTTAACAACAATAAGCAATCCTTTATTCATGAAATTGATATGATGGTACAAACAACATACATAAAAAATTGTGTAAAATATCAACAAATGAGTTTCAAAACAAGCAGATTGCAAAGCAACTACATCATAATATGGTGTTTTTAAGAATACCATGCTCACTTTATCATCTTCCAACATAATTAGAAGGATACTATCATTTGTGCCACATGGTGGGCTATATAATTTATCCATATGTGGGCAACCATCTTTATGGGAAGGGAAAGGGCTAGGTGGTCTCATGTCTACATCCTAGGGAGATAACCATAGTTTAGTGTCCATAATCTCATTGTTCCACATTAGCACCCATCATGCCCACTTGACCATCTGAAAAATGAAGGAAGAGTGTGTTTCTTCACCCTCCTTGTACCTCCAATGTGCAACAACTCCAAACTTAGCTTGCTGACGCATTTTTTTTTTTTTGCATGTGGTTCACGAGCACCCTGGTCAGTGAGTGATCGCTACGTCCATGGAAAAATCTGGGTGATAGCTAGGCTAAATCGCCCCTCGGCCTACTGCAAGACCTGACCCCAAGGGCTTCGGGTGGATTTGACCCTGGGATCTCCTGATGGCGAGGCACGGTTTTTGACCAACTGAGCTAACCCTTGGGGCTACTTGCTGACACATTTATTTAGTCTATATTTGTATTTCCAGTGGAAGACCATCATCCCCAAAAACAACAGTATGCAAATACTGATACCTAAAGCATTTGGACCACAACAAGTGTTAGGAGAGTAACCCAAAAAAGCCCATTGGTTTGTGCCTAAGCTAATCTACAAATGACGTAACTTCAATAGAGCGGAATGATGTAATCTTAAATCAAGGAAAGCATAAAATATATATCCTTTGCATATGCACATGTAGTGCTAAATTAAAATTCCTATATTTGGGGAGTGGTAGCAATGAGAAATATTTTAAAAGGGGGTGTTAATGAATGATGTAAGTAGAAGCATCCGTTATCCAACATATCCAATGAAATTTTCACATAAAATAACATTATCTTATCAAGAAATAGTGCAAATTACAACACTATCACCATGCAAAACATGTTGATATGCCACCATGGAAAACTTGCCGATATGATTGGTGATATGCCATTTAAGTTGCACATTCTCCTATAATACCTCAAAAATTCCATCCACAGATTTGCATCATTTGATTTGAATGCCCTCTCTCACGAGAGATTTCAACATCTAATTTTCTACTTCAGAATGTATGATGATCATCAATAAGGGGTTTGTTAAAATAACCTTCCTCGCCTATAATACCACTATATGATCTCCCTTGTCGTACTTTATCAACCTCCTCAAAGCTCAGGCCTTTCATTTCATGAATAAAAGCAAAGACGAAAAGGAATGCAACCCCAACAAGAGCATCGCATACTATAAATGTTTTGGATGTGCCCAACACATCAATCAAAGATAGGAATCATTCTGAAACAATTAGATTAAATATCAATCAAATTGTTGCAGCAATGCCTCCACATATACTTCTCTATTTTGAAGGATAAATTTCGAAATTGGTTTTCCATGTAACTAGTCCCATTCAGGTGAGAAGACATCTATATATGACCAAGCCACGAACAACAATCCAACCATAGCTAATTGGATCCACAGCATTGTACCAAGAAAGAAAATGATGGGAACAATATTTCTCGGATGTTGGCCTCTTTATTAATGAGGTATGAGGGCATTAGTTCAGTTAGAGCCCCCAATACGGTACTTAGCCTTATCCTTTTTTCGACATGACATATGGGTTGGGAAAACCTAAGTGAAAATGGAACTCTGGTAGGGAAGGCCTCATACTCTGTTGAACTCAACAGTGAACCAAGGCCCTACTGGCTATATAGAGCTACTAAAATGATGAATTTTAAAACATATATAATCTTTAAAGCCCTAACACTTGCAACAATACCCCTGCTAAGAAGGCTTGAAATTCGAAATAGTTTAGGGAGATGGCAAGGGTTTCATGCCATAAGGACATAATATTTTGATCACAGGACTAATTATTTTCTTGATCATGCTACCAGAATGAGATATATTTCAGCAGAGGCAGTGGCGGAAGCTCGACACTGAAATTTGTGAAGAAAAAAGCAATGTGTTTACACTCAGGAAGTTAATTATGGTAATCTTGCTACTATCTGTAATTTGTTGAAGGGACATCATTAGGATATGCTAGAGGAATTATCATCTGAATTGATTCCATGTGTTGTAATTCAAGTATTTCTTGAAATCCAGGATAATGCTGGATTGGCATTGCAATTCTTCAATTGGTTAGAAAAACAACATATTCAGCAAACTATACAAGTTCACTTAACTCTGTTGAGCATTTTCTTGCAAATCTTGCACATCTAAGGAAGGATTCTCATACCTCGTCAAAGACTGGTCTTCTGAAGCCCCTAAATGGCTAAAGCTTTGACCTACAGACCCTACATTTACCCCTAATTCCATGTTTGTTCCACTAAAGCCTTCATTTTCCACCACCATGGCCATCATCAACAAAGCCCTAAGCACATCTCTTTGCATTTCCTGATTTCAACTCTTAAAGGAGAAAAAAATTTCACAGGGTTGCCTTTAACTCAACGCACAGGTGCCTGATCCATAAGAAAATAGTCTCCATTTTCGCACATAATTACAAAGATTCAACATTTAACAATACCCCTTGCCTTCTTGCAATGATATTGTGTTGGTTTTACTAAATCCGAGGATGCATGGTGTTACTAAAAATTGTAATTGATTCAAGGCCTTACCGATTTTGCCTAATGGCCTTCAATTATGTGTTCTAGACTCCAGTCACTTGTGAGCCAAATAATGACACTTTTTTCATATGATTGGCTTGCAATAAAAGAACCAATTGGATCCCATGAAATTCCTTTAACGAGGCCAGTTTGACCTCTTAAAAAATCAATAGAATATGCATCACTCGTATTCCAAAATTGGAAATTATTATCCAAAATAAGACTGGTTAAAATTGAATCATCTAGAGACTAGTTGAGATCCACCTACTTCATTTAATACAGACACATAAACCATATCGGTTAGTAATAAACCAGCATTACAATCTAAAATAAGGTCAAGTCAACAAGTTTACATTGTAGGACTTTACGTCATGACCTTGAATTTGACCTTGTCAAAAGTTAAAACCCTAGAGCACACAATGGGTGCTAAACCTAAGACAAAATAATCAATGGGGGCTTGCCCACATTCATCTATTTGGAAAATCACTAGCAATAAAAAGCCCATGGAATCTATAGACAAAAGACACTTTGTGGAAGCAGGTGATAAAACATAAGTATATAACTCCAAGAACCGTCATGGATTGGATAACAAATCCCAGGAAAAATATTAAAAATGTGTCTAATCAGTACAAAGCGTTTATTTTACCCTTTAACTTGGAGGTTAGGAAACAGGACTACAAGTGAAAATGGGTATAGATTCTATCTTGGGATGGAATTCCATTATGCCTCCAAATGACTAAGTTGATCTTCATAGCAATGGCTAGCTCTTCATAAAAAGACAATAATTGAAATACTATTTGGTCACAAAGGATGGAAATCAACTCCATACTTGGAGATAAACCATCATAGATCCATCTTAAGTATGGATCTAACATGAGTCGAGAGGGATCAAATTTCTTCACATGCAAACTTTTTTACAGTGCAAAATACAATGTGTTATTTTTCATTGTTTAAATTGTATTTTTTAATGTTAAATAGAGTATATATAGGACCAATTAAAAATTTTAACCATAAAAACTTATTTTTTTTCTATATATAGATATATACCAGCCTAGATCCATCTTAACCCTGGATCTATCAAGCGTTGAGAGGGATCCAATCTCTTGAGGTGCAAAACTCTTTTTTGAGTGCAAAACTTGAGGAAATGTTTGCACCTCGAGACATTTGATTCCTCTCGGCGCTTGATAGATCCGGGGTTAAGATGGATCTAGGCTAGTTATATAATACTATAGAATATCTATATTTGTATATGTCTGTCTCTTTCTTATTCTCTCTCTCTATCACACCCCCAAACATGCACACACTCTCTCCATATTTATCTATCTCTCTGCCCCTCCCTCTTCCCCTTCTACCTCTCTCTCTCTTTCCCTTATCTCTCCCTCTCTCTTCCCCTTCTCTCCTCTCTCTCTTCCCTCCCACTCTCTCTCCATCGCTCCCTTGTCACTCCCTCTCTCTCTACACATTTTCCCCTCTATTTCTTTCTTCTTCCTTCCCTTTCTCTTCCCCTCCAACTCCATCTCTATCTCCTTCTCTCTCTTGAGTCCTCTCTCTCCATTTCTCTCCCACCTCCATCTATCTCTCCCCCCCATCTCTCTTTCTCTCTCCCCTCCAACTCTATCACTATATCCCTTTCTCTTCCCTTCTCTCTCTCCCATCCATCTATGTGTCTCCCTCTCTCTCTCTTCCCCTTCTCTCCCTATCTCTCTTTTCCCTCCTCTCCTCTCTTCCTCACTTTCTCTACATCTATCCCTTCTCTCTCTCTCTCTCTCTCTCTCTCTCTCTCTCTCTCTCTCACTTCCCTCCAGCTTTGTCACTATATCCCTCACCCGACCCCCTCCACCCCCTCTATCCCCTTCACTTTGCTTGTTGTCATCCCTTGGATCCTTAGTGAAGATGGATCTATGTTGGTTCTTAACTAATACTATTTATTTTATATAAATTTCATATCTTTAAATATAAAAGTATTCTCATTTTTAATTTTATTAAAACCTTAATTTAATTACTATGGGAATATTTTTAGTAGTCGTGAGGACAAACAATTTAGATATATCTTAAAAGTAATTATAATGTTTTTCCTTTTAGCTTTAATAATAATAAAAAGGTTATAAAATTAAATTACAATAAATTATTTTTATTGTGAAATAAGTTATGGTTTTTGGGCATGTCATATTGATAATCCATGGTATTGGCTTATGCTATTGACCCATGGTATTGTGACAAAGCCTATTTACAAGTTAATAATATTCATGGTAAAGTGGAGTTGAATATTCATGGTGAAGAATCTTATCGCATTGTTAAACAATATTTTGATTGTGAAATAAATTATGATTTTTTGACATGTGGTATTGATAAGCCTTGGAATTAGCCCCATGTTATTATAACAAATTCTATTCACAAGTTCATAATATCAATGGAAAAGTGAGGGTGAATATCCATGATTAAGAATATTTTCATATTGTTATAAAATATTTTGATTGTGAAAGAATTTGTGCTTTTTGGGCATGTGGTATTGATGAGCATGGTATTGGCCCATGGTATTGTAGAAAAGCCTATTTACAAGTTAATAATATCCATAGTAAAGTGGGGGTGAATATTCATGGTTAAAAATATCTTCGTATCGTTTTCAAATATTTTTATTGTGAAATAAGTTATGTCTTTTTGGGTATGTGGTATTGATAAGTCATGGTATTGGCCCAAGGTATTGAAACAAATATCCACAGTAAAGTGGGGGTGAATATCCATGGTTAATAATCTTGTGATATTATTATAGAATATTTTGGTTGTGAAATAAGCTATGGTTTTTTATTTTTTTATTATTGCAACTTTTTATTATTAATTAAGCCAACATTTAAATGTTTGCACTCATCCCCGATATCACTTTTCATATTTTTTCTATTTTTTAATTAAGTTGATACATCCTCTTACTACTGGTTGTAGAATGAGACTCTCCTTTAAAAGAGAAAAAAGAAACTAGAATAGAAATTAAGTTTTTTTTCCTTGAAATTACCCAAAAAAAAACGCAAGTCACACATAAACACACGTAAATTGATGGCCCTCCATGTATGCTTCTGGAATTATATTCATGCTGCTAAAAATGAACCTACTAAAAATGATGTTCAGGTATATAATTATGTTGTTTTGTGGCATCCATTTAAATTATTATGTTGTTTTGTGGCATCCATTTAATTTTGCCATGTAGTTCAGTTCCCTGCTACAATTTCCACATAGGGATAGTAAAGGGACAAAAAAACTCCAAGAATAGAAATTGAACCCCAATTCAACTAAACCCTATCTTTGCAATTCCCTGGTATGCTTATGGAATTATATTCATGCTGCTAAAAATGATGTTCAGGTATATAATTATGTTGTTTTGTGGCATCCATTTAATTATGCCATGTAGTTCAATTCCCTGCTGCAATTTCCACATAGGGATACTAAAGGGACAAAAAACTTGTCGAGGAATAGAAATTGAACCCTAATTCAACTAAACCCTACCTTTGCAATTCCTTGGTAGACTTCTCGGTTGTAATACCCACAAAGGATGAGAGAAAAAAATGTAGGAATTCAATAAATAAAAGTTGTTGGAAGGAAAACTCCTTTCCGAGCAATAGCAATTTCAACATCATTGACATTTATAGTTTTTGCAAAGACAATCACTAGTTGGCTTACTATCCAGAAGGCACACAACATTAAACTAATATAAACTAAAACCCATCCACAAACTATTCAAGAAACCAAACTAAGTAGATAAAAATAGAAAAACAAAAAAAAACCTATAAAAATTTAACTAAAACCCATCCACAAACTATTCAAGAAACCCAACAAAAAGAATAGTGACCAAACTAAGTAGATAAAAATAGAAAAACAAAAAAAAACCTATAAAAATTTATATACATCTCGTTACAGGGAGAAATAACACCCATGTTCCTCTGCTAGCCATGGTTCTATGTGTTGTAGCTTGACTGTCACCACGGTTACTACCCATAATCTATACTAGTTAGGGTTAGCATATATCCATTGCATTCTTTAAGCGCACAATAGCCAATTTATATACCAAGATGAAAAGAAAGCAATACTTGTGGAGGTAAAAATGTGGCACCCTCCTCTCCTTGATTATTTTATGGGAAATCACTGTGCTTCTATTCCACCAAAAATCGCCATACTCTTTGAAAACGAAGCAATAGTGAATAGTAAAGTTCAGTGAGGTAAGATATCATGGACGTATGGGTTTCAATCAAGAAGATATTCCTCCTTCAATCTTCCTCTTCCTCCGTTTTGAATTTTTGTATGAAGTTTTATTTTCCCTCATTTCACGCATTCTAATTTTCGATACTAATGCATCTCCTTGCCAAAGTGGTATGCGGAAATGCATATATCCTAATCCTAGGTCCATCAAGATGGAAATATACAATAATACAAAATAGAAAGAGGGTTTTTTTAATCTTTGGGATTCATACAAAAAAGTAGTAAAAGCTAAAAATATACCATAATGCAAAATAGAAAGAGGGTTTGTGATGAAAAATGGGAAGATGGTTTTTTTAATTTTTGGCATCAAGAAGATGTGAGTAATGTAATGCTATAGAATATATATTTTAAATAAAATTTTAAATTTTGGAAATTTGGTTTAGTGATAAATTTCAGTAAGATTCATATGTATTTTTTTCTTTTTTGAATAATGAAATGGTAAGGTAGGAGATTTAATACAGTGTTAGAGTTGGATGTGGGGTACATAATAATTTTTTTTGAATTAACCAAGTATTTTAATAAAAAGAACAATATGTCAACAAGACGGTCAAGTTCAACTAGTTGTATCGATTTGTTTGGGCATTTGGCTAGATATGTTCTAGCAAGTGCTCAATTTAAATCCCACTATGTTTAATGTATTATTTTATGTTTATTTGGGATGTCATCCATGTGTTAGGTTCCTATACCAATATGAGTCATAATTTTTGAATGGCTAAGATTAAACCTATAATATGTACATACCTTTGCTTTCTGCAAATGTTTTCCATTTTCAAAAAATTAAAAAATGTAAAGAGGGTATGTTCTAAAAGAAAAATCAAAGGACAAAAAGAATAAAAAGGTCAAAAAATATGAAAAATATGAACCCCAAAGAAAGAAAAGACCAGGACAGTGTGCTAGTCAACATGCCACTACTATTTGCTTTTTATGCAAAAAATGATTGTGTGCAATTTGTAACCTATGGCACAAATCCATGATAGTCAAAATGTTTAAACTTGGCTATCTCATGCTTTCAATTTCATGTTTATAGATAGAGAAATAAGATCTGACCAAACAGTGTAATCTTGGCAGATGATTAGATTAGGTAGAGTGAATAAAAGGAGCTCAATTGTTTAATTTGAGCCCTTGGCTGTAATAAGGTTAGACTTAGTTATATTACTATTGTAAAATAAAAGAAGAATGTTTTGATAAGGGTTTTCCAACTTAAGTGCACCCTAATAAAGAGAAGTAAAAATGGTAGAATGAGTAGATGGGTAAGTAGTAGAAAAGTTGCAGAATTGTGATGACTGTTAAACAAAAGCATATTTATCACCCTCATCATGAAAATTCCAAGTATGAATGAGCAATTGAGCATGCATTAAGATTACAAAGTAAACTGATTAATTTCCCCATTCATTTCACCCTTAATTTTACTAATTTCCCATAAGCAAAGTCTTAAATACCCAAAATCTTAAGTCAAAGGGGCTTAGAGCATTTTCTGACTTTTGGAGGGACCGGACCCTTGGCCCAATGACTTATAGGTCCCAAGTACTAAAATTCCCCCCACAAACATTACCCCCCTTCACTATCCCTCATTTTCCCAAACAAATCCCTTTCCTAAGGTAAAACACCATTTTTCCTAAGGAAAAACCAT
This sequence comes from Pinus tabuliformis, assembly GCA_031772625.1. NCBI lineage: Eukaryota > Viridiplantae > Streptophyta > Pinopsida > Pinales > Pinaceae > Pinus > Pinus tabuliformis. The sequence goes on along the minus strand of CM062817.1, from coordinate 927,929,213 downwards.
TACCCCCAAGTAAACCTTTTTTCCTAAAAAAACCCACAAAAATAACACTAAGCCTAAGTTATAATGTGTTTATACAAAGCCAATGAATTATAAATGTACATTGTACTTAGTGCTAAATCCATTTACCGCTTTCATTCAATTAACTTTTAATTTTATTTATATATTAAATCCATAAAATACCCCTTTCCCGTATATTTAATTAAAACCCCTTAATATTAATACCCCTATCCCGAAGTTTGTAATATAAACTTTATAAATAAAACCACTGTGCTTAAACATTAGTCAGGCCCCTCCATTACCCTCCGCACAACTCCCAAGCCCGATCACCATGCGATCACCTCCCCTTTGATCCGACGGTTATTAACCATATCGGGCGGGCCCAATGTCCGAACGTTACCCGTCCAATATGAGTGGTTTTAGGCCAAGGCCCCATGCTATGTGTCATTTAGTATATGGAATTGAGCGGCCTCCTTCCAATACCACCAGGCACCCAAAGGTTGTGCGAACTAAACCGCTTACCGCCAATCCGCTACACGCCAAAATGGCCACTGTTCACCTTACCCGCCAAAAGTTGACTTTCGCGCATAAACCAAAAACCCCAGTTTTGCTCGTTCTCGCTTGTTTGTGTAGTAAAACCATGTGTAACCCTTCTACACCACCTGAAGCCTCTACTAACCAATTCAAGCATGGTTTACCTCCCGAAAGCACTTTGGACTCACTCCATAGACCTATAAAGCTCGATAAAGCCATTAATGACCCTCCCTGTCAACCCAACATTTTCCTAATAATTTGTTTTGTTTTACAGGCAATCAAAAGACCGCAGCCTTGGATAAACAGTCTTAATACTAGTTATAAGACCTGTTTACTCCGAGATTTTTATCAAGTCTATTCAAGCAGAGATGGAAAATAAACATACAGTTAAAAGACAAGCAGAGGAAGCAAGAAATTAAATGATTTACTATTGAAATAGGCAGTAAAAACCTAAAATATATAGTGAAGGTAAAAGGACACATTAAAGAATAGTCAAAGTGTATCAGGGTTAAAGAGTATTAGATTGAAGACCAAGTCAAGTAAAGCAGCCAGCATGAAGACAAATAGCAGGGAAGACAGTTACAAAGCATACAGATTCATGTCAAAGTGAAGATAGATAAAAAGACAGAGCAGTAAAAGTAAACAGTAAAAGTAAACAATAAAAGTAAACATGGAGGCAGTAAGGGTTAAATAGAGATAAAAACACTTTCACCAGCAACAATGAAGTTTATCCAAAGTAAAAGTGAAAAATAGTTAAAAGAAATTTAAGGTTAAAAGATGAAATCAGAGCAGAAATGGTACATTCTTCAGAAATTTCCTGTTGAAGTCATAATTTTTCAAAAACTATTGTGGCCAGTACAAGAAGAAGTTTGAGAAACTGGAGGAGGTTTGTGTTCCTAAGAGGCCAATATTCAAAAACCTATCTCACTTTTTATACAGGCACTAAAAATGGGTAGATAAATGCATATCTTCAGAGCCTATTTTTCGGAATGTGCAAAGTCCTGTTTAAGGCATCTTTTTGCAGAGAATATTGTGAATAGCTAGAGCTGAATTTTGGGAAACTGAGAGAGGTTTATCTCAATAACATACTTATCGACAATAACCTCTTTCACCTTTTACACATATATCTCAGATTGATATATAAAAAGGTATCAATGGACCCAAATTTTGCAAAATTTCTAGGGCAGAATGCACAAAGGAAGGAGGTAGTTGGTGGCTTGGAAGCCTCATCATCAATTAAGAGTTGCTATAAAATTAGAATCTGTCTTATTTGTCACAATAAATCCATAAAAATAGTGCCAAATAGATTCATTAGTTTTGAATGTCCTTTATTTAAGTTCTATTAGTGTAAAATAGTTTGAGATATTTGTAAAGCCAATCTTGATATTTTTTCAAGATATTTCAGTTTAGAATTTGTATAAATACTTCTTCATTTGAAGTATTTTGGGTGGATTCAAAGACATTTTTATAGACTTTTTCTTCTCAAGTTAAGGAGCTATTGTAATCAAGACTGGATTGGCTTGCTGGATCATGGAATAAAGTTAAAGACATTTCACAGGATTCTTGTGCACAGTGAAAATCAAATAAGTATTATCTCTTCATGTTTATTACTGTTTTCTCTTCATGTTTATAAATATTCACATGTTTCTCTATGAAATATGAATGGTAAACAAGGAATGATATTTCAGAATTAGCTTTAATGCTCTTTGTCTTGACTGTTTACTTTCTCACTGTTTTCTGCTAAACTATCTTGGTCTCAGAATTCTTAGTTGCTCCCTTACTTCCGTAGTTTTCCCCCCTAGGTCCATAGTAAAAGATTCCTAGTTTCCATTTGCTACTGATCTCCTTTTGCTCTTCATATTGATCTCGGTCTAAGGATTCTTCATTGCCCTTTCACCCTAGTTAGGACTACCTCATCCATTGGAACCTGAAGATTTTCCTTTTGCTTTGCTAGCCTGCCCTGTGAACTCTTCCTTTAATGATTGTTCTGATCCAGTTAAGCCATCCTTTGATTGAATCCATAGCCCAATGGCTTGAAATCCTTGCTCTGTCCATCTGTTCCCAGAATTCCACCACCCAACCAAAATCAAAACCTTATGAGCACTAAGAACTAGCCTAAAATCCCACCAAAACAAAGTTAAATTATAAAGAGAGAGCCCTCTCTGGACTTAGGTTGGCTAGAACCCGAGTCTAAAAGATTAGTTTTGTGGTTACCTCGGAAATTTCTTTCTTTAACCTTGAGAAAATTCTGAGTGATAACATAGTGGTGACTCCACTGGGGAAAACTAACATTTTCTTCAGAATTGTTTTACAGGTTTAGATCTGATCTATGATGGTGGACAGTGATCAGACACACAAAGGTTAAAATCATCCACCTGGCGACTCCAAATCAATTCCACAATCAAGACTCCACTGGAGGAATGAACCTGAAAGAACTATGTGAAAAGATCAGGCTTTTAACTTGGATTGTTATCCAAGACATTATGTTCTTTCTCATTGATAAATTTTTTCAATGTATATTGTATTTTAGAGAAGATTTTAGATTAATTTTTTATTATTTCCCTTTGAAAAGTGTAGATATAAAGTCTCCTTACACATTTGAACAGTAGTCTTCTAACTCTTATGAAGATCATTTTCCAATTGAGGAGCATAAAAAAATCAAGACTAATCATACAATCCCTGTACATATTCCAATACCTCATAAAGTTCCTGATAGATATAAGCCACTCATCTTACCTTCTACACTCCATGCTTTCCCTAACAATTATTACAAGTATCTCCCTAGGTTTGATGGAGAGAATGGTATCACTGCTCAAAAACATATTCAAGGTTTTGAGAATTATCTAGACTTATTTGAAATTGATGAAGATGATGTTATTATCAGGCTTTTTGCTCTTTCTTTGCAAAGTAGAGTAAAGAGTTGGTTCAAAAATTTACCTATTGCAAGCATCTCAAATTTCCAACAGTTTGTCAAAATTTTCCTTGATAGATGGATAATCAAATTCAATCTTCTTGTAATCATAGAAGAATATAATCAGTTAAAAGGACAGCAAGATGAAACAATACAACAATTTTCAGACAAATTTAATCAAGCCTATTATTCAATGCCATCAAATATAAGACCTCCCCCTAATTCAGCTCTTTTGCATTACCCAAGAGCATTTGATCCAGAGATAGAATTTCAGCTAAGAGAAAGAAACCCCTCAACATTAGAACAGATGCAAAACATTGCAGTAGATGTAGAAGTTAATCTTCAAATTAGAAGAGAAAAGTTGAAAGCAGAAAAAGAGGAAAAACTTGACATTTTGATGAAGAAAACAGAGGAAATGATGCAGAAGATCACCATGAAAGATGAATTTTTTGCTCAAAATCACCATGACACATTTATTTCACAAAAGGAAAAGGTTGATATTCATGAACAAATTCCTACCAACTCCAACTACCATAGATCAGAAGATAGATTCATAGAGCAATATGTGGAGGAGCAATCTCCTGATCTAATGTGTATGTTTGATGACATTACTTCTTTTGATGATTTGCCCAAATATGATCAGTATGATGATAATTATGTTCTTCAAATCCAAACTAACTTTACAGAGCAATCAGAAGCTAGTTTAGGGAATAAGGAAATTCAGTTTCAGCAGCTTGAAAACAGTGATCATTTTATCCATATCAGCTATGAAAGTGAAGAAGAAAGTGCAGAAAATTTGGAAATAAGTGAAGCTTCTTTGCCTCTTTGTTTTGAATCATTTCAATTTTTAAAGGAAATGTGGTATAAAATTTCTAAAGAAAAGGAGGAGCAGCTTGTAGAAATCTATGAAGTTCCATTTGAACCTATATGTAATAAGTTGCAGCAATCCTTCCAAGTTCTTTATGATCCAATAGCTGATAGGTTGGATGATGAATGCAATCAGAATTTTTCTCCATTAACAGACTATGAGAGTCAAAATCAAGATGATAAAGGTTTCACCAGATAGACATTACAATCAGTAGAAGTATCATCACAAAGCTCATCTGAAAGTCTGCAGGGTGTTAAAGATAAAAGTGACATTTCAGTTTCATGGCATGAAGGCCATCTAGAACAAGTGTGTAGTTGCTTAAATTAGTTGAACAATAGTGTATATATTTTGGAAGATCCTTTTGTACAGTTTTTAGAGTCTACAAAGGAAAGCAAGTATTTCCTTATCTTCTCATTAGATGACAAGGTTATATTTGGCTTTAGAATCTCAGTTTTAATCACAAACAAGCACAAGCAGCAAAATTCACCAATGTATATGATGCTTGAATGGTTGCATTGGCTATTTCATTTTACTTAACCAGCAGTCAGAAAGCTGATTAGAGTAAGTAGGTAGGATTTCAATTTGAATAAATTCAGTTTTCAGCAGCAAGTTTATGTTAGATCAGATTTCAGTTTGCAGAAAAGGGTGTATTTTTAGTTCAAAATTTTTAGTCACAAAGATTATACAACAGAGCATATACATGTGTGGGATTGGCCCAATGGATTAGGCTACTAGTTGACGGTGTTCTTGACATTTCACAAGGAAATGCCATCCCCAAGTGGAGCCACTGTTAGGTTCCTATACCAATAGGAGTCATAATTTTTGAATGGCTGAGATTAAACCTGTAATATGTACATACCTTTGCTTTCTGCAAATGTTTTCCATATTCAAAAAATTAAAAAATGTAAAGAGGGTATGTCCTAAAAGAAAAATCAAAGGATAAAAAGAATAAAAAGGTCAAAAAAGATGAAAAATATGAACCCCAAAGAAAGAAAAGACCAGGAAAGTGTGCTAGTCAAAATGCCACTACTATTTACTTTTTTATGCAAAATAAATGATTGTGTGCAGTTTGTAACCTATGCCACAAATCCATGATAGTCAAAATGTTTAAACTTGGCTATTTCATGCTTTCAATTTCATGTTTATAGATAGATAAATAAGATCTGACCAAACAATGTAATCTTGGAAGATGATTAGATTAGGTAGAGTGAATAAAAGGAGCTCAACTGTTTAATCTGAGCCCTTGGATGTAATAAGGTTAGACTTAGTTAGATTACTATTGTAAAAGAAAAGAAAAATGTTTTGATAAGGGTTTTCCAGCTTAAGTGCACCCTAATAAAGAGAAGTAAAAATGGTAGGATGAGTAGATGGGTAAGTAGTAGAAAGGTTGCAGAATTGTGATGATTGTTAGACAAAAGCATATTTATCACCCTCATCATGAAAATTCCAAGTATGAATGAGAAATTGGGCATGCATTAAGCTTACAAAGTCAACTGATTAATTTCCCCATTCATTTCACCCTTAATTTTACTAATTTCCCATAAGCAAAGTCTTAAGTACCCAAAATCTTAAGTCAAAGGGGCTTAGAGCATTTCTCTGACTTCTAGAGGGATCGGACCCTCAGCCCAATGACTTATAGGTCCTAAGTACTAAAATTCCCCCCACAAACATTACCTCCCTTCACTATCCCTCATTTTCCCAAATACATTTTCCCAAACAAATCCCTTTCCTAAGGTAAAACACCATTTTTCCTAAGGAAAAACCATTACCCCCAAGTAAACCCCTTTTCCTAAGAAAACCCACAAAAATAACACTAAGCCTAAGTTATAATGTGTTTATACAAAGCCAATGAATTATAAATGTACATTGTACTTAGCGTTAAATCCATTTACCGCTTTCATTCATATTAACTTTTAATTTTATTTATATATTAAATCCATAAAATACCCCTTTCCCGTATATTTTATTAAAACCCCTTAATATTAATACCCCTATCTCGAAGTTTGTAATATAAACTTTATAAATAAAACCATCGCGCTTAAACATTAGCCGGGCCCCTCCATTACCCTCCGCACAACTCCCAAGCCTGATCACCGTGCGATCGCCTCCCCTTTGATCCGACGGTTATTAACCATATCGGGCGGGCCCGACATCCGAACATTACCTGCCCGATATGAGTGGTTTTAGGCCGAGCCCCCGTGCTACGTGTCGTTCAATTTATGGAATCGGGCGACCTCCTCCCAATACCGCCAGGCACCTAAAGGCTATGTGAACTAAACCTCTTACTGCCAGTCCACTACGCGCCAAAACGACCACTGTTCACCTTACCCACCAAAAGTTGACTTTCGCGCATAAATCAAAAACCCCAGTTTTGCTCGTTCTCGCCTATTTGTGCAGTAAAAACCTGTGTAATCCTTCTACACCACCTGAAGCCTCTACTAACCAATTCAAGCATGGTTTACCTCCTGAAAGCACTTTGGACTCACTCCATAGACCTATAAAGCTCGATAAAGCCATTAATGACCCTCCCTATCAACCCAACATTTTCCTAATAATTTGTTTTGTTTACAGGCAATCAAAATACCACAACCTTGGATAAATAGTCTTAATACTAGTCATAAGACCTGTTTACTCTGAGATTGTTATCAAGTCTATTCAAACATAGATGGAAAATAAACATACAGTTAAAATACAAGTAGAGGAAGCAAGAAATTAAATGATTTATTGTTGAAATAGACAGTAAAAACCTAAAATATACAGTGAAGGTAAAAGGACACAGTAAAGAATAGTCAAAGTGTATCAGGGTTAAAGAGTATCAGATTGAAGACCAAGTCAAGTAAAGCAGCCAGCATGAAGACAAATAGCAGGGAAGATAGTTACAAAGCATATAGATTCATGTCAAAGTGAAGATAGATAAAAAGACATAGCAGTAAAAGTAAACAATAAAAGTAAACATGGAGGCAGTAAGGGTTGAACAAAAATGAAAACACTTTCACCAACAACAATGAAGTTTATCCAAAGTAAAAGTGAAAAACAGTTAAAAGAAATTTAAGGTTAAAAGATGAAAGCAGAGCAGAAACGGTACATTCTTTAGAAATTTCTTGTTGAAGTCATAGTTTTTCAAAAACTATGTTGGCCAATTCAAGATGAATTTTGAGAAACGGGAGGAGCTTTGTGTTCCTAAGAGGACATTATTCAAAAACCTATCTCACTTTTTACACAGGTATTACAAAGAGGGAGATAAATGCATATCTTCAGAGCCTATTTTTCAGAATGTGCAAAGTCCTGTTTAAGGCATCTTTTTACCGAGAATATTGTGAACATATGGAGCTGAATTTTGGGTAGCTGAGAGAGTTTGATCTCAAAAACATAATTATCTACAATAACCTCTTTCACCTTTTACATATCTATCTCGTATTGAGATATAAAAAGGTATCAATGGACCCTAATTTTGTAGAATTTCTGGGGCAGAATGCACAAAGGAAGGAGGTAGTTGGTGACTTGGAAGCCTCATCATCAATTAAGAGTTGCTATCAAATTAGAATTTCTCTTCTTTGTCACCATAAATCCATTAAAATAGTGCCAAATAGATTCATTAGTTTTTAATGTCCTTTATTTAAGTTATATTAGTGTAAAACAGTTTGAGATATTTGTAAAGCCAATCTTAATATTTTTCAAGATATTTCAGTTTAGAATTTGTATAAATACTTCTTCATTTGAAGTATTTTTGGTGGATTCAAAGACATTTCTATAGACATTTTCTTCTCAAGTTAAGGAGCTATTGTAATCAAGATTGGATTGGCTTGCTGGATTATGGAATAAAGTTAAAGACATTTCACAGGATTCTTGTGCACAGTGGAAATCAAACAAGTATTATCTCTTCATGTTTATTACTATTTTCTCTTCATGTTTATAAATATTCACATGTTTCTCTATGAAATCTGAATTGTAAATAAGGAATGATATTCCAGAATTAGCTTTAATGCTCCCTGTCTTGACTGTTTACTTTCTCACTATTTTCTGCTAAACTATCTTGGTCTCGGAATTCTTAATTTCTCCCTTACTTGCGTAGTTTTCCCCCCTAGGTCCATAGTAAAGGATTCTTAGTTGCCCTTTGCTACTAATCTCCTTCTGCTCTTCATCTTGATCCTGTTCTAATGATTCTTCATTGCCCTTTCACCTTGGTTAGGACTACTTCATCCATTGGATTGACTTCATAGCCCAATGGCTTGAAAGCCTTGCTTTGTCCATCTGTTCCCAGAATTCCACCACCCAACCAAAATCAAAACCTTATGAGCACTAAGAACTAGCCTAAAATCCCACCAAAACAAAGTTAAATTTTAAAGAGAGAGCCCTCTCTGGACTTAGGTTGGCTAGAACTCGAGTCTAAAAGATTAGGTTTGTGGTTACCTTGGAAATTTCTTCTTTAACTTGAAAATTTTTTGAGTGATAACACCATGGATGTGGGGAAGCATCCTTTAGGTTTCCTGCCTGGTTTTTCCTTGAAAAAAGGTAAAATAAAAGGACAACATGTCTTTAGTATTAATACTAAACCAAGATCTTAAGATGTGAGGATCTCTAAATAAGAAATAATATCTACCAAAAAAATCATAATAGGTCAAACAAGAGACAATAAAATGTGAATTAATTTCAAGGTTCCTATTCAATAACTTTCATATACATTAGTCATAATTTATTGATGACCAATCTCCATTCTTAATTTGTAACAACAAACCCTAGATTGCACACAATGAAACTGAATGTTGTGAGAGTTTCTCAAGACAATTAAGGGTTTTTTGTCATCACGTTGAACTTGAGGGCACTAAGCTTGCAGCAAAAGAAGACCATTACAATAAATGCCAAGTGAGAGAGGCCCTTGAGAATATTAAACACCCTAATAATCTTGATAGAGATAGAGGGTTGCAGATAAGGGTTACTTGGATTCCCTTAATCCACCAACAAAGAGATCAAATTTAGTAAAGCCAACATGAAAAAGAACTAGGATATCAAGGATTTTTGTTTCTAGACTAAATTAGTCATTCACATTAGTCATTTTCAATTGTATCACTTATTAGCTAGTCATATATTTTAACCCGAGACTAAATTAGTCATTTATGTTAGTCGTTTTTAGTTGGGTAGCTTAAGATTTCTCATTTTTTGTAGTATTTCACTTGAAAAGCTATGGTGACTAACTTTTTTAGTCACCTAGTCACTAATTTCCCATTTTATACTAGTGAAAGGGGACCCTCATCCAAAATCTAGTTATGGTTTTAAGATGGACCAAAGCCCTAAGCATTAAGTTCAAATTATGGAAAATAATTTTCTGACAACAATGTGAGTAGGCCTAAATATGTATTAGACCTTAGTACTAGTAGGCCTTAGTGAGAGCAAGCCTTGAAGGGGCCGAGAGAGGCCTCATTCTGAGTTTTAGAAGGTCAGAACCTTAAATTTCTAGCCTTGGTCAATCTATTATAGTGTCGAAGGACCTCAAGATTAGACCACAAAGGAGACCTAAGTCCAAAGTTCCTCAATCAAAAGAAAACTCAGTGAAACTATCCCCTACTGAACTTTTTTTGCAAAAGTTCATTAATGAATTTAAAGTCAAAGTTGTATTGCAAAATTTGTAGGGACAAAATTCCTCATACCAAGTCACATGATCAAAGGGAGACTATTTTAAAGAAGCGGGATGAATATAATAATGGTTACGACTGAGAAGTATACTCATTGATCCAAGACAATACAAGTGGAAAATTAAGTTTGGAAATAGCAGTGGAAACAAGGGTTCACAAATCGTTTTGGTAGCAGACCTCAAGGCCAAAGGGAAGAATTCAAGATTGAAGGAAAACATGATGTACAAATAACCTAAACATGAAATTTTCATGTTACTTGATGCAAAGGAATCAAAAGAGTATGTTTTGATGTCCAAGAGTGGTCAAAGAGGAATGTGTTTTGGCATCAAAAGTATGGGCATTTGAATTTGAGATACATTCTTTTTCAGCTAAAGAAAGCAAGAAGTATTCTGTTCTCTTAAGTGACATTTCAAAAATGAATGTTATGACTATATATGATACATAAACAATGTATAACTCAAATTTTGACAACGATTATGTCAATACATACAAAGGACTCGTTTACATAAGGATTTCATGCAAACTATTAATTCATCATTGCAATTCAAGTACACTCAATGCAAGGATGGTTGAATGATCATATTAAAGTCTACTCTTTTCACATCTATACAACCAAAAATGAAATGAAGGGTGAGTTCATTGTTTAGAGCATTCTTAACACTTCACTATAATATATTAAGGATCTATTGACAAAATGAATTCAAGTAATATGACATGAAAATTGAAGGGGAAATCACCTTATTGATAAACTAATTACATATGCAGAGGCATGAAAACTCTATGGCCCATTTTTTCTTCCTCTCATGGTTTTCGAAACTCTGTCATGATCAATCATTAAAGAAATTTTGAGGTCTAAAATGGACCTCCTAAGGAATATTATAAAATAATAGTGGAAATATTAAAATAATATTAGATTACCTCATCAAGTTTTGGAGGGAAAAAAGAAAAAATAACTTTTTCAACTCGTATTTTCAACTTATATCCCTATGATTTTACTCAAATTTTGAGTGAGAGCACTCATTGGATGCAAAATTTATTTTTTCATCTAAGGAATACCCATGTTGCATACTTTCGATGGACCCTACTACATGAAAAATGTGAAATACATGAAAAAACATGATTGCAATCATGTTTTTTCATGTATTTCACATTTTTCGTGTAGTAGGGTCCATCGAAAGTATGTAACATGGGTACTCCTTGGATGTAAACAAGTGCTCCCACTCGATATTTCAGTAAAAGTGTAGGGAGATAAGTTGAAAAAATAGTTTTTTTATTTTTTTATCTTTTTATCTTTTTACTCCAAAAATGGCGAATCATCCCCCATGGTTGACATCATCATATTGAATCCTATTGGTTCTTATAAAGTTGATTTTTGTTGTACATTTTTGTTTTGAGACCCATTTTTGACCTAAAAAATTCTCTAATGAATGTTGCATGCAGATTTGAGAAACTGTCACCATCTATATTGACTATGACAAGAAACATTGCACCTAACAGATTTGATGGTCTTGCTTTTTCCTTAAGGTTTGTAAACCCTAGAAGACCTTAAAAGTATGTCTTGAATAAGGTTCTTGTATGTTGTTGTTCAAGAGCTAATTCACTATCAATCAATGGATGTAGAAGATGCACCCGCTAATCTGTAGCTTCAAGAAGTAAAGACATCATCATAGGTTTGAATATCAATTATGGTTCAAATAAGAAATAAAGGCAAGATAATTCCTACCAAGATATTTTGGATTGAAGTACGAACTTGAGTTGCATCATATTGTAAGACGTGTTCAAAAGTAGAAGTATTTCTTTGAAGTTGCAGACTTTAATGCTATATACCTTGATATATCTTGTATGACTGAGTAAGGGTTATTATTAAGTATGAAAAAGATGTCTTGCATTGTATTTTATAACTATGATATATGAAATACGTTTTTTAATCCATTACTTGATTCTAGTTGTTGTTAGAACAATATATGGCAGAGTTTTTCCTTCAAATGTTTGAGACGTGATCAAATCAATTAGAATCAAGAAAGTTGCTCCAGAAATAGAGGGAGTTGAGAAGAGAAGAGTTATAACACTTGTGATAAAGTGTAATCCCTTTTTAGAACATCTTATAGTCCTAATGTTTGTAAACCCTAGACAACTCTTGAAGGATATGATTAAGAAATCCATAGGGTTTGTGAACAAAATCCCAGAGGTAGCCTTAAGTATTAAGAGTTGATGTTTCCATTGAAAGAAGAAACCATACCTCATGAAGGAAAGGAAAACAACATGTTGATAGTGAGTAAAAGGATGATGAGTTTGCATATGGATTTTTATTATTTCTATAAAGAATGAAAGGATCAAGAGGGAGCTAACATTCCCTACATTCATCAAAATATAAGTACTTTATATCTCTATTCCTTGACTATTATTATTTTTCTATTAGTTAGCCTCTTGTATTTTATTTTGTTGGGTTATAATCATTCTTCCTTGGCCTCCTAGTGAGGATTGTAGGTACATCATGAAGGTTTCCAAGGCTCTGGTAGCAAGTGGAAGAATTGGAAGAATGAAGCAAAAATTTATGGCAATGGGATTCTCCTAGGGGCAATGATTTGTGGAGGGAGAAATTGTATCTATAATCATACATGATGACTGAAATAGATCCTAGTTTAGAGGGACCAAGAAGGCCAACAAGTTTAAGGATGTCATTGTACTAATATTTGTGGAAATTCAATCATGAATTCAAGATGAATTCAGAAATATCAAGCATTTTTTGGTTTCTTAAAAAAATAGAATGTGTTCTACTTTTCTTTCCATTGTTAAAAATTAAGAGGGGAAATATGAAGCTATAAAGATGATCTTACTATAGAGTGTGTTGCCTTTGATATTTGAATATGAAGTGATTGGAACCATTCCTATTCAATGTCTTCCATAATGTGAGGGGTAGTAAGTTTAATTTTTTAGGTATTTAGTTGCTTTGACAAGAAAGAAAAGTGCATTATGTCTCTTTTCCCTACATTAGGTTTTACATCCTGGAAGATAGATCAATGTCTAGCAAGCCAAATTTTCTAACATACATATTTATGAAGGGTAGTCTAGGCTCTTTATAAAAGGTTTATTTTCAAATGATCCTTTGTAAGCTTTGATCCATCTATCAAGAAGAAAAGGAGAGGAAGTATAGGTTACTCTATGGTAAAGTCCCTCTAAAAAAAACTACCAAGCATGCGAGGATTCTCCTAAAAGAAGATAGAGGGCACACTTGGAGGGGTCGTTTATACCTATTTTACTTAAATTTTCTACAATAAGTATCTTACAATGAGCCAATTTCCAAAATAATATATTAATTTTTGGAATACCATTAGTGTGACATATTTATCTCCATACACCTGATTTAGGGGGATTCATAGATTTGAAGAGAAGTGTTTCATAACACTTTTTCTCTATATAATTTTGTTTAACCAAACTCCTAGAATCTTCCTCAAATAATGACCTTGGAGCACATCCTTGGAGAGTATAGAAGAAAGAGGGAATAATAATATGAAGTGGTCTAGTAACTTCTCCCAAATTTCAAATTTTTTGTACTTTGGATAAGAGGGATCAATAAGATATGTCATAAAAGGAGGATTTTCCCTTCTCATGAAGCCATGATTTCAAAGGAAGGAGGGGAGGTACAAAAGATATAGGGGGCCTTCCCATTATGCTATCATTCCAAATACTAATGTCTTTCCCATTACCTAGAGTCCATGAGAGCTTCTCTTGAATGGGAGGAGAGGATGTGTAGAGAAAATTCAAAACTTGTGAACCATTAGAGGGCCAAAGAGTCTAATCCAAACAATGGTGTCGATCTATAGAGAGGAATTTTCTATGGATTTATTTTTTCACTTGTCAACTTTCTTGATGACCAATCTCCATAAGAGTTTAGATCCTAAGGCTTGGTTAACTGAAAAAGGGTCCTTTATTCTTAAAACCACCATGAGATTTAGGGGCTCTCACTATGCACCAATTCACCAAATGAAAATGTTTGTAGTTTGTTTTTCCAACGTCCATCTCTAGAGAGAAATTACCTATGGATTTCTGTTTTTCCCTTATCAACTTTCCTAATGATCAATCTCCATAAGGGTTTAGCTCCTAAGGCTTGGTTGATCAAAAAAGGGTCTTTTATTCTTATCCCACCATGAGATTTGGGGGCTCTCATTATGCATCAATTCTCTAAATGAAAATGCTTTTGGTTTGTTTTTCCTCCTTCCCAAATGAATTTTCGTAGATCTTTAGTTATAGCTTGTTTCAATCCCACTGGGACAAGGAGAGAGGAGAACTAGTAAATTGGATAAGTCAAGAGGATCAATTTTAAGAGAACAATATGTCCAAATGGATTTAACCACTACGTAGAAATTTGGTTTTTTTAATAAGGTGCAACTAGTGGATTCAATATTGGGAATGAAGGATAAACAAAATTCCCAAGTATTTAATAGTGCACTAGTTTTCTTAAAAGGGTAATTGAAGTATTTGGCTATGGAAATGAAAATTCACTATGCAAAAATTCACCAAATGAAAAGTCTTGGTACTAAAATAAATTTTTCACTGAATCCAATGCAATCAATCCTAATGCATACTAAGGGAATGGAGAATATGTCCCATACCCTTTATTTGATAGTTGTCCTTGCATAATCTTGGCTGATATAGCCCCAAAGATCCAACTCCAGCTCCTAGCACTTGCTTCCTACACACAAGAGAACAAGAACACCAATATAAAACCATTTCAAGCAATAAGAATATTGACTACTATTAGATCTAACCTAATCTACTCAAGGAAGATTAGATCTACCATTTTTTTCTCATAAAATATTGAATACACAAGATAATGAAGGGGAAAATCATATAGATCTATATCCATAACAAGAGACACATTACATCAACCAAGTTTTTTTACCTTGAGTCCCAATTGAAGGTCTCCTAGATTCTTACTCCAACTCCTCCTTGGCCCTCACACAAAGATGAATGCTTTGATCTCCTCCAACAATTGTTCTATTGATTCAACCTACACTTAAAGAATCAACAAAATAATAAAATAAATTAAAAAACATTTTTATGACTAAATAATAATTAAAAATACTTGAGTGCATGAATACCTGAATGATCCCTCTTGGTTTCGAGAATAATTTATTGGAGTAGTCTAATCTTGGAGAAAATCTCCCTTGATTTGATGAAGCGACAACGAAGTCAACATTGAATTTGATGTTTCTTTGTTGGATTGAGGGAGGTTTGCTCCAATATTATTTGAATCATAATTTATTCTCTAATAAACAGGGCCAACCACATGAAGGTGGAAGCTCTTATGGCCCCTCCCCCCCTCACATCACTCTCAATTCCCCAGTACCTAATCTATGTACTAGAAAATAGTTGAAAGCAACACATTAAGATTCATGCATAAACACTAGCAAAACAAAAAATTCATAAATAAACATATAAAGATTATGTTTTTTACATAAAGAAATGTATAACGATCATTCATTAACATATAACATTCATTTAGTCATTCATTAATCATATACACAAAATACTTCATATCGATAAAATTTATCATAAAAAGTATGTTTTAAGAATATGGTACATGATATTTCTAATTATATAACTAGCTCAAACATTTCTTTTTCATTTTCTTTTTTTCTGACATGTATTGAGAAAGGGAGACATCAGTTTCTTCTTCCCCTTCACTTGTTATGGCCTTTATAAGTCTTCTTCCCAACCTAGTCGTATACTTACAATGTCGAGGTTGTTGCAAAAGGGGTGAATGATCAATTGCAACAAGAAAGAAATGTCAAATTGATATTTTTTGTTATTATTATTACAAGTTTTATGTAACCAAATCACAAAATAGAAGAAAAGTTAGATCAACGACTTGAAAATGAGCCTCTTCGAAGGGGAAACCTCCTTTACATCTCATAAATGAACAATTCTCGGATGATACAAATGACAAGACCTCCTTGGTGTATATAGGAGTCTAAAGGGTCATAATATAATCAGGCCTAGATAACAATACTAATGTAAGGGCTCAAGAATAACAACAGTGGGATTCTATGGGACACAACAATAACAATATGGGAGCTACACTAGTACTATATGCACCTGAAAAAAAGTATTTCATTAATAAAAATAACATTAAAGTGTTCTTTACCTGCTTGAGTAGCGGAGGCAGGTGAAGTAGTTTCTTGTCTAGCCTCATCCTCTACATGCTCTAGAGTTGAAATATGAAAGGTTATAATTAATACACCATTTGCAATTAAATATTTTTAATTGTAATCCTCTTTCTAAATGAAGAAAAGGTGAGGCTACCCAACAATTCAAAGAACTCATTCAAAGGCAATATCATTGAAGTAGTTCATTAATACTAAAAAATACCTTTGCAATGTAATTATTTACCTGGTGCACTAGTTGAAATTGTTGGAATGGCTACCCTATGCTCCTCTTCTGGTAGAGGATCCTCATGTACAACATGATCTACCATTCAAAGCAAAAAAATTATAAGTGCACAATCATAAATTACCGTTGTAAAATTTATAAGCACAATCATAAAATTACCACTATGGGCCTCATTTGAAGCAATATCATGGGGATACAAGGGAGCACAACCATGTTCTATCTACACTCCACTATCAACTAACTACTCATTGATATTGTTACTTCTCTGTATCAACAAAGCAACACATTAAATTTATGGACGATATCAAACATGATTGTATTTTATAAGTAATGAAAGGTTAATGTGGATTGATTTTTATCTATTGCATCCTCCAAATTGGATCTTGGATTTTGTCCCATTTTAATTTGACAATCAACAACAACTTGATAACTGAACTTGAAACCAAGCTGGAAGTCTTCCTCTGTTGCCTGGGTTACGAACTCATCACCCTCAAACACATATGAGTATTGATTTTTGTTATTGGCTAGCACAATTACCAAGTCGTTGGAAGGCGATATAACAAATAATACTAATGAGATGTTTGGGTACTTCCAATTCATGCTTGTAACTTAGTTTCCTTTGCCTAGTTTGTGGTTCCCATATTTCTCAAGCCTTGGCTTGGTGGCTTTCAAAGTGTCAGGAAGCCTATGAAAGTTTTCAATTATGTTATATATTGTAATTTTATTTAAAACTAAAGAAAATTAAAAGTATTAAATTGAAAATGTTATTTACATTAGTGCACTAAGTGGTGTTTCTCTTCTTTTCTCTATTTCTTTTCCTCTGTGTCAACGACTAGGCTTTCCATTCCCTCGTAGGAATCATGGGTGAATGCTCATACTTAGATTTCTTTTAAATTGAACCCTATACATGTCTCATATATATTTTAAATAGTTGTTGACTACAAAGGTGACTATGCTCTTATTGAAGGTATCTACCCCAAAGAGACCTTCAAAGTAGTCCATAAGCTCTTTCTTCAGGTTGGAATTTTGGGATTTCCACCTTGTGCATATGGTGGGCCCAAAAATTAACAATGATTGGTCATTCATGTGTTTATAAAACAATTTGTTTCCTACACGCAAAAATATATGATCATTAGCTTGAAAATAATAATCTAGATGTTTTATGTTTGATATAGACAACATTAAATAGTTAAAACATTAAAATTACCTGGGATTTTTGGTGTTTCTGTTGGAATTTATTACTCGTTCACCAATAATTCGAACATAATTGTCCCTGTGCTAGTAACACATGACAATATAGGAAATGAACCCATAACATTATCAATAGGGTCATCTCTGTCACCACCTTTAAAAGTTGGTTGTGTGTTTTCCTCCAGGGGTGTGTGCTCATGGGTTGGAGCCAAAGGTGTGAACCCATTCTGAATATTGGAACTATGACGACTCGAAGGTGGAGAAGTGAATAACATCGTAGGTATGTGTTGGCTCATGGTGGCTGAACTTCGTAGTTTCTTTGCCAGATAATCCTATAGAAGAAAGAAAATGATTTTTCGATTAGATAATGTAAAATTAAAAACAAAATTTCATAATTCAACTTATGACATAAAAAAAGATCACTTTAAAATATGGTTGTTAATTGATATATTTGAAGATCTACACTCAATATCTCCATCCTATGTTTAATATCAGGAGTTTTATCTCTAAGGCAAATCAAACGAACAAGTTCTTTGTTTGCTTTAACCATAAGTTGTTTCAATTGGGTTGGGAGAATTGAACAACTCCTCCTCATCAAACCAATCACGATCACCATGGTCATGTCCCCTAGACTACATATTTCAACAAAAGAAAAGTTGTTTCGATTATTTAAACAAATAATCAATTTCACATTCAATGTAAATCAAAATTGTTAATTGTTTACTTGTTCTGACTCTGCTGGCACTTTTCCACGATCAACTTGCCACATTATAATATAACTTTTGACTTAATAAATACATAATAAATCAGATGAAGACCAAATTTGGACTCTGGTTAGTTGGATCATATATATACACTTTCTTATAAAAAAAAGTTAGCCATAGATTCATTTATTTACCCCTCAAAAATTCAAAATGACAATATATATAAATTTTTAATAAGTGAGTCATATGATGTTCATTGACCATGAAATTTTGATACATATTTCCCCTATAATAGCAATTTCGATTATATCTATTCACTGCAAGTTGTAATTGATCAAAAATTATTCTCCTGCAATTATTAATTTTATTCAAACATATGAATACACGTTTTCCTTCATGTCCCTCAAATATGCAATTGGGTTGCTTATTTGTTGTCTTGGGTTGTGTATTATTTATAAACCCTGCAATATTCCTTGATGATTTGGGCATTTCTTTAATACAAATAGATGCTCCTTTATTTTTATCATTTTCTCTTGTATATAATTTGCAACCACTCTATATCTCTGCATACCTCGTGTATATTGGACCAGCCACATCTAATCATTGTAATTGTAATAGGGTCTAACATAATCCATCAATTCAATTAATCCATTGTAACAAACCTATATTCCATCCATGGAATATATACCTAAACCATATAATGATGGTGGAGCAGTGCAATATATCCTTTCGTTGAGACAAAAATCAATGTTTACTTGAGGAAGGTCCTTGGATACCCATTGTTTCACTATATGTTTGTACCTCAAGGGCACCTCGATGTCATCTATGCTCTCAACATCATAAGAACATGACCCCTCTTCAACAAGAAAAATTTCCATGTGTCTAGGGAATTTTCTTCTGATTTTTTCACCTTTAGTTGATCTATGTATGTTAGACGTAATGGATCTTTGAATTTCCTCCACTCTACCTGAACTTCCTTCACTCGAAATAGATAGGTCTTACAAGTACATGTTTGTTTGTACCTACAATCCATTGAATGAGAGAAGAAATTAGAAAATTGATGGTCTGTAACATGCAACTTACTTCTATCCAATTAAATTTGAAGATACTTCAAGGTGGTTATCTAGTTGGAAGCAATCTAAGAGAACCTCATTGACTCACAATATGGTTCATCATAGATTTGGTAGCTCAAAGATCCTTGAGAATTGAATCCTAGAAGAAAATTAAAAGTATTGAATTGAAAATGTAATTTACCTTGGTGCACCAAGTGGTGTTTTTCCTGTGTAACAACTAAAAGAGATCCAACAAGAACAATGCAAGGGGGATTTCTCCATCACCCTAACTTAGTTTGTATGATTCCATGGATTTCCATTAATTCATGTTAATTATGCTTAATATATCTTATCATTCATTTGAACCTCTTGCTGGCTAGGGTCAGTTCATATTGCTTGCATGTTCCCTTGAGTTACACAGGTTTCTCCTCCTTGCTCTAGATCCTGATTGATGCAAGTTAGTTCTATGTGGTTGAGGTTCAAGAGTTCATTACTCCAGAGTAGTTGATTTGTAGAGTTCCTAGAATTATTTAATGGGATAACTCTTGGATGTGGTTTAGTGAGTCAGAAATGTCTTGAGTCAAGCATATTTGCAAAAGGGCTAAATGCAATTCCTTCTCTTGGGTTGGGGTTTTCTTATTCAACAAAAAACAATGTTAATACCCTTAAGGAAAAAGGGATGATTGGTATTGGCTTTTTGACTAATTATAACTTTATTTTGGATTGGATCTCTAACAATTGGGTGAAACATGAGCCTGTTTACACTTTGTACTATGGAAAATGTTAAAGGTGGGATGATAGGGATCTAATCTTTAGATCTAGGCCTTATTTCATGGGCTCTAGGGGAATGTTTCTCACCAACTAGTGTCGCACGGAATGAGTCGATCTTGCAGACAAGATAGACCTTCCTAGAATCTAAAGAAGACCTAATGACAAGCAAACCAACCAGACACTATCTTTCTCTAAATATGCTTTAACAAACAATAGCAAACAAGTGTTTTTAGGGCCTACCTTTGGTCCAACGCAATCTTGTGGATGCCCTCGCTCCTTTGATTCAAATGAGCTCCTTATCGCGAATCTGCAAACACAAACAAGGCAAACAAATTAAATAGCACCTGAAAAACCAATTGCATAAAACATATTTAACATGAAAGTCAAGGAGTCCATGAAACAAATAACATAAGATACTTGTTGAGAAAAATGAGTTTGATTGTATTAATTCAAAAGAAGAAGAACTTTACAACCTTTGCCTTGACGCTGTACAAGCTCCTCCCAGGGTCCAACAAGATGTCTCCTCTACTTTGACAAGTTTCACTCACTCTCCAATGGAACCAAGAGGTATGTGATCTCTCCTCTCAATCTCAACCAAAGAGTCTTAATTTCACCAGCATTTACCCTCAAAATGTTCAGCTTCTAACCTCCCTAGTCCTCATCCCAATGCCTGTATTTATAGTGCAATGGAGGGAAGTTACTAGGTCCTCCTTCAAAGGGATAAAGCCCTCCTTCAAAGGGATAGCTCCTTTAGTCAAGGGATTAGCTCCTTCTCTTTTGGGATGCATGAACCACCTCAGAGCGAACAATCCACGTCAAAATTCCTTCTAGAAAACTCTAGAATTAACCCAAAGTGAGTTTTTTAAGATAAAACTTGCGCCTTTTGACTTTCACAGGGTCTGCACCTACACCGTTAGGGACAAAGCGGGTAGGTACGCAACTTTTGTACACAGAAGGTGCGGGACCGCAGGTGACCATGAGAGAAAGTGCGGAACCAGAGTTACATTGATTTTTAATGTCTTTCTCCCACTTCCAAAGCTTGATTTGAAGAGCTGAGGTCTTAGACTTGCTTAGGAGGACAGTACAAGTGATGATAGACCCATACTGACTGTAAATAATCATAGTGACGATATTTTTGTGTAAAGATTGCCCCCTAAAGTGCGAAGTCTGTAGTAGATGAGGATTTCATTTATCATATAGGAAGAGTGAAGTACTTTATCATTTCGAGGATCATCTTGTGGAGAGCCCGGTCGGAACCTGTAAAAACATTCAATGCAAGATATATATATGAGATCATATCATCGCTGAGGTAGGCATTCCCATACTCAGATCAAAACTAACTAGAAAACTATCTACTGCTCTGATATAGGAATGATCTTGTAAAACATCACAAGTATAGACTCATGTGAACACAGTATGGACGCAGCCATCTGTTTATGAATAGTCCACAATATAATGAATACAAAATTCCTCGCAGCCTGGATGGTGGAAACTAGATCCAGGGTCTTCATTTCTACTTCCCGAAATAGTATGATTCTATCCATGCGAATAAATGTGTTGATGTCGAACATGGTAGAAACCACTTGATTACCAGTCAATGATGTAAACTGTTAACAAGTGTGAGAATAACCACCAGTGATGTCAATGGCTCTCAAAGTACCCAGTACAATCCATGAGATGTGAATAAATGTGTTGATGTCGAACATATCATGGAATCCTTCGATCGAAAGTCAATGATGTAAACTGTCGTCAAAGGCGAGAAACCTGCCATTGAGGCATGCAGATCTCAAGGTACTGACGATTCCTAGATCATCTTTCTAGATAATGAGCTGATGTCGATAGAAAGCGATCCGTCGTAGGCAAGCCCACAACACGAAATCATAGATCAAGTTGAAGAAATTTAGTTGCAAGGACTGACTCAGGGATGGTCAAGATGGATGACAGATATTTTACATATGAATGGCTCATTGGCAGTGACCTCTTGAACACATAACGACATGACAGATGGCTTGGTGACAATTGACCCAAATTTAATACCCAGAAACCGGCTAAAGACTTTCAATGTGGTTTGATCAACTGTTAGGCAAAGGATTTCCCAACCCAGGTGAATAAAAGTGTCGTGTTCAAGAGTGGTTACAAAGTATGACAAACATACTCATTTTTCTCTCTTTTCCCCCACCATTTCTGGAAAGTACCTCTTTATTTTTGACAAGCTTGAGGAGGATAACATTTGCTTGATTATAAGCTCATCCTTCGGATGAGTCCAACTTAGTTTAAATTCGAACCCTAAGAAGGAGTGGTTCGTTCCTGTTTGTAATTGAACAGGTCCTTTACTGTGAAATTTTAGCGAGTCCAGTATAGGAGAAACTCGGCGTTTTTCAATTTTAGAGAGTCTGAAAAAACTTAAGAAGACTCCAGGGTTGACCTTTTTCGTAAATTTGTGTCTCCCAAGCCCGAAAAAGTATAAAATAATACTTGAGAGAACCGCTTGATCTTTTACGACCAAGGAGTACTTTTCGTTATTAGTGCCCTTGACCCGAAAAAGTAAAAAAGCGATCAATGGCACGTCGTTTTATAACCAATATCAAATTCGAAACGACAAAAATCCGGCAATCTTTTCATGTTTTTACGGTCGGAAAAGAGCTGTAAGTGGACCATCTTTTAATTTCGTTTTAACGAGTTTAAAAGAAACACTCGGCAATATTTTCATGTTTTAGGAGTCAGAAAAGAGCTTAAAGATGACTCTACATGTTTTTCTGTCGAAAATGATAGATTTTGCCTGAATAATCCTTTATTCTGCACAAAAACACAAACATTACTCATACCTGTTTGAAATGGATAAAAGCGTCGCAAAATACCTTTTCAAAGTGAAACATAAACAAATTTGCGATTTATTTACTCAAAAAACTTATAAAAAGGGCCTTTGTCGATTCATTTTTACCGTTTGAGTTTGGGTGAGAAAATAGTGCTTTTGCTTAGAAAACTTCCCGTGAAGATTGTGGAAAATCCAACCGTCAATCGAGCGCCGTCTTCTCCAGGTAATCCACATCATCCTACTCTTCATTTTCAACCGTTTAGTTTTTTGATTTAGTCCTTCATTTCATTTTTTGGGAGGGTTTTTAGGCGCAAAACCAGCGCGTGGGGGTCCGCAGGTTTACCATTTCGGACCCACGGACCCCGACTTTTTCTCCATTGGGAAAAAGCTCGCGGTTCGCACCTTCCGTGTGGACAAAGTGCGGACCCACGCACTGTGTCTAACTTGGAGGGTGCGTACCCCACTGCAAGGGTTTTGAACCCAAAAATTCTCAAAAATGGACCAATCAAAAAGTTTTCTAGCAATCTAATTAATCTTTATACTTGATGCAGAGAGTATATCATGCTAGATTGGCGTGAACGAGAGCATGAGGACGTGGATACTGCCGCATGGAATCATCAGCCTTCACTTGATGCTTTGAGGGCGTGCGGACTGTACAAATTCTGGACCATTCCTGGCATGAGGGCTCAGGTGGATTTCTTACAATGGCTGGTTGACAGATGGAGCATACAGGACCAGTGCTTTTTCATTGGCGGCCACCGGCTCGAAATCGAGCCGGCGGACATTTATTTCTTGACTAGTTTGCCTAAGAGAGGCGAAGACTTGACTCTGCACGGGACTAGGCCAGGTGGCCAGTCTGTCGATAGCCTCCGGCTAGAGTACTGCAACAGCCAGGTTAGAGACAAAGGGATAGACATAAAGACCATATCCCGTCCTGAGCTCATGGTGATTGCGTTTACTGTCACCAAACTTTGCGGAGCTGCCGCATTACATATTGCCACCGGATCCCAGATGCGTATGGCAGTTGATTGCTTTCGAGGCATCATCTTCAACTGGTGCAATGCTGTGCTGGCCAATGTGAAAGGCCAACTAACCAGGGCCAAGAGCGGATGACTAAAGACCTTTGGTTATGGGGCTTTGGTCGTGAGTTTTGGCCTGGAGAGGGTTCCTATGCTGATCCCACAGCACCTTACTGTTGGAGTTGGGCTTCCTCGAGAGCCCAACTGATGCGATGGGTCGCAGTCATGGCCCGTCACCCGGACGAGAGGACAGAGGTTGCTCGGTTCAAACCTGAGTATTTCCAATGGTTGGAAAACCAGGTCTTTTCCATTCAGGACTTCCCTTACGCTGGGATAGATTTTCGTGGTGACCCAGACATGGCTCTTCCACCAGGAGAGCAGTGGGACGATTCAGGTAAAATCCTTTTCAACTTTTCCTATTTGAATTTTTTTTATTTTTCCATCGTCTGAAAACTAATAGTAAAAATTTCAAATGCAGATGTGGGTCCACAGCGACCAGCCGCTCTCCGGACTTTCGAGAGGAGGCAACCAGTTGCACCCGCGCCAGCCTCACAGGACGAATCAGCAGAGGTTTTGGCCGAGTTGGAAGGTCATCTCGAGTGCTTGACAGGAAATACTCCTGAGACCACTATAGACGACATTCCTCGTCGACTTTAGCGCTATGTGATTGGAGTCCCGGGACCTTTTAGGAGGTTCCTTTGCAAGGTGGCCCGGGCAGTGGTTTCTTATAGATATCATCACCTGTGATAGGATGATCGCCTATTGTGGGCACATGTGACATTTTTGTTTTTTGTACTTATCATTTTTGCCGATCATAAGGTGTTTTTCAACCTATGATCGAAGACGATGTATTTTTTGACACACTCCTATATATATATCACTATTACCGACTTATCTTGTAAATCATGTTATGGAATGGTTTTAAATTTACATATATGATTATTGCAAATGTCTATTTAACATTCGAGAAGCGATTGTATCTGCTAATGTATTTAAAGACCTTGGAATATGCTGATATTCAATATAATCAAACTCACGTTCCAAGAGACGCACTCTCAAAAATAATCTTAATAACACTGGATTTCTAATGGAATACACTCTATTAAGCTGTAATACAACGAGTTCAGAATCTAACCTCACTATCAAACTCCGAATCCCAAATGAAATAGATTCAGACAATAACTCAATCACTGCACTGTACTCTGCAATGTTGTTTGTTGTTTGACCGAGGCTTACCCCATGCATAGAAACTAACTCGTCAGAGGGTGAATAGATAACCCAAGCTGCGGAAGAGATGTTCCGTGTATTACGACAAGCACCATCAGCAAATCCAATGTATGTTTGGAGAGGCATCGACATCTGCAATATCAAGAGTAAAACCAAGATAAGCAGGAATAATGACGAAAAAACACTCTCTAAGCTAAGCACACTTTTTAAACTAAAACACACCAGCTAGAAAGAAAAAGCTATCCTAACTAAAAATCTCCATACCCATTCTTTTAAGCATAGTACCTCTTCAAGTAAAGGCCATTTCTGGGTTTACCCAAAGAGTCCCCATCAAAGTCTACCAATTCATAGGCCCCTTTTGCTAGCTTTCGCTTAACAATATAGGGACCATGCCACATAGGAACGAATTTCCCAACGCCTAATTTATCATTAGCTTGATCATACGATAACACTAGGTCTCCTTCCGAAAAATTTCGAGGGGTCATGTTCCGATCATACTGAGCTTTCATACGTTTTGCGTGAGTCTCGATTGCCAATGCAGCATTAAGTCGATTCTCATCTAATTGAGCTAAGTATAACAAACGCTTTTCCTCTTCGGAAGTAGCTGGAAGTAACTCAATGGCCATTTGCAGTGACGGGATTTCGCACTCAATGGGTAACACAGCTTCCAAACCATAGACTAGTTGGAAAGGAGTGAACCCTGTTGATGTTTTTACTGAAGTTCGGTATGCCCAAAGCGCTGAAAATAGCATGTTATGCCAATTCGACCGATGAATCCCAATGATTCGTCGGATCATGATAACTAAAACTTTGTTGATGGATTCAACCAGACCATTCGCTTGTGGATAATAAGGAGTTGAACTATCGTGACGTAAACCAAGCTGGCCTGTAAGTTCGGTCATCATAACATTTCAAAAATGACGCCCATGATCAGTGATTATCGCTTGTGGGACACCAAACCTAGCAATTATATGATTGAACACGAAAATTGCAGCTGTCTTGCCATCTGCCTCGAATGTAGGCATCGCCTCAGCCCACTTAGTAAAATAATCTACCGCAAGGATGATATACGCATGCCCCCGGCCGAGTGAGGGTTACATGTAATAAAATCGATACCCCATTTGGCAAAAGGACCAACGGAAATTATAGGGTGGAGAGGAGTAGGTGGAGCATGCATCTTACGATCAAAAATCTGGCAGTTGTGGCATTTTCGGACCGCGGTAATACAATCTTTAAACAAGGACAGCCAGAAATAGCCAGCGCGCAATATCTTTTGGGCTGTGGCATACCCAGACATATGACCACCACATGCTCCAGAGTGACAGTCATTTAGAACCCTTTCAGCCTCTTCGTGAGTTAAGCAACGTCGAAAAATAGAGTCCGCCCCACGGCGATAAAGAGTATCTCCAATAATTTTGAATTGTTGGGAGTGGAACCGAATTTTCCGACGTTCCGACCTTGAAATTTCTGGCCGAAAGGATTGGGTCTAGAGATAGACGATGATATCCCCATACCACGGATCTAAAGTGCTTATTAGAAACAAAGATTCATCTGCAATGGTCTCCTCTGCCACAGTTTCCATGTCAGCACGCGGGAAGTCACACATTAACTCTGCAAAAACTAAAGATTTCTTAGACTTAGATTTTTCAAATTCCAAGTCGAACTCCTGCAGGATAACGATCCATTTAGAGTACTTGCCCCCTAGCAATTGTTTGTTCAAAATGTAGATCATAGGGTTGCAATCCGAAATTACCGTAGTTTTACGTAGTAAAATCTAGTGACGAAAACGTTGGACAGCTTGAACGGCTGCCAATGCCAATTTCTCCACATGTGAGTATTTTAGCTCATTTGGATTTAACGTTCGACTAAGGTAATATATCACATGTTCCATTCCGAATTCATCTTCCTGAACTAAGACCATTCTAATGGTGGAATGGGAGGCGGC
This sequence comes from Pinus tabuliformis, assembly GCA_031772625.1. NCBI lineage: Eukaryota > Viridiplantae > Streptophyta > Pinopsida > Pinales > Pinaceae > Pinus > Pinus tabuliformis. Next base: position 927,902,156 of record CM062817.1, on the reverse strand, counting down.
GAGATACAAAAAGTAGTCCTGGTTGTAGTTGGGAGGATGCAACAACGGTGCATGGGTCAACGCGTGTTTGAGTGCATCAAAAGATTTCTGAGCTATCTCATCCCAAGAGAATTGAGTGTTCTGTTTCAACAACCGTGTAAATCCCTTTGTAACCTCGGCGTAGTTAGGAATGAATCTTCGTAAAAAGTTTTCTTTCCCCTGCAAACTTTGGAGTTGGCGAAGACTCGAAGGAGGAGGCAAATGATGATAGCTTCGACCTTCGAGGGATCAACGCGAATGTTGGCTTTTGAAACTACAAATCCCAGCAATCGACCCGTTTCTATATAGAAGACACATTTGTGTGGGTTCAATCGAATACGATAATGCCTACACCTCATAAAGATTGCTTGTAAATGGATGAGGTGATCAGCTCGATGTAATGAATGAGCAGGCAAATCATCGAGATACGGTTGCACAATGTGTTTGATGTCATGAAACACATAATACATCGCCCGTTGAAAAGTTGCTCCGGCATTCTTAAGCCCAAAAGGAAATTTGCAATAAGAAAATGTCCCACATGGACAAATGAAAGCCGTTTTTGGTTGATCAGCAGGTAGAATGTTGATTTGATTGTATTCGGAAAAACCGTCCATAAAGGAAAATATTTCGTTGCCAGCACAATCATCAATGATTTGATCGATATAGGGAGTTGGGTAGTTGTCCTTTGGACAGGCTCGATTAATGTCCCTATAGTCGATGCATATTCTTATTGTCCCCTATTTTTTGTTAACCAGAACAATATTTGATACCCAATCCGTTAGCGGGATTGGATAAATGAAACCTGCTTTCAACAGTTTTTCAACTTCTGCTTTAATTGCAGCTGCTTTTCGTGGGTGAATCTGACACAAACGTTGCCGGACGGGTTTAGCGTCTGGGTAAGTCTTGATCTCATGAACAATAATCGCGGGATCAATTCCTGGCATTTCCTCATAGGACCAGGCAAACACGTCGCAAATTCTTGAAATAGGGCCTTATATAATTGAATTTCATCATCTGTACACAAGGCACCTATATAAATGTTTTCAACAATTCCGGCTTAACCGAAATGTCAATAGGAATATTCGAGAGATTTTCCCAAATTTAACT